>CM075851.1:93333968-93776468 GCA_037975125.1 Latrodectus hesperus
ATATATATATATATATATATATATATATATATATATATATATATATATATATATATATATATATATATATATATATGCATATACATTCATACATACACGCTTTCATATGATTTCATTGAATATACACACTTTATACCTTGTTTTACGAATTCTATATTGCCAATTTGAAATATGTGTGTTTTCTTATTACATTTTTGTACTAATTATCCTATAAATATTAAAATATTCACCATGATTCCTTTAACTTCTAATCTCCACGAATCTGTAACTTTATAATCTTTCATAACCGGATTAGAGTCCAATATAGCAACTCCCGTAGCTCCAGAGACTGGAATGCGATATATTATTGGGGTTAGTCAATGTCATCGATTTCAGTTCAATCTTGAAGGCAATTTTCTTCAGTTTGTTCTCACCAAGGAATAATTTGAACTAGTTGCAGTAAACCATTTTGAGCTTGAATGGTATCTCACAACTGTTGTTTTTTCAAACATTAATCAAGTCCAAAGATTTTTCCATGATTACTAAGTTAAAGAGTCGGGTTATGTCTGCCACACTTCGGCAACTCAGTAAACTACATTTTCAGTCGTAATTTTTTAATATTTCTTTGATGGATATGTTCTCTCCTCCGAATAACGCTTGTAAGACCATTTTACGATAGTAAAATTTGATACTTTGCTTTTAAATGGATGCTTTCTAGTCCAAAGGCTACATTGTGTGGTAGAAAAATAACTTTGATTTCATCTTCTATTAAGATTGTGTCAGGGGCATAAGACGTGACGTTGTCAATCAATAGCAATACTTTGTTCGACAAGCAGCCGTTTGCTTCTTTGAATTTTGAAACTGAAGCAACATATTGCATTTCAAACCATTCTTGAAATAGATCAACATTCATCAAAATATTTTTGTTTCTTATTGTAAACTAGTAAAGTTACCCTATTCATGTCCTTTAAGTCACGTGGCTTTGCAGACTTGCTAATCACCATTGGTGATAATTTATAGATTGCTGAAGCATTGCTACAAGCCTTATTTGTCAAACGTTCCTAATTTTGAATCCTTGTGGGGGGATTATTTTTTGGAAGCTAAACTTTTGGTGGGAATTACTTTAAAATTGAGTCCAGACTCATCCGCATTATACAGCTACTGAGGGGAGTAGTTTTCTGATGCAATCAACCTCTCAAACTCGGGTAAATATTCTTCTGGTGTGACAGTATCTGCCGATAACTTCATGCCTAGTTTACCAGCTATCTAACCATCCGTTGCAGGCTATAAATGCAAAATAGCCATACATAGCCTTGTTGAGTTGAAGAGATTTTTCTTGAACCAGTGAGCAGCTGATAGGGACACCTTTCTCTCTATCCTGGGTAAACCACAAACGTAACTTAATCGAGTTTGTCATGAACAGCAAATATTGAATCGGGGCATTTTTTAATTGTTTTATCACTTGTCATAGCACAGAAACGTTCAATATTAGCCCGATCTTCCTTCCAATCACTGATTATAACTTTACCGATGGAGAATTTGCCAACTATTTGTAACACTTTCTCCATTTTGTCAAGGCGTTTGAACGCTTTAAGGCTTTCTTTACGTTTTGCCGACATTTTACTACGCAACTAATCTGCAATGAGCAGTTAATAAAAAGCTTATAACATATGGAACAATACGAAATTAATCAACTTGTACACAACATGCATGAGATGGGAAGTCGAGCAAACACTGGTTTGCGTTAAGAAGCTATTGTGCCGCATTTTTAGCTCGCTGCCGAAGGTCATTAAATTTTGATGTCTGTTACATAAATGTGCGCATTACACAAACTGTGTACATCTCACCGATATAATTCAAAAAATAGATGACGTATTTAGCATTCATGCTTTATCATTAACTTAAAACAAATATTTTCAGGTCACTATTGAGCTAATAACAAGAGTTTAAATAGGTCACCCGATTTCAAACTTTCCAAAATCCGAATGTGATCCTTCCCTCCCCTCAAAATTGGTTCGGATTTCTGAGGTTCCAATGTACTGTTTTCTCGGTGGCCTTACTCTTCAAGCCCATTTCTTCTGCAGTAGAGTTAAATATATATGAATTCATTGAATGACTGTCGAATAAGCTACAAACCTTTTTCTTACCATTATTACGAAATATGTCAACTATTAAAATCATGAAAGCAATATTTTTAGAATAAATTTGATTAGATAAAAAAACAAATGTATTTTCCTTACCTCTTTACACTTCATCTACTTCAGTTTCTTTTTCCCTTACTGATAAACGAGGACAGAGAATAGCATGGTGAGCTTTATCACAAACATAACTACGCATAAAAGATTTACAGTACTTTGACACATAACTTAAAACAACATTTCTTCTGTTTTAAATTCTTAATTTTGTCTGTAACAGCCATGGATGAGCTGAAAAACATTCAGGTAAATTACACTATTTATTTATTACAAAATACACATATAAAATCTGTAACTGTGTACAAGCTAGCTTACGTAGGATTATTCCTAACTTAATAATTATTATTTTTTATTTTCAATAATTCCACGTAATTTAGAGCGAGGTCTCTCATAACACTTTCTTGCTAACTACAATCTCTCTTCGCAATCAACTGGTCTTTTTAAGAACTGTTGCAAATATAAGAGCCGAGATGTTTCTTTTTTACTCTCCTTTGAGAACAAAAGACTTCTTTCCTAAGCCCTTAAAGTCTCTTCGAGAAATCTTGATTCTACCATTGTGAAAACTCAAACTGCATTAGAGAATGAGCATCACACAGTATCTAATACTTCTAGTGATATTAAATAACTTTTATTGGATTGAGGAAATTTTACACGTTCTTGTATTAATAAATTTAAATATTTTGTAGGCGAACGTCTCAAATCACATTACTCTTATCTTTTAACCTATCCATATTTAAAACAAGAAATCTAAAACACAGCAATTACTAATAAATAAGAAAAGTTACTATTTAAGTAAACAATTCCTGAACGTGTAATCCGATAGTCGCGTTAGTCGTTTCGAGTTCCCCTATAGACGGTTGGACAGCAGTGATGGATTATCATTATGTTGCTTTTTTGTCGTAGCGACTTATCAACAGTTGTTAGCCTGTTGATTTTCATCGATGGTTAAGAATGACATCGTTAATTTCTTTGGATATATTCGAAGAAATTAGTAATCGGATAATTCAAGACGTCTACCGGTTTATATATAGATATAAAGAAGCTCGATTTTCTCTTCTGAATGAAGTTTGTATAGATTATTTTAATTTAAACATTTAGCTGTTAAAATTGGCTTAATCCTAGTATTTGTAACGCGATGAATTGGGTGACATTAAGATTCGAATTGCTTGTTCATGTAATACAATTCGTAGATTCACAATTATTTTGATAATGAAATCACTACTCTAGTGTTGAAGTACAGCAGCGACTGCATTGTCTTATGATGTTAAAAAGATAGGATAATTTTTTCAATTTATCAAAAATAAGTACACTCATGTCCATAAATTAAGGATAATTAATCAAACAGAAATTGAGCTATAAAATAAAATTTTCACATGTAGAATTATCACACACATCTAAAAGAATAATATGCAAATTACAAGAAACCACCAGATGGCGCCGATAGTACGTCACAATGATGAAAGTGTAAGAGAGGGGTATATAAAGAATGGTTGCAAAGAAGTAAAATTGTTCACAAGCGCTTTAAAAGCCTTTCAGTGTATTAATCCAGTGTATTAATGGCACAAAGGAAGCATTTGAAAGATATTTTACGTGGTAAAATTATCGGCCGTCTTGAATGTGGACGTACCCAGCTGGAGTATCCGAGGAACTTTGAATCACAAAGAGTGTCATCTCCAGTCTTTGGCAATGGTTCCAATATGATGGTAATGTGAGTAGACGTTACAGCACAGATCAGCCCCCGAGTTACAACGCCGAATGAGGACAGGTATTTGGCAGTTATTGCTAAAAGAAACAGACGGAGCACAGCATCAGACCTGTCTCATCAGATCTCTTCAGTTAGCGGTATGACAATTTCAAGGCAGACCATGTACAGACGCTTAGCGTACATTGGTTTATATGCTCATAGGACTGTCAGATGTGTTCTACTTACCACAACTCACTGTCGCCTGCGGTTAGCCTGGAATAGAGAGCATGCATTATGGACACCGTACCAGTGGTCTTGTGTGATTTTTTCCGACGATTTCAGGTTTAGCTTCCAGTCTGATTCTCACCGGACTTTCATATGGAGAGGGCCCGGTACCCGTTTTCTCCAAGAAAACACCATTGAACGGCACCGCTACTGTGGTGCAGGATTGCTCGTTTGGAGAGGAATTATTCTGGGTTCCAAAACTAACCTGCATGTTCAGAATATAACCCTGACAGACCACATCTATCGGGATGTCATTCGGGAACAACATGTACATTTGTTTCGGGGCACCATGGGTGCAGAATTTCTGTTTATGGAGGACAACGCTCGTACTCACCGTGCAAATATTATAGACGATTGCCTTCAATCGGAAGATATCACCCGTATGGATTGGCCAACATACTCACCGGACTTGAATCCAATAGAGCATGTGTGGGACATGCTTGGCCGATGAGTTGTAAACCATCAACCCCCTCCCTCATGTCTACTGGAATTTCGGAGAGCATTCTTATGTGAGCGGTGTAATAATCCCCAAGATCAGATCGATAATTTGATACTCAGCATGCCTAGGCGTTTTACGACCTGTATTGCATCATCTGGGGGCATACTATGTATTAATCATCATACCAACAATATTATATTGGTTTTTGTAAATAGGTTATTTTTTTAAATTTACTCCAGGGAGTAAAAATTGCAATTTTTATTAATGATTTCAAATATATAGCATCTTTTTGCTTTTTACTTTTGGTTTAATAAATAGACTATAAATAAGTCACATTTGTTTTGCTTCTGTCTCTTTCTTTGCCTGAACTTGCATTATCCTTACTCTTCTTTCTTCTTCTTCTTCTTAGGGTTGGGTTTGTATGTCATTGGGCACCTCTGCTTTTATCAGTATTTTGTACTACTAACTCCAAACCCAATGTTTCCTAGTTCCAGTTGCTCGGGTCACCCACTTTATTGATAAATTCCGATAACCCCTTAATGGAGTCTAGGTGTAATTTTCTAGTATGGATGATGCCTAAAGAAGTTAATCTAGGGAGGGCAAAGAGCCTCGCATTCGTAAATGATATGCTTGGCCGTTTCCTCTTGCGTATGACATTTCCTGCAGATAGGGTCTTGCTGAGACAGTCCCATTTTATGGAGGTGTTGTCTGAAATAGTAGTGCCCAGTTATGAAGCCTACGATTAAACGTATCTTCTGCCTAAAGCATCTTAGAATTTCAGAGGCAATCCTTGCTGATGATCCACAGATCATACTTTTAGCGTGGGTTTGACTAGGAGTGTTAAGCCAAGCTTCATACATCTTCCTTTTTTCCCATCTAAGAACATTGGTTATTGCGGTCTTCAAATTGGTCCCACAAAAAGGTTCTGCACCAATGGGAGCAAAAGACGATCCTTGTTTAGCAAGTTCATCAGCCCTTTCATTACCTTCGATACCTTTGTCCCCTGGCACCCATACAAGGATCATTTCTAGTTGCCAGTTCTGTAAGAAAGTTTCTACATTCCAAAATCATTTTAGATTTGATTTCGAAAGTATTAAGCGCTTTTAAAGCGGCTTGACTGTCACTAAAAATGAGAATTCGCTTACCGTAGTAGCCTTTCCTCATATTTAGTCGAAGACAGTGGATAATGACCAAAACTTCTGCCTAGAAGACCGTAGCGTATCGCGCAAGGCTTACAGATAGGCTGGTTCTTGGTGACACGCCATATACTCCCAGTCCTGAGAGGCTGTTCTTCAGTGATCTATCTGTGTACCAGATTAGATCTCCTGTTTTAGTTTCAAACATGTTGTTATCCCATTCGTGCATTATCCTTAAATTATGGACACGAGTGTAAAAAGTGGAGTGAGTATATTCATAAGAATAGCAAATTCCTCAGGCACTCTAAAATGCAATGAAGACAAATTATGAAAATTAATTAATAAACATTTACCACAATTTAATTGCACTTTGAACATGCCAAACTAAATTAATCGATACATTATATGTGTTTAGCATGTTGTATGAGAGCAATATATACACAAGTTTATAACTGAAAATTTTTTACGTGCATTTACACTCATAGATTAAGTTTGTTTTCAAAATTAAAGTTAAATTTGAAATCTTAATTTAGTCTTAATTTAAAACTTTAACCTTGGTTATCCTTTAAACTTTAGATTAAGTTTAAGATTTCAAATATTATCTATGAATTCATTTTATATTTATCGTGATAAATTTGACGAATAAAAACAAGAAAATAATTAGGTTAAAAGAAAATTATGTACACAACATATGTATACGAAATTAATTAGTATTGTTAGTTATTACACAAAATGCTATTCAAATACAGCAAAACTTAATAATTTATTCTAATTCATTTTTCCGTACTTTTTTGGCAGAAATCTTCAGCATTTGTTGTTGTCTTGTGCCAACTAGGCTGACACTATGGGGTGAGCTGGTCCATTTTTCCTACTGAACCATATTTTGGTGTGAAGTCCGACTTCCTCAGTACACACATGCCATAGGTACCCATTTATAGGGTAGGCAACCAGCCACAGCCCACTCATATAAGAAAAGGTCAAAGACAGGACAAGTGAGAAAGTACATTCTTGACGGAACCAAGATTCAAACCCAGGACCTTCCTATCCGCAGTCAGGCACTCTGACCACTAGACAGGGGGAGTGGCAACCTTCAACATTGAATGTCATGATTGGTTCACTCCATAATCTTTTTCTATTAGTGAACCTTTCTATTAATATTCTGAACCCTTTGAGGATTTTTCTCTGGAAAACTGACTAAAATTTCAATTTGATTTTTAGATCCAAAGTTAGGCTGCTCCATTTTAAAATAAGATATCTGGAAGGCCTAAAATAAATTTTATAGAACGCAAATAATTTAAGTTTCTGCTTTCCGCTGAGTCGCTTAAGTTGTAAGTAAGAATATTCTTTAAAATCAGCCCTCCGATTGGTTGAATTTTTATATAGCACACTCTAAATACTTTACACCCCTCTTACTTTGCGGGAAAAGTCATTCTTCTTCTGATAGCCGGAAAACAAGAAGACAGACCACCATTAGCTGACTGATTCTCTTACGGTTGTCCGATTCACCTGATATCATTTCTATCGATGTTGATGAGCAGAATAAGCATAGTAGCGTGAATGCCACTTGAAGTACATTTAACAAGAAAAGAATTTCTGCCATAACCTGGAAAATCAGTAATTTTTTCTAGGTTCGATTTCTCAAAAATGTCAGTTTTATCGTTAAAAAATTGCAAAAAAGCTAATGATAGTAAATAAATAAATAAAAAAACTATCTATTATAATGAAAAGTAAGTTTCACTTACCTTTTATATCCATAGAAATCCACAATTTTTCACTGATTTTATTAATAATCTATAAATCATTTTGATTCTCAATAAACATTGGAGTTTTGCAATTAGATTAACAATTTTAATTCAAAATAATTTTTTACAGCAAACACTTAGTTACTTAACAAAAACAACACTCTACATCAAAAAACGAAGCAAAAGAAACATGTAATATGTACGCCAAGCGTGGCTCAGTATCAATTTTTCTTTGACTGTGGCGCTACTGTCGCACAACTGATGGGAGTTCATGTTACTCTCCCACCTTTGGATTCGAAGATAAACCAGCTCGAATCCAAACATCAAGCTCAATTCTATGATTCGCCTGAAAAAATTAAGCACAAAAATATTAACAAACTGATTACAACATAAATCAATAATATATCAATAATCATTTAAAGTTTTTTAGTTGGTTTTAATCATCTATAACGGGAATATATAACTTCTTAGTTTTCAGGGATTTAGTCCTTGATTAGGTGAGGACCATCATCACTCTGTGTACTGGAACAGTTCGCTGATAGAAAATCATTCCATGTCACTTCTAGGGATAAAGTATTTTTATGATTTTCAAAACATTACCAGGTTGAGTTTTAAGTTCCACTAAACTACCTTTCCAAGAAAAATTGTTTTAAAACTTTTGTCAAGGTCAATTGATTCACTTATTGTTGGTATCTCCCATAAGAGCAAGATCATCCTCTTTGATGAATGATCCACTTTTTATTTTGGAATAGGCTTTTAACAATCCAAGATATTCAGTTCTAAATCTGCTTCACAGATATTTTGTCGCAATTTCAAACAGTAAGCGTATCTTTTATTCAGTCTTCTCGAATCAATAATGTCAAAATAAGGAAAGCTTATGTCTTTAATTTCTTGTAGAAACATAGATGGAGAAAGGGCTGACATATCTTTTGGGTCTTCCGAGAAGTACGTCAATGGACTAGAATCAATGATACTTTCAACATCGTATAATACTGTGAATAACTCTTTTTCAATCAGGTAAGCTTTTCCAAACACTCTTCTCTGAATGCTCTCAATGCAATGAAGGAAACTCAATGCCCTTATCAACCTTTCTCGGAAACCTTTCCCTTGAATAGATTACCTACCGCTCAGTATAGAACAACTTATGTTGTGATTCAAATAAATAAGATAAGTGAACTAAAATCATCAATTAAACATGATACCAAATGAAATTCAAAAATGCAGGGCTTGTTTATAAGATAAATAAATGACTTACAAGCTCAAACAGCTGAATTAAAAATAAATCAAATACCAACACAGAATAGAAATAAAAGAACATCGAATTGGTTTTGCATTAGATATGTAAAATACGTGGGCAGGAAGAAGCCTCATGCAGAATACCCTTTTGTTCTTTTTGCCATAAAATCGGACAGGAAACGCAAAGATATTGGTATTCCACCTAGTAAAAGAAGTCCCAAAAAGGTAGAGGAAATAGAAAAAGCTGATAAAACCCAGTAGGGGGAGGTCAGCATCTCGCTACTCCATTAATAAACCCACATAGGCAATGGTCCATGTAAAGTGGTTGAGGTGTGCAGCTGTGTATCATTTAATCTTATTTGGAAAACAATTTGTTCACGTGTAACACTTGATTTTTCGTAAATGGAATTATAAAAATTGACTAGGCAATTGAATATAAACTGACAGGTAGTACTCTTAGTTAACTAATCTGCATGTTAAATTTTTAATTAAACTCAAATTTTAGCCTAGAATATTCAATACGTTACTAGTTATATATATACGTAAAATAAGTAAATTTTACGTTTAAATAATGAAAACAATATAACTCTACAAACCATTATACAAATATTTATACAATGCAGATCTAGGATATAAGGAAAATGAATACATGAAAGTAAAAAAAGAAGGGGGTTCATAAGGTGCCATCTGTGGGAAAGCCCTCCAGTTGGCACCTCTGATCGGGGAGAAAATTTCCTGAATATACTAAGCAGTGAGCTGGAGAGTGGGTTGTAATTTATCGGGAAGCTCGAGAGATGGTATATCTTGGTGAATTACATTATTGCTTTATAAATGAAAAATTCATGGTAGTTAATAATCTGTTGAGGGATTTAAGCAAAGCACAGACCATTTGGCCTGTAAAAATTAATGATTTTATAAAGATTATAATCGTTGATCACTTGGATTTCAACGTTTTGTACGTTGTACAACCTTTTGTAAAATTTGTAAGCAATATACTTGATATAACGAATTAATGGAAGAATACATAGGTTTTTTCTAATAAAGGCTTTTCTGAATTATGGTTCAGATTGGAAAGTGAATCTAAGTACGCTGCTGGACAATTGCTAAGGACGGATAACACTATCATCCATAGCAACCACAAAATGAAAGGAAGCAAAATGTGGAAAATTAGAATAAGTGCGGGATATAATAAGAAGAAGTACACGTATGCAAAATGTTTCCACGTCTGTTCATCACGTGATAGAGTTCAAAAGAGCTTTAAAGGTTTTGACGCGTGTGGACAGTTGTTGTTTCAAGTCAAAGTTTTACAGGAAAGATTTAATAGACGAACTTGAAATTTTTGGCATGTCTTCCCGACATCACTTAGCTGATTTAATGCATGGCCGAATTATTGGAAAGATCGAAGAAGGGCGAAAAATAACAGATGTTGCCAGGGAGTTCGACATCGCTCACAGCGTTGATTCACGGCTGTGGAAGTCATTTAAAACTACTGGAATGTGTAGTAGGTGGCACGGGGAAGGCCGTGTTAGAAGTACAACGCCTGTAGGAGACAGATATATCGTCCTATCAGCAAAAAGGAACAGGCGCACCACAGCTCAGCAGGTGACAAATCAGTTTCTTGCTGTCTTAGGAAAGCAGATCGCCCGAAAAACTGTTGCCAGACGTTTGAGGGGAGGAGGACTTTACGCAAGCAGACCTGTTATGTTTGTCCCATTGACCAGACAGCACCGTACTGTCCGTTTGCAATGGTGTCGTGAGCATCGCAATTGGACTGAACAGGACTGGGCATGCATACTATTCTCAGATGAGAGTAGGTTCAGTTTGTCATCGGATTGTAGACGCCAACTGATCTGGCCCGAGAGTGGTACTGCTTATCGTCCAGAAAATATCCAGGAAAGGGACCGATATCCGACATGCAGTGTCATGGTGTGGGCCGGCATCATGATCAATGGCCGCACGCTCCTACATGTGGTTGCGAATGGGACTATGACGGGCCAACGATACATTAATGAAGTTCTACTTCCTCATGTTCGTCTTTTCCGTGGTGCTGTCGGTGATAAATTTGTTTTTAAGGACGACAACGCAACATGTTCATGGAACACTTGCTGTTCAGGATTGTCTAGACAGCTAGGGTATTCAACACCTCGTATGTCCATCACGTTGTCCAGATCTAAACCCCATTGAAAATGTATGGGATGCTTTGGGGAGGCAAATTGCTGATCGAAACTATCCTCCGACAAACAAGAACACCCTCATTATTTGCAGATTCATTCACAACTTAAACGTCAAAGAAAAGGTGTCTTCCACAAAGTATACGTATGTATGTATTTTTATATGTTGGGTTACCAAAGCTATTCATCTTGAAATGGTAACAGAATTTAACCTCTGAAATATTCATTGCATGTTTGAAGAGATTAGTTGCTCGTAGAGGTTTATGTTCAAAACTATATTCCGATAATGCAACACATTTCACATGTGCAAATAAAGAGCTGTTCAGACTGCACCGTTTTATTTTAAAACCAGATGAGAAACTTGCAAATTACTTGTCAGTAGAGGGAATTGATTGGTATTTTCTACCTCTTAGAGACTCCAACTTTAGTGGTTCATGGGAGAGTTACGTGAAAGCACTTGCATTTCCTTTTACTAGAGAGTGTACAATGCTAAAGTTAATTATGAAGAGATTTTAACTGTCATTACTCGGATAGAAGGTATTCTTAACTCCAGATCACTTGTATCCATGTCTACAGATACTGATGTGCATGATGTATTAACACCTGCTCACTTCCTAATTAGTAGACCTTTAAATACTATTGTTGAACCTAATTTAATTGACATTAATGCAAATAAATTGAGCAACTGGAAAAAGATAACAAAAATTATTCAAATTTTTTGGAAAAATGGCAGGTGCAATATCTTAATAATTTGCAACAGAGGTCCAAATGGAGAATTGAGAAAGAAAATGTTAAAATTAATGAGATAGTACTTATCAAAGATGAAAATCTACCTCCTCAAAAATGGTCATTAGGTAAAATAGTGCAACTCTATCTGGGCGACGACAAAAGGGTCAGAGAGTTGTTAAAGTAAAAACTTCTTCAGGAATTTTCAAAGGACTCATTTCAAAAGTTTGTATTTTACCTATTAGTATATAATTTGTTATTATATTTTATGTATTACTTATTATTACTTATGTATTACTTATAATAATTTGTGTTTTTATTAATTTTTGTGTTTTTGCGTTTATATAATGTTTATATTAATTTTGTGCGTAAGTCTTTTTTAATTATTTGTATGTTCATTGGTTGGATGTAACATTGCAACGTGGGGGGGAAATGTTCCGTACCCATGAAGCGCTGTGACAGCAGCACCATCTTTGTAAGTAAAAAAAACAGAACAAAAAACACTTGTCGTTAAATCGAGCTGAAGAAATTAGCTCCGTTTCTCGCACATGCGCATAAAGGCCTGTTTACACGTTCCGAGTTTCTCGTCCGAACTTCCTCGGAACCCGTTGCCATCGCGAAATCGGAGTGTGTAAACACGTTCTCGGATGTCGAGCTCCGATCTCGGAAAGCAGTAAAACATGTTCTACTTTTCCATCCGAGATTTTCGTCCACAGCCAATCAGCTTTATGGAAGAGTGACGTCATCGAAGAACACGAAAATCGAATTTTTCACTCGAAGAATTTTCTTCGTCAAACAGTTGTTTCCTTTGTGGGACATTGACAAAATGAATTGGGCAAAAGAACAAATCGAAATTCTAATTGAAGAATATAAAGGGTAGACGTATTTATGGAAAGTAAATTCTGTTGATTATCACAAGAATTTCAGAAGCAAAGGATACGTAGAGCTGTCTGCTGTATTAAATATATCATCAGACGAAATTTAAAAAAAAAAAAAAATTATGAAGCCTATTCTTATGTGAACAAAAATATTTTCTTCTATTAAAAATTAATAAATAAGATTTAAATTATTGTAATTAATCTGCATTTTCTGATGAGATGACTTTAATTAACACTGTTCTACTCCTATACATTTTAAGGAATTCAAAATGATGTAAATAACTTGAATCTTAAAGCTTTTAAACAGGTTAATGAAAATAAAAATAAAAATGAATATAGTGAATCACATTATTCCAATGATTTGATAAAAAAAATATTTGGCTTTAAAATAGTTTTTATCAAAGCATTAACAAGAACTTTCTAGAAAAAAGTTATGATTTGAAAACTAATGAAAATCTTTTATTTGCAAATTATTGTCATTTCTATGATTTTTTTGTTTCTTTCTTAAACTAATAAATCATGTTTATTAGAATAATTAAATATTAAAAAATCGACAAGTCTAATAAAAAATTTTCCCTTATTCTAATCAAAATTTTTTTATAAGCAGCAATTGTTCCATGCAAATATAATTGAAAAAAACTAAATACATTAAGAACAACTTATTGGCTTTATCAATTTTGTTAACAAAATATTATTATTTAATTAAGTTTAATATAAAGGCATAACTTTTTTGTTCAATTTAATTTAATGGAGAAAAATATTGCTTAATTTAGTAATACATACATTATTATGAATCAAATGGCCTCACTGAAATATTTTTTTATATCTTTGTAAAAATTGACTAGTGTTTTTGTGACAAATTATTAATCATTTTCATATAAGCAAATTAATTTTCTATTAGCTGAAAATAGTTTCTAAAATCTCTTATAAAACCAGTCTTATATCCAGTAGTTTCCTCACTGTTATAACACAAGTAATTTCTTTTAAGATGTTAAAAATCTAGATTTTGTATAATCAGCTAGATATTTTTTAATTAACAGCAAAATCAAAATTCTTAATGTATTCTTCCTATAATTGCATGAGTTACTTTCTTACATCATATCATTTTCCATAATATTGAAAACTTATCAATATAAATGTTTTTATTATAAGTGGGCAAATTATAATATATTGTGTATTTTTATTTAAGCATTTATAGTATTCTTTTGATTATATTTTGTATAAAAATACAACTGTGAAGGAATTGAAACATTTTATAAGTGTACTGAAAATGTTAATATTTTACTTTAATTAAAGCAAGTTTTAGTTTCAAGATTTTTAATGTTCTCTGCTATTTATTAAAGTAGATACTCGATGTAAAAGAAAGGAAAAATTATGTATAGATATTTTCTTTATATATATACATATATAATCTATACATTTCATGAAACTTTTAAGCCTATTTTATTAAGTTTTTAAATTAATGTCTGATTTTATTAAAGTGTTTCATGTGTAATTAAAAAAATAACATTTATGTAGATACATTTTTTAAATTTATTTTTCATATTCTGCTGAAATTGCAGACAAACTGATTTCTGTATTTCAGATTTATTCAAAAATAAATGCAGTTTAGTGGAATGATGAGCTCTCATTGTAAAAGTGTTTACAGTTTTAATTGCAAAAATTATTAATATAGACACATGATGGCAAAAATGGTTAATATAGATTTTAGCCATAATTCAATAAAAACATGTTTCTAAATGAAACCTAATCTTTTTAAAATATCTTATAATTTACATTAGAATTTTTAGTATCCATATTTGCTTAAATATGTTTAAAATGTCACTCAATAAGAAAGATCTCTTTTTGAATTTTTTTTTTCTGCTTTGATCTACAATACTATAAGTTAAAATATCAACAAATTCCTATCACAAAAATTGTTTTGACAATCTATTGTGCTGATTTGACAGCCAAGGTTCAGTCCACACTGATCTATTATTACTTTTATTTTTTTTTTCGATAATAATGAAGCAATAGCCACTACCGTCATTATTGTTACGATTCTTAATTCCTCATTCATATTAAAAATAGAGATTAACTAAATTGAACAGCAACAAAGGAAGCGAAATAAAACAGCAACAAATGAAAACTAAAAGCGAAACTACGATAAACGTTAAAATATCGAATCAGAGAAGTCGGAACGTGTAAACACCACTCTCGGATCGATCGGACGAGAAACTCGTTTCTCGGTCTTGATGACGTCATATTGCAAATTCGGACGAGAAACTCGGACCGTGTAAACAGGCCTTAACTCTTAGAAGTCTATTTATTGCGCATGCGCACAAGTGTACAGAAATTTAAACCTAGGCTGACAATAAACGGTGGGAGAAGGCTGCTTAACACTCTGCTACTCGCGAGAAAAGAATTGTGAGTGCGTGAATGACCATTAAGCATTTTCTCTCCCTATTGAGCATTTTCCAGTTTATTAAACAATAAAGGTATATACACACATGAATTTTTTAAACTAATTTTGAACTTGTACAATTCTAAGCTAATCAGCTGAAATGTAGATCCTAAATGTATAACCTATATAATAGAAACACACTTATTTAAACTTTGAAAATAAAAAATAAATAAAAATTAATAATAATAAGAATTAATAAAAAAAATTTCCATATGTATATACAGCTATTTAAAATAAAACAATATATAAGAATTACTATAAATGAGTAATGTTAATTATATTTTAAAAAAACAATATAACAGCGATTAGATAAAAAAAACATATAATGCGTTAACAAACTTAAATAATTAATGAAACAAAATAAAGTTAATGAATAATCTACAACTCTTCCCAACCTTTTCTAAAATAAATTAAATCCCTATGTAAACGAAAAGCAGACAGCTCTCTCTTAGTTTCATTTTTAAGCATCAATACGCATGCACGGAGCAAATTTCTTTAGCTCGATTTAACAAGTACTTTGTGCAGGCAGTAACTATTCAGTTCTCGAAATATGCCAAGAGCAGTGATGCCACCTCTTGACTCCCTCTTTTTGACATAAATAACATGAAAACAGCGATTTGCAGTTACTTACTTGGTGCTTACCAAGACAGTTAAAGCAATAATTATTTTTCATCACTATCTCTACTCTATCAGAAACAGGCAAAGCCATATAATTTTTGCACTTATAAAGGATGATTTCCCGAACAATGAAGGCATTTTGAATTCTTAAACTCGGATAAAAATATTCGCACCCCACAAAACAAATATTTCTTTGATTTGTGGGGTGCGTTTTCGGATTCACTAGTTTATTTTCTACCGTTAGATCGGTTTCCCTCGGGATACATAAAATAAATCAATTTCTTTTGCTAATTTTATGGGTTCAAACCCATTCATTGTAGGTAATATTTCATCAAACCTCCGGCGAAGTGGACCTGAAATGGTTGTGTGAACAATAGCTCAAGTTTATAAAACAATGGACTGTAAAACTCTGAACATAAACTCTGAACTTTTTTAAGAAATAAAGAAGTAGATCTGTTTGATATCTTTTGGTATAATATTTGTTTGTGACCAATAGCTCTGGTATCTAAATAAATGGACTCTATGATTTTAGTATTTAAAAAAATCTCTTTATTTTTCGTAGCTCATTCACTTCACTCATTTTACATCTGCTCTTCTCAAAAGCAGTAACTCGACTCCCTCCTCTCTTACAGTTTTTTGTTCTGCTTTTTTACACACAAAGATGGCGCTGCTGTCACAGCGCTTCATGCGTACGGAACAGTTACATTTGTAAGAGGTAAATCATCACTGTTGCTACTACTATGGATGGAGTTTTCAGTGTAAACAAAAACAAACCTCAGTTGACTGGAAGCCATCTCAAATACTTCCGGTTTTCTCTCCTCTCATTGAAAATCAATCCAATCGCAAAAATTTTTATTTAAATATTTTTAGCTATTTATTTCTGTTTTCGAAATTTTTTTTATTTTCTCCGTTAAAATCATAATTTTTAATAAGAGTGCAATCAGTGGTGATCCCGTAAATTTTAAAAAAATTTTTAATTTTTACTTAAATAATCCTGATGGATTACCATATTTTGCGAGGAATCGCTCTTATTAATTGGTGATATTAGGATCAATTGTTGATGAATGATGTATCGTAACCCACATTCAAACTCTTGTTATTATTTATCTCAATTGTTAATCATTTTCTTCTCTAAGTAATTTTTAATTTTATGCATTTATTCCAAAATTTCAGAAAATATATTTTGCGTGCGATTGAACTATAAATGATTTTAAATATTAAGCAGGGTATTATTTATGCTTTCCTTTATTGTATTATAAATTTCATTAAAATTTTCTTGATCATGCTGGAATATATGAATTGGTATCAATAATGAGTAGAACAAAATTGTTATGATGTGTTTATTTACTTGTTGTTTATTAATATTTTAAACAAATCTTGGTTTTCATTGCAATTAAAATTTAAGTCTTATTTTTAAGAAATGATTTAATATATATTTAATTAAATTAAGGATTGTAAATCGGGTTCCATTGGAAATTTGAACATCTTCAATTGCGAAAATAAATTTGTTCCAGCTCGCATATTGCAACCAAATGCTACGCAACAACTATTACCTTTATTTGCTTTCTACATTTCAAAAAAATTTATAGGATAATTACTTTTAAATTAATATTTTTCAAAAGCCATGGAAACTACAGAAAACAAGCACGATGGTATAAGACAATAATGGAATAGTAAGCAGGAAGTTTCGTGCCGGAAGTTTTCTAGATCTCCACGGTAGTAGCACCCTCTATTCTACGTTTTACAGAAATTTCCATCCATAGTGTAAATAAACCTGAGGTATTATTGGTGGTTATTTTTAGAACACAACAGAGTTCTCCTTAAAAAAAGAAAAAGAATGAAATTAGCGTTGTCTCGCGGAATATTGCCAGATATTTCGAAACTTCTCGAAATCCAGAACTGTCTCACCTTCCACCCATTTTCTGACGTAACCAAGACATCATTTGGTCTGCTGCGAATCTCGCTGCTTGCCTCGCCATACATGTCTCGTGTGATTATCTATGAATTTGCGGACTGCCTTATATTCAGACGCATCTTGTAACCTAATCGAAAGAAATTTTTTAAAACGACAGCTAAACAGAGTAGTATAATGCTCTCACAACGTAAACTTCAAATTTAAGGTATTTCAGACCATGTGCTACAGATCGAAGAAAAAGAAACTTTAAAAATTAAAATGAATACTAGTGAATTATAAAGCAATTTTTAGATCACTAAAGATAGTATTATAATATATATATATATATATATATATATATATATATATATATATATATATATATATATATATATATATATATATATATATATATATATATATATATATATATTGATATTAAGCAGTGATTTTTTGAAGAACATAAATAATTAAATAATTCTAGCTAAAAACTTTTACGTAATAAAACTATTTGTATTAAATATAATTAACAGAATCTGACAGTGACGAGTTAAAAACTAATATTGTAAACATAGAAAACAATAATAGTTGCATATTTGGACTCTCCATTTGTTAAATAAGTGTTTTACCATGAACCGAAAAAATTATAGAAATCAAAACAAAAGAAAAAATTAATTAAAATTTAGATTCAGTTTTAATAAAGCCTATGTGAATGATCATGCGGGGTATAGAGTATGGATAGCGTGCTCTGTAAACCCAATATCCAAAGAAGAGTATATTAAAATAAGGCTTTAAATACATCAAAAAATATTATAAGCATTAATAAAGGTTCAAAATTGATTTCTATTGAACTTTCACAAATAGCAAAAGTTGATATTAAAGAAAATAATACTTTTTCCTCCGTGGAAGTGGTGATGATTTTGAAGCTTGGGAAGGAAAACTAAATTTATATCATCTTTTATAAAAAAGTAAAAAACTCCCACTGCTCGAAGAATTTAAGCATGTTTTTGCTTATTCTATTCAAGATTTGGAGGATCGTAATACTATACAACATGAAGTTAATTTGACGGATAATATTTACATTATGCAAAAATTTTATCGACCTTTTCATCACTTAAGAAAGGAATTCAACAGATGGGTCAATGACTTATTAGACATAAGAATTATTAAAGAAAGTAATTCCTTTTATAGCGCACCAATGCTTTTTGTCTAAAAGGAAGACGGTTCATTCAGACTTTGTATTGATTTCAGGAAGTTAAATGAGAAGTCTATTCCAGACACTTTTCCTATTCTTAATACAACAGAATTAGTGCACAACTGTGGACAGTTGCTGTCAACTAGG
Organism: Latrodectus hesperus; assembly: GCA_037975125.1. Taxonomy (NCBI): domain Eukaryota; kingdom Metazoa; phylum Arthropoda; class Arachnida; order Araneae; family Theridiidae; genus Latrodectus; species Latrodectus hesperus. Next base: position 93,352,737 of record CM075851.1, read on the forward strand.
GATAAAATCACGATTTTCTGAGTTTGAGATAACGAGATTGATGGTAGCCATTTTTCAAAAATGAGAATTTGCTACAGCATTTCTCTTTTTTGTTGACCCATCTATCAAGGTGGATAGTTGGAGCTTAAGTTACTTCAACAGTTATAGAAAAGTTAAATCTTTCTGATATTCTGCTTTTTAAAATATGAATGAGGACAACTATTTATGAAAAAATTGTACCGGAAAACATGATGGGATGAATGTTAAAAAGAGTTGAAAATTGTTATAAAAAAGTTGAAGAAAAATCGTCTTTTCAAGGAGCTGTCGATTGCTATAAAAATTGATGGATGTAACAAAAATACTTTGTAAAACAATATATTAAACATTTAGAACTATCGAATTGTTTATTTCTCAAAACGAGGAAGTCAATAATGTTTTGGTGTACTCCTGGCTTGTGTATATTGATTGTGTTAATCAAAATAAATCCATGATTTTCCGAAATTAAAAAAGCAATCTAAGCCCAATTATGCAATAAAAATATTGAAAATGATTACAAATTAGGTAATTTCAACGAATAAGAATGTATCCAGAATCATTAGTTCCTCTAGCTATTTTGGATATGCTCAAGAAACATTGTTGAAATGAGGACAATATGACGATAACATCACTAACTTTATATGCCAAATTTAAATTAGCAATAACCCTTTGTTTGATTATGACATTCTCTTTATATTTAAAGACGAAATTTCATAACTTTAAAAATGCATTCTTTGATTTCTTCATGAACAGTTTGATTTAAGTTAATATATTTAGTACTTTTATGAAACAGTATCATTAAAATGAAAAACGATTCTATTACTGAAGAATTGATGAAAAGTTTGCTAAATTAAAATTATAATGCAAAAAATGAAAAGTTTCGTTTCTTATTGAAATTCACTGGAAGCCCACGAAATATTGGGTTGTATTGTTTTAAAGATTGTATTCAAGTTAATTAGGGCTTTAAATATGATATGCCATTTATGTGTCAATCGAGTTAAGGACTTTTGGTGATAAATTACTCTGAAATGAGTAACAAATTTTCCAGTAAGAAGCTACTTATGTTTATGGACATGCAGCTACTTCATGTTGCACTTTCATAAATATATAGAGTTACCAGTAAAATATCCTAAAGTTTTGTTTTAAATTATGAAATTATTAATTCATTTGTTGGCAATATATTTCTGAGCAGCACGTTTGTTGTTTAATTTCAATGGCGGTAATTTCCATGGATGATCCCGGAGTTTCAATTTTAGTAAATATTTAGTTGTTTTGAGTTTTTTCTTTTTTTATTTGGTATCATAAGTTATTAAAATAGCTTTTGATCTTCTTTTAATGACAGATATTTATAATGTGTCAATAATTCCAATTTTTGAAATTATCATATGTTGTTTGTCATCAACCTAAATAAAACCTTATGTTATATAGGGAATTCACGATCGAGGACTTTCCAAAGGAGTTCATGCTGAATTATCACCGAAAAATAGTTTCATTGTCTATGGAACACATAGGACAGGGAAGTTTAAAGGTAATCTTTTAGTTCATGTATAGTATCAAATCTCATTTCATACCTTGTCTTCTAAAATTTTCTTATGTACCTTATATATTTCAGAAACTAATCAAGTACAATATCTTCATGAAATAACACCTAGAGCAGCTTTATATACGGACCATGTTCGTAAACTAGTAAATGAAACGCACAGTGAGTTATATTTTGTATACTTTCTGCTAGGGAGTTATTAATTAATTCGGTCATTAGGCAATAGTAAAACGTTTGACATTATTGTAATAACGTAATAAATTTTTGTTAGAGAAACACTAAAGCCTGTGGTCAGTACACCGTTTAATATATTATACTTCCATATGATATATGATTTGTATAATAATTTTATTATTTAATATATTGTAATTTATATTTGATATGTATAATGATAGCAATGCAATTGTAGAATGAGTAATCTTGTTTTTACTATTAAGGAGCTTAAATTCCATTTTCTTAATAGGTATATTTATTTGATATGTTTTGGATATGTATCAAATAAATGTTACTTAAAGTGTTGTTTTCTTAAGCTTGTTACATGATTATTGCATAAAAAGTGTTGCATATTATCCTCAAGACCTTATATCCAAGTTATAGAAAAAAGTGTCGTGTAATCTGTGGCAGTATATAATCCACTGAAATTTTTCCTGTGAATTATGGAAAATATATATTGCTGATGATGAAGTGTCACATAAAATAAAAATAAAAAAAATACACAGTATGATTAAAAGTAAAAATAATGCTGAAAAACTGTTATTATGAAAAAGATATGTTTGAAGCCACCTCATCGCTAAGTGTGATAAACTGAGATTAGCACAAAATCGATTAAGAGTGGTGATTCAGAGAAACTTGTAAAATTTGTCGACTTTTATTTTAGTAACTTTTAAAACAAGGTTAGACTAATTTTTTAAAAATGAATTTTGTTCCTTTAATGATTAAATGAAAGAAATGGATTATTCACAAATTGTGCCTTGGATACTTTTCTTTTTTTTGTACAGAGCTTGCTTTTTTATATTGTAAATCTTACTTTAACATGTTTATTGCCATATTTTATTTGTCTTTTGTATAATTTTAAATTTGAAATCCTTCTATATAATATAAAAGTTTTATAAAACTTGTTAATTATTTGTGATTGGGAGACTTCCAGTGTTCAAGGAAGTTTATTGCTAATTTGATAATCCTCATTTCTTGTCGCTTCAATTAGTATTTACTTTAATCTCAAAGCTTAATTTTGGAAATTAAATTAAAATTTTTTATTTAATTATGAGTTAGAATTTCGTATTTTCTTCAATTTAATTTGGTATCAAAATTATTTAAGATAAGTGGCCATTTGGAAGTTTGAATTATTCGATTTTAAGTGTATGTTTGTAAAATTAAAATTTCTCTGTATTTGTGTGTTAAATATAATTGGTGTAAAGTGAACTATTGACTCAATTTTGCAGTTTTCTTAATTTCTGAGAAAATATTGCTTATGATTTTGGAAGTTTGTTCACTGTTTATAAATCAGTTGATTGAACTGTGTTATATGTATTAAATATTATAGTTTTTAAATTGGAAATGGTATAAAAATTTTGATTCAAATATTTTGCCCTGAGTACGTACCTGTATTGATTGAAAACCCATAAATGCTATGTTATGTAAGAGTATGTGCTACATCTGTGTTAAAAAACAATGTAAAATCATGTTATTTACTAATGATTTGGCTTTAATGCATGGTAGTTTATCCATATGCTGGTTCTACATAGGCTGTTTTTTAAAGGTGTGTTTACTAGTTGATTAATTTAAAAACCAAATACTATAAAAACCATTGTTATTCAAGTTATTGGTTTATTTTTACTGTCTAGCTATTAAACATGCTTGTAACTGTGCATAGGGTGTCTTTTTATCAGAGAACCTATGTTGTAGAAATGAAATTTTGTATTCAGTGTAGAATTCGGTACCCTTTGGTTTGGCTATAAAATTCAATTTCTGGTAACTCTACCTTTGTATTGTTTTTTTGTAGCAGCCATCTTGTTAGTCAAATATTGACTCCTATCTTGGCACCAAGAAATCCATCAAATAATCAAGACATACCCAATTGTAAACTTTAACTGAAATTTTATATAAAAATGTCTCTCTCTCACACACACATTGATTGATCACAAGTATCAGCCTTTTTAAAAGTACTTTATATTTTGTTTTTTATTAATTTTCTTATTATAAGATTAAGAGATGAATTATAAACCAATTTTAAAATGTCAAGCTTAAGAATTGGGGAGGTGTATAGGTTAAATGAGAAAGCAGAATAAGCATTTAGATAATTTGTTCCACTCCAGTTGCAAAATTTAGCATTAGGCATTTTAGTTTCATTATTTATTGATCTCAAAGAATTGAATAATGAAAACAAAAAATTAGTATTTGAATATGGAATAATTGTAATTTATTTTAAATCCTTAATGGTTGCTCCAAGTTAACGCAGGCAAAGAATTCCATGTATTACCAGGCTATCCAATTCCACATAGAGGTTGTAACTGAACTTGATAAAATTTATTTTAGTACATTTTACTTAAATACTTCATTGCTAGTTTCATTGGATTAAAATATCACATTTTATTTGCATGTCATGTTCACAACTTTTATGCTTATATATATTTTTTTAATTCATTAAATCAGACTTTAAACTAACATACTTCTGATATGTGTGTTCTCTTAAGAATATATATTTAAAATCATTCTTAAAGAAAGTATATATTTTGTAATGTACATGTATACCATGGTTTTTTTTTTCTTTTCATATATGGATTTTTTTGTAAGTTTTTATTTTTTATGCCTAGTATTATTCATTATGTAACATTCTATATGAAATCTTTAGTCATAAAGGGTTAAAAAAAGTTGAAATAATTCATTTCTTTTCATATTTAGTTTTTTTAAAAATATGCATAAAGTTTTACTAAATTAAAATTATTTGGATTGGAATTTATAGCAAATTATATATATTCAAATTTTATAAGATTTTAATATAAAATCTTTCAATTGTATAATTATTTTACAATAATTATGCACACACGCAGTTTAAAGATTTTATTTATTAACATTATGGATTTTGTGGAAAAGGTAAGCTAAGCAGGTTGAGAACTAAAAACTATCGGCATATATTTATCAATGTTTTTGTTAAGTCCTAAAAGTATTTAAAAAATTAATTATTGAATGACTGCAAACCTAACTGCATGGAAAAGTATAAATATATTGTTCAGGCAAATATAAATATCAAATAATTAAATTTCCTAATTATTTTTATTAAAAAGATGTTTTTTTTAATTTAATTAAAATCTCTTAATTAAAAATATTATTTGGAAATATTGCATTTTCTCCTAATTTTTTAAATGTGTTCTTTAAATTTACAAAACATCAAAACTTTCTATATTATTTTTTTATATCTGTAGTTTCAGTTTAGTCCATCAGTCATTGCAAAAATTGGTAAAAATGATAGTTTTATTAGGAATGAATATTCAAAATGTTTTTTAACCATACAATTCTACTTATATTTCTTTGCAACAATTTTAATTTTATTTAAACTAACTATATGAATTAATAGTACAAATTGCTGATAAAAGCAGAGGTGCCCAATGACATACAAACCCAACTCTAAGAAGAAGAAGAACTATATGAACTTATGAATCAGCTGTGATTATCTATAATATTTTCTATTGATGTTTTACCTTTTTGTGAAGATCAATTATAGTGTAAAAAAATCCATGAGGACATAGTTACACAATGACACATGTAAAACTTAACTATGAATAAGTAAGATAAATAAAATGTAACTATTATTTGAAAACATATACTTTTCATCAAGACAAATTATTTGTCAGCTTTTGTTAACTGTGCAGTCTTCCAAATGGATGTATTATTTCTTCTTGAAATTAAATTTATTCAGGAGCATCTATGTGTTTTTTTTTCTGTCAATTTTGTAAATTATCAGCTAAATTTTCTTATTTGTGATAGATGTACTATTGATGTGCACTGAGATATTATTCTAATTATGAGAGATCATACTATTGAAACTATTTTTTGACATTCTATAAACTTCAATCTTTTTCTAGTATTCATTTCTAGCCAAAATTAAATATATTTTAAAATTTATATTATAAAAAAATTGTATTTTAACATATTTACAAGAATACAATTTTGAAACATTAATATTTGCTTTTAGGTATATTTTTATCCTTCAATGCCAGAATTGGTAAATATCAAGAAGAAAACCATCGGACTGAGTATGTCCTGTATATTTATTTCATCAATAAACCTAATTTTGATAAGTTGATTTAACTTATTTATCTATTTTTATAGGATTATTAGAGTTAGTCAGCAATATCGTTCTGTTCTTTTAGCTTGTGTTGAAGATTTACACGAAGCAACAAGTATGATTTTAAAATACTTCATTTTTATATTTCTGAATAACTTTACATAAATACAAGTTCTTTTTTTATTCAATGTTAATAACTTTACTAATATATCTTGTAGATGCTGAAGAAAATGAAGAATTAATTGAGTTGGTAAGTTAAAATCCAAACATTTCTTAAATTTAATATTTATCACAATAGTAAGTTAATTTTTTTACTTTCTTAGTTTTCGGTCTAATTTTACATAAAATAAACAAGCCAAAAACAATAAAATTGTAAATTCATCTTAAATAAACTTTTTAATGGTGTAAGATTTTTTTTTATAAATAGTATTCTAGTTCTGAAAAAGGGTTGAATACTCAAATTTGAATAAAGGTACTAAAAACAGATGTAACAAAAAAATAAAGAAGTTTATCATAATATTAAATTCATGGTGTGCTTAAAACTAGCAGTAAACTTTTGAAATTATACATATCTTTATTTCATCATGCACAAGACAAATCACCGAGACTTTGCCTGTTTAATTTTTGAGTGTATGAAATGTTTATATTAAAAACCATGAAGAGATATATTAATGTTAACAAAAATTATTTCATTTTCTAAATTGTTTTAATGGAACTAATGCACTAACTAATAATAAAAAAATAAATGTCTTTAATCAGGGCTCTAACAACTTCTGGAAATTTGTTTAACTCCTTGAAAATTGTGAATCATGCCTGTAGTTTTATTTAAATATTAGTGCATTTATTTTTTGTTAGAAAATGTTATAAAATTTTTTTAATAGTTTTTGTTTTAAAATTTTCAATGAAATTGTCCAAAAACAAAATTGAGCATTAGTTTTTAATGTTACTTCTAGATGGCAACACAATCAATATTAAATTGTTATTGATTCATAACTATTCAGTAAAATAAAGTTCCAATTCAGCTACAATAGTATCCCAGTGATGCTGTTCAGTCAGGACAAGATCGTAGTATTTAGATTTATGTGTGTGAAGCAAAGTAATCTTCAATAAGATTGTCATGTGGCTTTTACGTGGTTCAGAAAAAACACATTCCCTTTTGTCTAGTTTGAAAGAAAGACTTCTGTATTCCAAATGTGAATGAATTGGATATCAAATCTTGTATGAAAGGGAGGTAATGTGTATTTTTTTTATTAGAACAGAATGTGTTTGCGAAATAATCTACTCATTTAAAGCATTTTTTTACTACTGTTGGAATGCTATTTCTAAGCTGTAAACTAAATGGTTATTTCTCTGACATCTGCTTCAATAGTTTCATTATCCAATTTCTATTGTAAGTGAGAATGTTTGTAGCACTACAGAATTGATTTAAAATTTTATTGAATTTTGTTTCTAAATATTGAAATATTTATTAAATATGACTGCAAGTTTTGTACAACTCCTGGAAAATCCTAGAATTTCACCTTTATTCTTTGAAAATCATGAATCACTCTTGGAATCTTTACTTAAATCTTGATACATTTCTTTTTTGTTTAAAAATATTATAATTTTTTGAGTTTTTTATTTTAATTTTTTAGAATTTTTAATGAAATTCACCAAAAACTAACTTGAGCATTAGCTCTTAATGTTACCTTTAAATTGCAGCTCAATGGATATTTTATTATCATTATATACATAACTGTTGATTAAAAAAAGAGCCAGTTCAGCCACAATAGCTTCCTGGTAATCCAGTTCAGTCCGGAGTAGATATACTATTTCGATTTATCCGTGTGAAAGGAAGTAATCCCCAATAAGATCGTTATGTGGGACAATCAGGCTGATGATTTTAATTAACTCTTTTTCTATTTACTATATATTTTATAAAATCACCAAATATATTTATCTAAATATAAAATTTCTGAGTTATAATATACTTTGCCTACAGTCCTTAGTGAAAATTGCGTATAATTTCAGTAAATTGGGATGAATTTGTTTATCAATAAAAAATAGGCTGAAATAAATTATTTAATATGCCTGCTGGAAAGATTGGCTTTTCATTATTCAAAAGAAACACATGCCCAATGTCTGTCTAGTTTGCAGGAAAGATTTCTGTATTTCATATATGGTCAAATCAACTATCAAATCTCATATGAAAGAAAAAAAAACATGTATTTGTTAGAACAGGCTAAATTCACCAAAAAGTCTACTCATTTAAAAGTTTTTTCACTGTATACTGCTGTTCTTGTTATTGAATGTGAACCCAAAGCATATTCTGAAAATTTAGGTTAATTTGTTTCTTCAAAGGAAATTTTAAAGATTGAAATTATTTGGATCCTTAAAATATTAAACATTGTTATTCAACTACAGTTCTTGTAACAATATAAATTCTCTCTTTCAAGCAATGTTTCCAGACAGTGCTATTGCAAAGTAATTCAATACATAATTATACAATGTATTATTCAGTTGTAGTGGAAATAAAATGTGCTTATTTATAAATTTTTGATATTGCACCTTATTTTTCTGTCTTATTGAAAGAAAAAGTTAAGAATATGAATAATTATGTGCTTTTCTTTGCTGAAAGTTAAAATGGTAATCTGCAGCCAAAATAATTGTCTGCCAGTTAAAAATTTGGGATATTGTTAAAACACAGTATTACTTGTCAGATTTCCTCAACTGGAGATATTTTGTTTGAAAAGTGAATGAGAAGTGCTTAGAATTATTAACAAGTGGATTATTTTAGTTGTCAATGAAGATCTGAATGTGATCTGGCTCATTTTTCTCAAAATGGCTTATTGCTTAAAAAGTGTATACATTCAAATTTTGTAAATTGTGGAAGCTTTAAAGACCTTGTTATACACATATTGAAATATTCAATAAATTAATAAATTAGAATCTAATGAAGATTTATAAAAACTTTAAAATTACCCATTGTTTTATACAATGTATTATTCAGTTTTGTAAAAATTTTGTATTTTTAAATATTGATGTTGATTATTTAAATAAAAACTTTTCTGTTATAGCTGTAAATCATTGAAGGCTTTCAAAATATTCATTAAACATTAATCTAAATACAAAAATTGTCTCATTGATTTATACAATTATTTAGTTCTATTATTTACAAATATAATTGAAAAATGTTGCATATACATAATTATATGCATATTTGATTAAGAACAATTGTAAAATTTAAAAATAATTTAACATAAATGTTGTTACCTCCTGGAAATTTTTTGACTCCTGGAAAACTCCTGTAATTTGATTCTTGAAAATCTGTATGAACCTGTGTGAGGAAAATTGAGCACTAAATGGCATATTTTTTTTTATAAAAAAAGCCAATAGTATTCCACATAATAAAAAAATTTGTGAATGGGTCTGCATATATAAATATAGATTTTAAATTTAAATGAATTTGTAAATTAATTATTCATTGTTGCATAATGAAAGCAACTATTATTTTAGGACATTCAAAACAAAAAGTGTGTAACATTTAACAAATTATGACTCTCACTTCTGTAGCAAAAGAATTTTAGTGATGACTGCAAAAATTTTGCAAATAATAAATATATTTGAAGAACTTTCATTGACTCTTATATAAAAAGGATTTTTATTAGACTTTAGTGACATGGAACGAATGATGTTATAGTTGATGTATTTGTTGTAAAATTGAATTCTTAAAAACTTGATAATATGTATATAATACAGAGAAGTAAATTAAGAAAATTTCTTGAGTGATAACAGAAATGTTTCCTTCAGTAATTTCCTCATGCGCATAAAACATAAATTTTTTGACTCTGGAGTGATAGTTTTAATGTGTTTGTTTTTGCTAGGGAAATATGAACTAATAACATGATATCCAAACATAATTATATATACAAAACTTAGTAAATATAACACATTTCTTGTGATTGTTATTGCACAATTAATTAATAATTACACAAATAGGGCTAAAGAAATATTCATTACTACAAACATTACCACTAAAAGGGAACTATGCTTTATTAAAAGGAAATGTACCTCTTGCTATTTCACTTTAAGCTCAGTTTACACTGATAGTAAATTTCCTTTTATTTTGTAAATAGTTAAAAGGTATACAACATCATTCACACAAGAAAAGAAATCTTTAACACCCATCTATTTTAGATGGAAGGGTAAACAAATTTGTTGAGAAACAGAAGAAAGGTAATTAATTATTTTTCTCTGGGAGCTATCTACATGAGTATAATAAGCAGTATTTCTGTTCCATAAAAAAAAATATCGAAATTTTACAAACATACCTTGTATGACTGCAATGCTCTGGGATGATGATTGTGATTATGGATAAACTTATTGTTATATATGCTGTACTGTGATATGCTTTATTGTTACTGCAGCTTTGGAGATTAAATGAAGCTTTTGAGTCATGTTACTGAAGCATTTTTATATTTTAATGTGTGGTCCTTAAATTTTGTGTGCATTTTTAAAAATGGCAGACAGTTAATTCGTATTCTGAAGATGGATATATAAATTTTACTGGCAGCGAATGTATTATTGATTCAACATTCTTATGTCTTATAATTTTTCTTATTTGATAACGTTTTCAAAATATATTTATTTTATTATTGAAGTTTAAAATTTTTCTTCATGTATCTAAGACCATTCAAAAATGATTATTTTTTTTATAGAAATTTGAAAACAAGAAACTGCATTAAAATATTATAAAAATTAATAAAAATGAAAATATTAATCATAACATTTACGAAACATAGAAATTTTTTCTGTGTGGTGCGGATATTTTCATTGCAAGTCATTTTCATTGTGGTGCAGGATATAGTATCTTAAAATAATAATTGTTTTTAATTATTTATAGACTTCAAATTAAAATTTTTTATCTTAATTATAATAAACTTTTAATTCATAAGTTTGAAAATGTTAACAATAATGGAATTTTACATTACGATTTTTAGATTCCATCCATCTGGAAAATTAGTTTGAAAAGATATACAAATGTATTATAAGTTTCTTAATTGAATAAGGAAACTGAAAATTGGCAAATAACCTAAATAGAAAGCAACCTGTATTTTATTGTTATTTTTTCACTGTTCTTTGATAAAGAATATTTTATGCAATAAAATGTTATTTATGCATGTAATTCAATAATGAATCAAATGATCAAATAATAATAATGAATCGTAAATATGTGAAATGATTTTTCCCAAATATGTGTTGTCAAACAATTTCTTAAAATTTCATTTTTATTTAAAAGAAACAATAACAGTAAAAAAAATCATTTGAATATTAAACACATGCTTATTTGTAAGTCATTTCAAACAAATGGGGTATTTCATAATATTTAGCTACAGATTGTTAACTGTTATATTATTTTTATCATTTTTCATGGTAGTCAGTTTCCAAATATTTTTTCAAAAGATTTTCAGCCATAATATATTACTTAAATTATTAAAAATGTATCTATACTTAGTTATGATTTCTATGTATATAGATTAAATGATTTTTCATATTTTAACTAAATATTTAAAAAGTCTTAAATTAATTAATTTGTATAAATTAAGAAATACAATACTAAGTTTGTTCTTACAAAAATGCATTAGATTAATTTTGAAATTCTTAACTTATTTTTAGTGCATCATTTTTGTAAGTTTTTAATTAATATTTTTATAGCTGCAAATGTTCTCAGACATTGAACTCTTATGGAGCTTATTGCACACTCTAATCCTAGAATCTTCTTCAGGTGAAAATTTATTATATTTGAATACATTTCATTACTTGCAATTTTTTCGTATGCTAAATGTCATAATCTTTTTAGGGACTAGAATTTTATACAAATTGTTGGATTGGATTAAATGGCATTTTGTTTTTGCTCAAAGGAAGAGAGAAGAATTGATGCAAACTGATGAACCATCGACACATCATGACTACTGGGATACGGTTAGTATTTGTTTAAATACTTAGTCATTACTTTTCACCTTTCTGTGGTATCAATATGATCTGTATTAGATGTGTATAACTTCTGGAATTCGAAAAATTGTATTAAGGACCATTGAAACTCCTGGTGTTTCAACTTGACTCCTTAAAAATCATGAATTACTCCTGGAATTTTTATTTACCTTGATTGATTTATTTTTTGTTAGAAAATATTTTTTTTGAGCTTTTTGTTTTAAATTTTTAAATTTTTCAATAAAAATTTGTCTGAAAAATAAATTAAGTGTTAGCTTTTAATGTTTCCATTATATGATGGCATGATTAATATTAGATTGTTATATACATTATTAGTGACTCAAGTGAACATTCAGCCACAATAACTTCATGATGATCAAGTTCTGTCATTAATTAATAATTGGGAAAAGAGTCATTCTGGAAACTTTATCTAAAAGTATAAACACATGATCCCAAATAAATAGGAATAACAAAGCTTTCAGGAACATATGTTTATTTATATAATTAAAGCTCCACATCACAACGTATAAAAATAACTGCACATTATATACAATTTCACAAAACAGCTACAGAAAAGAACAATGTACAAACCACTTCATAATCATAAGTGATGTGTCTTTTCTGGGAAATTTACTAGTTGCACCTAGTACCATCTACCCACTTAAACAGGGAAGATAGCTGTAATTATAACTGCTACACCCTCCCCCTTCACCTCAGAAAGCTGTCTTGGCGAGGTGGTGTATTATAAGACTTTTTATTTCATTTAGCAATTTTATTTGAGGGTAAAAGTTGCTTTGGAGGTCTACCTCTTTTCCTCAAAGGTGCCACTCTTAAAGTTTAAAGGTGCACAAACACCTTAAAGGTTGAAGGTGGAGAATGGTTTGGAGAAACAGTTTGATGAGGTGTTAGTGCCGAAGCATGGTATGAACCTAAAGCTTCATGAGTGTTGTCACAACTGGCTATTACAAAGGTTGTAGGTGATTTTTGGGATACCACTATGTAAGGCCAGTCTTTTCTAGGCATAAATTTTGCACTTTTACTTTGGCTAGCTTTACTTAAAGGATGAAGTTTTACACAAACCAAATCATGGGGTATGTAAACAGGATTTGATTTATGTGATTTATCAGCATATTTCTATTCCACTTGTCGAAATTAAGCATAAAAGGAAACACTTCTTACATCAAAATAGCAAGCTGCTATGAATTGAATTAATACTTCCTGGATGCTTTTTTTTTCTAAGGGTTGGAACTAACTGTTTTTCTTCTATTTCATGGATAGAAATTTAACTAGAATACTTTCTAGACTCCAAGATAGTGGGATGCTATATCTTCTGATTCCAAGGGTTGGAATCGAAACCACAAATTCACGATAAAGCCATACATCCATATAATTGTAATTTCTCTTTGATAGAACTGCAGAAAACACTGTCCCAAACTAAAAATACTAGTCTGGGACTAGATGGTATCTCGTATAATATGCTTTGTCATCTTAACCTTGAATCTTCAATAAACATTCTTGTTCTGTTCATTAGAATATGGAACAAACATGTCGATCCCAGTCTCTGGAGCAAAACAAGTGTTATTACAATACTGAAATCTGGGAAAGATCAAACTAATCCTCAAAACTGTCGTCTGCTTTCTATGGGCCAGTATTAAAATGATTTTTGGCCCATTGAAAGCCAGAAAAATCATTTTAATATTGGCCTACTGAAAGCAGAATTTTTAAATATTCTGCTTTCAATGAGCCAATATTAAATGATTTTTTCAATTTCCTTTCTTTTGAAATCTTAATACTGGCTTCTTGGAGAGCAACAACCAAGCTGGCAATTAAATGATTAATTCTGTGACATTCTGTTCAGAAGTTTGCATATTTGGCTTTCATCTTGGTTATTGATGTTTGAAGTGATTTGTTATCTATTTTAAACAATGTCCTTTTTGAATCAATGTTAATGGAGAAAAAGTGATCAACAACGAAAACAGACTTAAAGAACAATCTATTTACAAAAAAAAGTATGCATATATGTAAATATAAATTTTGGACAGAGATTAAGTTTCTTTTGCTAATATATTTCTTCACTTCTTGATTCAGACCCTTAAAGTGATTAATTAACACGATGATTCTCATCTTTTTTCTTTTTGCACGTAAAGAAAGGCATTTCAAGTATATACTTTGTAAGTTCACATACTGTGTTTATTGTATTACTCATTTTTCTTTTTCAGCAGAGACAATATTCATGTTTTTGAGTTAGGGTTATAAAATAATATCATAATTTTTTTGTCATATTATGTTTCACATCTGTTTAAATTATAAAAATAATTTATTTTACACTTCACTTAAAATAATTATATATAAATTCAATTGCCATATATTTGTCTCAAATGATTTTGATTGTTTATTTGAAATATTTATGATTTAATGGATATGTTTCATACTTACACATTAATTGTACTGTGAATTCTTTTCTTTAGATTATGCAGTTTTTATTACAAGGAAATGTTGGCCCTGCCAGCTCTTTATTATCAATGCATAAGAAATTTAAACGTGAAGATTTTGCTAGTCTTGATGAATTGCTGAGAAAAATGCCTATTTATGCTGTGAGTGATAATTAAAATTGAATGCAGTGTTAATATTTAAAAAATAGCATATATTCCTTGAAATTTATGTTATATAAACAACTTCAAATTATATTCATTAAATATGCAGTTTAATTATATTTACTTTACTATATATGTCACATTCATTATTTTTTAAAATGTAATTGGTATAAAATAACTATTTTTACATTTTTGGAAATAAAAATTATAATTTAATAGTTATGTATAATGTATAAAAATATAATAATGTAAAATAGTATTTAAAGCTATGCTTCAATGTGAATGATACAGAACTCTGTTAAAATTATGAATAAGTTGTTCTATGAGATTTATATGGCTTAGTAAAATAATATTTTATCAATTTAAAATGGATATGAAAAAGTACCATTTTGTTAACATAGAAAAACAACTACTCCTATATCAACAAGAAAATGTTTGGAATTAGAATATTCACAGAGAAATTATTGCAATTTATTAGATATAGGTGTACTTTTAAAGACTAATATATAACAAAAATCTTCCATTAGAAAGTGAATTGGGTTTGCAAATATAAAAATTATGTATGAATACTAAAAACATTTCATTTGGAAAAGTTTGTTTGATTACCAAGGAATTAAAGTTAGTACTGTTTGTTCTTGCAAACATGATAAATAATATTTTATAAAAATAGTGCCCTTAGTTTAAAAAAATAACATGTCAGTTTAATGATAATAAAGAAATAAACATTTGTTTTAACATATCTAAATTATGAAAATATCCAGTTTCAATACAATGTGTAATTTTGTAGTGAATATTTTTGACCTCGTGTTAACAATTTAAAATAATTAAACAACTTGTGTGGTTATGATTTTATATTTCATTAACTTTGGGATAGAATATTGTTAAACTACATTGTGTGTTAAGTAATATTAGATTATAAAAATTCAAGATATTTGTTGTATATTAAATTTCATTCTTTAAAATTGTTAGGACATTTCAATAAATATACTTCAATTAAGCTTTTAAAATAAAGTGATAAACTGAGCTAATATATATTATTACAAGATAACACACTCAGTGCAAAATAAAATTTGTGCATTTCTGGAAAATAATAAAATTTGGAGGAGGTAGAGTAATGATAATCTTAATTTTATAAATTTAATTTTTCTTTTGTATTTTATATAAAATATTGCAAATAATATAAAATGTACTTGTACATTCCAATATTTAAAACTTTACATTATGAATAAATTAAGAATAATGTAATCATTCCTGTAATAAATCAAATTGTGTATAAAATTTTAATTTATCTCATAATTTTATTTTATTTACAATTTAATTGATTCATTAGATTTATTTTTTATACCATTTATATTCATTTTTTCTTTTAGTATTTAATTTTAATTTGAAATTTTATTCCTCCTGTAGGCTAATTGCAGTGTATCTTTGAATGAATTTCGCATAAGATGGAAATTGTGGCAAGAAGAATGTCGAGCAAGATTAGAAAGAGGAGACTATTCTTCAGAAGAAAATTTAGAAAAAATTTGTAGAGTAAGAAACATAAAATTTTAAATAATTGCAAAAATATGAGCCTCTTATTTTAATGAATAAATGAACTTCATAGTGGATAAATTATGTTATTTCAAAAATTATATTTTTGTAATTTTAAAGTTAATGCTGACAACATTTGTTTCAAAATTTACATTGACATATAGAATTTAATTATTTGTTTTATATTCACTGAATGTAGAAAAGCTTGACTGGAATTAAATGTACAGCATGTGTAACTAAAAAAGATTGTAGATCCAAATTATTTTTAATTTTGTACAGTATTGGATTTTTTTAATGACTAAAAAATGTTTTTTCCTTTAAAAATGAAACTTGGAGAAGGATTTTTTTTAACATATATTGGATTTATTCTGTTCTTCCAATAATTGTAAACATTGTCCAAAAAATTTTATATTTTAATTTCCATTTGCTGTAATACTACTTTCTTAATTTTTTGTTATGTATATTTATAAATCACCGAAACATTGCTTTGACATTATATTTATACTTTGGCTGTAAACTAAAAACTTCCTCAGTTACCTGGAGAGTCACTAGAGAATTACTTATCTAATTAGCAAAACAACATATAGGGGAATAACAAGATGTACCTCAAACAATTGTCTCTCAAGTCTAATAACTAAGTTAATGAAATTAATGATTTCAATGATGAAATTAATGATTAATGAAATTTTTGATTACTACCTTGATTAATTATTCTCTATTAAAATACTCAATTATACTTATTGAATACTAAATAGAAACATAGGTAAGATAATTTACATTTTCTAGAACTATTACATTGCCATGTTGGTTGTCTAAAAAAATACTATTAAATAAGGAATGAAAAAGTTATAAAATTAAAAATATATAAACCATACTAGTAAATGCACCTAATTTTAGACAACTAATAATAACATATTAATTTTTATTTCTCAAGATGTAGAGGAATGTTAAATATTGTAATTAGTTTCTTCCCCCTTTTTTTCTATGGTAATGTGTCTTACGAATAATTATAACAGGGTTTATTGGCTGATTAACTTAAAAATACAGAGTACTAAAATTAATTTTAAAAATCTTATCTACTGAAAAGTCCATCGATTTTATGCTCTTTCTATTCAATTCTTTAGATAATCTTGATCATATTAAAGTTCAATTTTTGTACATCATTTGTCAACTTAAAATCCAAATTCTGACACCTGATGCTCTTCTTACCCCTTGAGTCTTAGGCAGTTGGGTTGTGTCTCACTTGTCCCTTGAAGCGAAGTTGAAAGATCATGTCATCTAAACGTCAATCACCCCGCATACTGGTTTTCTGTTTGATGTTCTCCGAGTCAGATTTTTCTTTTATTATTAATTTGGCTAAAATTGACAAAATTGTATAATAAGGTTATTACACAAAAGTCATGAGTGTAAAAAAGATTCTAGATCCAATTTATTATACAGATTTCGCCAATATGGATAAAAATTTATTGTAAATTCTACAACATGATGAATTCTAAGGCAAGAGAATGAAAAGCAAGTTTTCTCTCTATATTAATAGTTTACAAAAGTAGTTTATAAACATTAGAAGTTACTGTAATATATATATATATATATATATATATATATATATATATATATATATATATATATATATATATATATATATATATATATATATTAGAAGTGTTGGCATAATCATGAATATTTCAGTTTTTGGTTCAGTAAACAAAGTCCAGCAGGAGCATTTTATAAACAATAATATGAAAAATTATATACAAAATGCTAAGCAAAATAAAGGCAATTATATAAAGAAA
Source organism: Latrodectus hesperus (assembly GCA_037975125.1). Classification (NCBI taxonomy): domain Eukaryota; kingdom Metazoa; phylum Arthropoda; class Arachnida; order Araneae; family Theridiidae; genus Latrodectus; species Latrodectus hesperus. The sequence continues at coordinate 93,370,464 of CM075851.1, forward strand.
TATACATAATAGTAAGCAAAACAATATTATTTAGAATGTGCATAATCTTAGTGCTAAAACCATTGCAGCAAATCAATAGCAATTTTGCAGTGATCATTTTATTTTACTTCTGTTTTTGTCAACGTTTTGGAAATAAACTATACAGATAAGTTAGTTGCAATTGTTGTGAGTAAATAATAACCATTTTTGATAGTCTGTTATTCAGTATATTATTTTTCGTGATTTTCTCTATTTTAAATTCTTCCCGTTGTTAGTTTAAACCATGGTTAAGCTTTAAAGGGATTGCTGTGAACTACTATTACATTTTGGGATGATTGCTGACACTAATTTAGCCAATTGTAAATATCAAAATAATTTACAGCTGATTCCATTCGCCATGAGTATATTCCATTTGCGCCTCAGGTTTCAATGTTTAAAGTGGTTTGAGATCCACTTAATTTTATGGGTTGATCATTGATCTTAGTCTGCAAAACAGAACAGTATCTAATCTAAATCATACTTCTCTTATTAACTTAGTTGTTTTATAAAATTGAAGTAATTGGATTATTTATGATTATATTTTATAATTTTTAAAATAATTATAAATCAATAGCACTAAAATTATGATTTAAGTTTTGAATTATTTTAAAAGAAATTGGTCTGTTTTTTATTGTAAGGTATAGCTAATTAACAGTTTGATATCTGATTGAATTTTGTATATTCAATTATGTTTATGTTAAAGTGTAATTCCCCATTTAACTTCTTAATTTTCATTCTTGTATATATATATATACATGAAAGTAAAAAGTCTCACAAAAGAAATACTTGAATATAATACCATATTCAGTTACTAGTGCTTATGTTTTTCAAGAATAATTCACAATGGTAGAAAAACATGAATTGATGTGATAAATATAATATTTTTGTTAATGTACTTTTAATTTTTTATGAAATTTCCCAAGTATAATAATATTTATCTTCCAGATCTTGTGTGGGGACCTTGAAATTCTTAGTGAAAAAAGGTATATAAACTTCTTGTGTATATATTTTTTATCTGTTTTTGATTACTTGGAGGATAGTAAATCAACTTGTTTAATTTTTATGATTTTCAGTTATTTGTGCCAAAATTGGTATCATCTGATGATTTCTGTTCTATTATACACAGAACCTTGTGTTAATGTTTCTGATTTAGCTGATATTGCCAGAGTAAGTTCATTTTATTTATTTATTTTCATAAGGATTGTGTTGCTCTTATAGTCATCATAAATGTCAAGGAAAAGCATATAATCATTCTTTTGAATATTGAATGTCAAAATTATGCTAATTTATAATAAGCAAATAGACGATAATTAATGTTAAATGAACTTTTTAAAACTCATAGTAAAATATTTTGTTTTTAGACATATTACAATAATGTTACTTGTGATTCTTGGAACAAGTCAAACTTGGTGGATTCTATAATTCTAGCTGCAATGGAGTTAGATATTAAAAACATCATTAGTTTGGCATGGTATGTATGACTATAACTACTTCTTTAATACTTGCATAGCTAATAAAATATTGGTGACTTCATGAAACTGCTTTATTTATATAATTTAAACTTAAATACTGAAAGTGATTTTTTAAAAATTTAAACCAAAAGTTTTTAAAAAAATTATTTTGAAAAATATGTCTAGGATTAATTACTGGAATTTCTTAAAGATTATTTTATGATCTCTTGCTGTTACTTGGATGAAAGTGAATAATAAAGACAGATAAATATGAATGAATCAAACACTTGGTTGATTTCAATATTTAACATTTGCTTCTGTTCCTTTAGTATTAAAATGTATTGTGTGATGACAATGATTATTCATTAATTATTGAAGTAATCAGTTATTTATAAACACCTTCAATTGACTCAAATAATTTATTGTAAATTATCTGGTACGTTTTATTATTTTTTGTCATTTGGTTATCTAGCAATGATTAATAAAAAAATCTACACAAGCATTCTCTTTTTGGAATTTTCACCTTTTATCTTGGTAAAAATAGGAAAGCAGATTAGATACGACTAAATTTATTCTCTGATTGTGTTACAAAATGCTAAAATGAAACAAAATTTTTACGATTACATTTTTCCTATACTGTATAAACTTTTATCATGTAATCATAAAATTATTATTAAATGTTAAAATTATAACTTGATTAATGAAAACAAGCAATTGTAAAGCATTTTATTGACTTCTGTGGATTCTGTCGGCTTTGCTTCTTTCAAACAATAATTCTAGTTTTAATATTTTCAAGACTTCAATTAGTAATGTTGTTGATTCATCAAAATTTCAATTATTATTCCATTTATCCTTACAAATGTTTTAAGTGTCATTGATGTAATTCCCTACTGTCTATATAATCAATCCCTTTGCTAGTTATAGTAAATCAGCTACATCTCCTTATATTTTTATAACATAGGTTCTCATACATTTGTTCTCAGTATTCCTCCTACATTTCTATATTTACCAATGGCTTCAAATCAAGTGGTTATGTTGGTTGCAATATTACTGGAAATACAGATTACAATTATGAAATTCATTCATTCATCATGTTCTGTTTACACAGTCAAAGCTGTTTTTATTCACTTTAGAACTAATGTTATCCAGCTCTCATCAACAATATTGTATCCAGACAGATAGTATTAATGTAATCATGCAATTTGATCATTTTAATGACATGTCATCCAGTTATAGTAAAAATATCAGATATTTTAAATATACTAAAGAGTATAGGATTTGATATGTTTTGTTGGATTCCATCATTGCTGTGAATGAGCTTGCAGGTAATGCTGCTAAAAATGCCACTCACGTTTTACATAAAGGTATTAGCACTTTTTGACATTAAATAAATGCCAAGCTGGCAGCTGAATGGTTAGCGCTCTTGCCTTCGGCTCAACAGTTCGTTGGTTCAAATCCCACCTTGGGCGTGGATGTTTATAGTCATTCGGAATCCACTTTAAACCGTAGGTCCCGGTCTAATTAGCCCTCATGTGCAAAAATTGACCGTTGAGCGACAAACAAACCAAACCATTAAATAAATTGTCAAAGATTTTTCTCCTACTGGAAGAGGACCTGGGATTTGCTGATGAACAAATTATATAATATATCCCCTCACATTCTTCCATTTCTGATTGTACCTATGCAAAAGAGTTGATTTAAAGAAAAATTTTCACATTGGGCATACTCTGTTTATACATAGGCATTTATTCTCTCCTTAGAGTGTACCAATTTTTGATGCATGTAATGTACCATATACAATACATCATATTTTAAATTTCTATCCTCTAATTACAGTGATTTATGCTCAGTGTTTTTAATAGCATGAATTTAATTTTACTAGATTTAATTGGGTTTAAACATTGCAGAAATTTGTTTTCATTTTTATATGCAATTGGCTTTTTAAATTCTATTCAAATTTTTAATCATTTTAATATTTTACATAAAGTTTTATTGAATATTTTAATATATTCCCTCTTTTATACAGTTGAATAGCCAATTATCAGAGTTTCTACTTCTAGTTTTAAACATTGTATTGCACAGATTTGTATCCAATATTGGACTTTGCACCAGTAATATCCACAAAAATCAATCGGGCACTCTACATTTTTTTTATTTAATAGGATTGCTGCAGTATTTTTCTGATTTTGTTCACATATAACTTTGTTGAGCTGGTAGCCGAATGGTTAGCTCTTTTGCCTTTCATTCAACGGTTCGTGGGTTTGAATTCCATCTTGTGCATGGATGTTTGTAGTTTTTCGGAATCCACTTTAAATCATAGGTCCTTCATGTAAAAAAATGACCATTGAGCGATAAATAAACAGACATGTGTAACTTTGTTTTATCAGAATTTATTTACTGCATAAAAATTGTTTCGTTCTGGCATATCTGAAAATATTGCCTTCGAAAAATTGTTGACTATGTTACTTCACAAGGGAATATTTATTTATGTGTTGTGGTAATTATTGATGAGTTTATCTTTGAAAACTATTGTGGCATTACATCAGCATTATTATTTTCTAAAGCATTGAAAAATCTATTTTTAATTTTATTATTTTTAAATACCTTTTAGTGATTGTTATATTTGTAATCTGCATGTGTATTATCTTAGTTCCTTCAATGATGGATGGTGGTTTGCTACTCATCTCATGGATCTTCTTTCTCATATGGAAAAGGACTCTGCAAATTAGTAAGATTAAAATAATGAAATGTTACAAATTAAATAAAAGCTTTTAATGAAATATCATATATTTTAGTTTTATAAAACTGTAACTAATAATTTTTTTAAATCTTGTTTATTTAAATCTTTACTCAACTGTGCATTTGCATGTGCATATATAAATATATATCACATCCTCTGATATTTTTAAAAGACTGGAAATTTTTTGTAATGTTGCCAATTTCATTGAGTTCCTTTAAATTTTAAGATTAAAATTATTAAAATTCCTTTTTGTATCAAATTCTTTTGTCTCTTCCTTAACAATGACCCAGTTTTTTATTTTATTGTTTTAGATGCAAATTTTAACTCTCTTGTATTGTGTAGTTTTATTTTTTGTAACTAACATGCTAGGTATTTAGTGAAAAGAAACTATTTTAAAAATATTTTTGAATTTTACTTATGTACATATTCATCCTAAATAATTTTTTTTTAAATCTTTTTCAATTAGTCATTTTATTATGTATAATTTATTCAACTTTATTCATTTTTAATTTTATGTTCATCATTGTTGGTAGAAATGTTTAAATTATGTAAATTTCATTAAAAGAGAGATATTTTGCTTATGTACACATTTTTCAAATTTCAGTCACACAAACTTCAGAAATTTTCTGTTAAAGAATTATGCTGAGAGCTTAATGTCTCATTCTAGGTAATTATAAAACTCATTTGAATGTTTAATCATTAATTATTGATTTAAACTAAATTGAATAAATATCATACTATGAATGAGTTAATTTAAATCATTTGATTTTATTCTAATCTATATCTTATTGTTTTAGCATAAATCAAAAAATTATTTTAAATTCCTTTTAGGTTGTCATATTAAAGATATTTTAAGCTTTTTATATAATGATTGTTTTATGATCATTGTTCATAACCATAATTTCATTGTTTATTTCAACTATAGTCATAGCCATACAACATTAATTCATTGTTCAAAAACATCTAACATGCCAGATGTATTTGTACATTATTAATCATTAAAATTATTTATTGCATTTTCAAAAGAGCATAGTAATTATTTGGATTGTCAATCATTCATTTATTTTTTAAATTAAGTTTTATTGTTGACATTTGAAGCTAACAATGCTTATGCAAGCAATAGTTGTTTAAATTTTCAAAATTAATCAGCTGAAAAGAATCAAGTAAAAAAAAATCAGGAAAATGCATATATATATTATACAAAAGAAGGATTTCTTAAGATTTTTTTATTAAAGTCCAAAATGATCAGATATTGGCTGACTATATTATGAAATGATGTTACTATTGATTTTTTTCACTGTTTTAATATAACGAATGATTAATACAATCATATGCATTAGATTAAAATTTATCAATTTGTCTTGTATACATCATGGTTTTTAAAGTATTATAAGAAATAATTCGGCTGTTCTAAAAACAGCCGAATTATTTCTTATAATACTTTAAAAACCATGATAAATTTAAATTTTTAAAGGAGAAAAATTATTTAAATTTCATGTTTAATCTTTTAGACTTATGCAAAAAAATGTTTACCACTATTGTTATAAATTTAATTTTGTTAAGTTCATCATTATTTTTTATATTATCTTATTACAATGAATTATTAAAATTTAAAATTCTTATGTTTACTCTAGCTTATGGCAAGTTGGAATTGATTATTTTGACCATTGTAAAGTCAGTTGGTAAGAAAAGTTATACCTTCTTTGATTTCAATATATGAACTAAGTTAAATTTAAGATTCTTAATTTGCATTATATCATTTTAATTGATTCTAATATAATGAAGAAAAAATAAGCACAGTGTGCCAATGATATTTATCTAGTAAAAAACGTTCACCATGTATTAAATATAAATATCATGTTATTAGTAATAAGAACAGAAAATAACAGAAATAATTTATAAGATTCACACAAAAGTAGAAAAAGAAATATTTGAAATATGTCTTCATCATGGTGTTACAACTTTTGTTATGCCTTGTTCTCCTTTATCACTTCTTTTTTGTTAACTACCTTTCTTTTGTCATAAATAACTCCAAGCATATTTAAATCCACTTTTAACTTGTTCTTTCTATCTGGCTCTTGGTCTTCCTTTTATCCTAGAATGTCCTAAATTTCCATCTAATAATTTTTTGTTAATTCTTTTCTTGTCTTTCCTCAATATGTATCCAAATCATTAGATATTTTCCTTCTTATAGTTGTAACAATATCCATTTTTATACTTATTATATACTTATTTATTTGTACTAATCATCCAATGGCTATCTATACAAATTACTTCAAAAATCTTTTGGGATATTTTTTTTCTATATTGTTAAAATTCAGATTTGCTTTTACTTAAGGTCCATATCTTAGATTCATGGGACAAGAGGTCGAATAATCATTGTGTAAATAAGAATTTTAAATGTTCAGATAACTAGATCTTACTAGTTGAGAGAAAAATACTTGTTTTTATCAAAATCCTTGCTCTATTTTTTTTACTTAATTTCATTATTTCCAGTAATTAATGATCCAGAATATTTAAATACCTTAAATCTTTCATAGCAATTTTCATTACATTTAAAATGTTTAATATTATGGAAATTTTTTTCATTTTGTGATTTTATCATATACTTTGTTTTTTGATTATCATACATAAGCCAATATTTTTGAAGAATAAAAGCATATCCGTACAACATTCTTAGGATTTCTTTTTTCAAATTCTATTTAAAATTAGTATCACTTGGTTGGATTTTTATATTTTGTTTTATATATTTTATAAATAAGTTAAATAAAATAATATTTGATGACCCATTCACGTCCTTCAATGCCAAAATCTTTTGACAATATGTTCTGAATTCTTACTTATACAGAGATGCCGTTTGTTACGATTTTTCCGTATTCAGTACGGATTTCTACTCTTGGTTATGGAGTTACGATGATCTTAACGAAATTACGGAAAATAGATTTCTCTCTTGATTTCTAATAATAATCCCTTTTTGTCATGTACGATTATATTATTATTATTATTGTATTATACGATTAAAATTTGTGAAGGTTACAAATAAATTACTAATTTAGTGTTGAAATTGGATTAAGAAAAAATATGAATAATATTTCAGACTCAAAATTGTGTTATCAGAGAGAATTTTCTCAAACTGAAATCAGTATGGCTAAGAAAGCTATAACACAAAATTTGTGATTGTCATTTATTTCTATTTATCATGTCATTTATTTAATTATTTATTCTTGATTAACAGATCAGTATGCTATGTTACTTTTAAATAAAAAGAATTTTTCTTTTCAATATCACTGTTTTCTTTTTCCTGTATTTATATAAAAATCTGTGCTGTAAGTGTCTCTGAGGTAAGGCATTTAAATTTAAAAGAATGGTTTACTTTCTTAATTATTTCTTATATTTATTATGATTAGATGATCATTTTACTTTTATTTTTTAACATAGGTTACCTTAAAAGTATTAATTTTATGCACATAAGTGTATTCTTAATGTAAACCACATGTTACTTAAAAAGTTACTGAAATTTTTTGAAAAGGTTACTGAAAGTACTGAAAATATGTCCGATTAGTACTGATTAGGATGCTCAGAGGTTGACATCTCTGCTTATAGTATATTATAGATATAAGCTAATTAATATTACTGTTTTTTGTTTATATTCAGTTATTTTAAAATCAAATGCTTTTCTTCATTTCTACCTGTTTAAATTCAACTGATAATTTATGAATATCAGCATTGAATTCTTGATATTTTCAAGAATTTTTATTAGAATCTTCATATATCAAGTATTATTTAAGTAAAAATTTTGATCTAATTGTAGATTTTCTTAAAATCCATATTTGTAGTTTCTTGCCAATATGTCTGTGTTTCCCGCTAGCTGAACATTTGTCAATTTTTTTAAAATTTTATTCAAAAACTCTTGTTTCTTGAAATATATGTTGCTAAACAGTGCGTGTTGAATGTCATATGTCTGGAAATATTGACGTTTAGCTTAACTTAAATCTGAGGTCATACTATTAATTCTTAAAATCCAATAATAATAAGTAAATTATTTCATGTAATTTGCTATTTTATTTGTTACAATGAAAATTGTTTCAGTCTAAGGAGAATATTTTGACATATATGCTATTGAATTAAATTTGATAACTTGTTTGTATTTGTTAATATTTAATTAATTTTTTTAATCAATATAACTCATTCTGCGGTTTGTTTAATTTTTCTTTGGAGAGTGTATTAATTATTATGTCTGTATTTTAGCGAAATAAATTTGGAAAGAATACCTTTAAAGACTGAAGCTCAAGCAAGAAAAATTATATTTATAGCTAAGAAAAGAAATATGGATAGTTTAGGTATGTGTCTTTTAATTTAATTATCTATTTTATAATATTTTTTAGCTGTTAATGTTAGCATTTTTCAACAACCGGTAAAGTTACAAAACATTGCTATTAATAAATTTGAGTCCTCAAGGATGCCATTAAATATTTCTCTCTTATGAAGTGCTATTCTTGAATTTTTAAATAAAGATATCCCCTTTTTTTCCTGCAGTTGGATTTAGTCTTTTAGAAAATTTCCAAATTTGAAATTTTATTTTAAAAATTATAGTTTAAGGTGTGTTTGTAGTAGTCTAAAAATTTTCTAACTATGCAATATATAATTTTGCATTGATTTAATCTAATATTTCTCTTCAGTCAATAATGTGAAAAGGATTCTGTTAAAACAATCTTAGGGTGCTGTCTTTATCTGGAAAAGCTTGACAGCACAATAAGAAGTCCACAAAATAATCACATGAGCTTTGTATCATCCTCTCAATATCTCATGATAGTCAATAAGCCCTACTTGACTTATTCAGTAATCACATATGTAAAAAAGTCTGATAGCTTAAGCAATTTCAGTGGCAGCAGTTTCTTTTTTATTCCTTCTTTCAAGTATTTTGGATAATACAATTTTTTATTGTAATTATAAAGTTTAAGGTAAATTTTAACTGCATATTTTATTATAATTGTTTAACTCTTTATTTTATTATAATTATTGCTTTGAGATGTAGAATTGAATTAACAACTGTCTGCTGGAAAATATTGAAAGAATACAAATCATTTAATTCAAAAATTAAATATTAAATCTTATGCAGGGATAAAATACAATGTTCTTACTTTTCTTGCAAATTTATTTCATGTATAATTTTTTATGGTTAGTCTCTCAATTTTGTACGAAGTAATTGTTTTACATAAATGTTTATTTTTATCTGTACAATTTAAATAACTATTTGCAAATATTTTATTTTATTATCATTGCTATGCAATTGTATTTAAATATTTTTTTGCAAATATAATTTATAGAGGTTTTATTAATTTAAACAGACATTTTTACTCAGTAGTTGTGGAAATTTAGATCCATATTATTTATTAATTTATTCATTTTCTTTTTTGTAGTGAAAACAGTTGCCAATGTAATGACTTCTAAAGCAATGATTAATGGAAAACTTGGTACAGCACTAACTTGGGTTATGCAATCAAAGGTAAGTTAATTTTTAATCAGTAGGTTAAAGGTTTTAAGCTTGTAAAGTTGAAACTTCTTTATCTAAGTTATATACTATTTTTTCAGGATATTCGATATGCAGATGAAATAGCAGACAGGTATTCTTTTTAATTTATATATAATGTATAGTAAGTGCTTGTATAATATAAGAATTGCACTATTGATTACTGTAGATAATATGTACAATAAATGAATAATGTAACCAAACATTTTGTGACTTTGAACTGTGAATAATTCTTATTTTTGCTCCACTTAAATTTGTCTTCCTTAATTTCATTACAGAAGCTTTTTGATGTGATTATTTAAAATATTTGAATCTATCATTTCAGCGATCTTTGAATTAAATCAAATAGCTGAGGTCTCATTTTCCCTTGTATGGACAGATTTCTGCTTTGAAAATTATTGAAATTTAGTTCTTAATTCAAAAATTGTGTTTTAAGAAAAAATTTATGAAGTCCAAAATTTACTATCAATTAGTGTAAAAATATAAATCAGTTAAATGGGCAATCGGAGAATACTTTTATATGAAATTAAACTGATGTTAAATGTTAATTGTATTATCCTCATTATACAACCGGCATATAGTACCATGGTTCATCCAGAATGTAAGTTTCCCATGGCTCATAAAAACAGAAAGTATAATTATTCAGAAGATTTATTGCTAAAGGTACAACAATATTTTAACTACCCCTTAACATAAAAACCATCAGAATTGTAGCAATTGTAATACTGTGGGTTAAGTTTTTTTAATATTATCAAAGTCTGCAGTCTGTGAATGGAGCCAACAACTGCTCTTACATCTGTGGGAAAGTGATGCACGAACAGAAATTTCTTAAAGTGCAAAAACAGATAGAAGTTAGTGGGAGCAAGCTTGGAACAATCGGGTGTATGGTTAGACTTTCTGCCAAACTTTCTCATCAGTTTTTTTTTCTTATGTGATTTGCCATATTAAGGCGAGCATTGTTGTCGAAAAACTAAACATTAGTACTAAATATACAGCGTCTCTTGTTTTGGGTGGCTCATTGCAAGTTCTTTTGAGTTGCGCAATAATATTCAACATTTACTGTTGCACCTTGCTGTTAGTGGGAGATGAAATAAGAGCTGATGTCTGAGCACACTGTAACGACTTATATGTAAGCTATCCGAAAATTTAAATTGCAACCTTTGATGCTACGCTCACAATCTATCTTAGAAGTACATTTGTGTTTCCCCCATTTTCCAGAGCCATCGTTTGAAGCCAAAGAAAATTTGCTTTCTGAGTGACCCTAGTATGATTAGGCTGGTTACAACATCATCTGTAGAAATCTGAAAACTAGTTTTTCCTTTTAAATTGATATTTCCTTCTAAATGCTAAAGTGTTACCATTGGTATAATTAAAAAACGGAAAATTTTATATAATTTATATCTGGATTCCCTTTTAAAACACTTAAATATTTAAGTTTTGGAATTCATTGAAACCTATAAACCTGTTTTTAGTGTTAGTAAATGAAGTTAAAGATTATATGGGAAATATGAATGGGGATTTCGATTATGAAGAAATTGGAAGAGCATGGATTTTGCTTTTTGATCTCAAGAAAAATAAATTATGTTTGTCGTTATCACAATATATATATATATATATATATATATATATTGTTACAAATTTGTAAATAATGATTATATTTGTCTTAAAATATCTCAGACAGATCAGAAATTCTCACATTTTGGGCAAAAATTGCGGTATTTAGACGTGTTGTAGTTTAAAAGCGGATTTCCTAATGATTTGGCGACTTGGCGACAGTTGGCGAGATTCTTGGCGACTTGGCGACGGTTGGCGAGATTTTTGGCGACTTGGCGAGAAATCGATACTTCTGGAAACATCCATCACCTAAGCTCTAGGACCAATACTTTTCGAGATAGCCTAGAAGCTTCCAGAGCCTTGGCGAAATTGGTAGATTTCTCCGCCAAGTCAGGTATAAATACCGCAGCCCGACATGGAAGAGTCAGTAGAGTATTGTGAAGACAGTCAGTTTAGTGAAGACGATTAGTTGTGACTGCTAGTTGTTCTCTGTCTGAGGTATTTGAGACCTGTGATTGGAAGCTGTTTCTTATTATACCTGACAAATTGTAGCTGTATAATTGTGATTGTTACAGCGGGAATTTCGTTTATCTTGTGAAGTTTTTACGAATAAAAGTCTTGTGTTAATTAAGTGGTCGCTTTATTCAACTCTCAATCAACACGAACCCGTGGAGCTCGGTACAACTGGTGTCAGAATCGGGATTGAAGAGTTGATGCAGCGTGTCACAAGAAAAATGGATATGGATTTAATGAAAAGTCTTCTCGAAAAATTAGCGGAGCAGATGGCTGAGATGAAAGCTGGACAAGAAGATATGAAAACCGAGATGAAAGCTGGACAAGAAGAGATGAAATCTAGACAAGAAGAGATGAAAGCTAGACAAGAAGAGATGAAAGCTAGACAAGAAGAGATGAAAGCTGGACAAGAAGAGATTAAATCCGAGATGATGAAAGAGATAAAATCTGGACAGGAGGTGATGAAAGCTGGACAAGAAGAGATGAAAGCTAGACAAGAAGAGATTAACGCCGAGATGATGAAAGAGATAAAATCTGGACAGGATGAGCTTAAGAAGGACATTGTAAGTGTTAAAGAAGAATTCTCCAACATCATTCAGGAGAAGATGAATGCAATGGAGGATAAGGTAACTTCAGTAGAAACTAAAGTTCTAGAGATAGAAGAAAACGTGGAAGAAGCATTAGACAATATCAATAAGGAGATTGAAAGCTTGAAGAAGCAAATGTCAAACAGACATGAGGAACCCAACGTGGCATTTGTGCCATCCCTAGCCAATATTAAACTCTCAACATTTGATGGGAAATCATCCTGGCAAGTATACAAGACCCAGTTTATGATGGTAGCGGAAGCCAATGGATGGAATCCCCGAGCCCAAGCTTTTCACCTGGCGGCTTCTTTAAGAGGAGACGCGGCTGACATCCTCGAGACGCTTCCGGAGGAACAGAGGCACGATTTCCAAGCCTTATCGAGTGCGCTTGAGCTGCGGTTTGGAGATAAGTGCACCAAAGAATATAGCAGACTACAGTTAAAGTCCCGCTATCAAAAAGCGGGTGAAAGTCTGCAAGAATTGGCTGCCGATATTCAGCGACTTTCCCATCTAGCATTTTCGGACTGCCCAGCTGAGACACGTCAAGATTTGGCTCTCCATCACTTCATCGATAGTGTGCGGGATCCAGAGATACAGAAAACACTTAGACTCGCCGATGTCAAGGATATCGGATCTGCCCTAGTATACGCACATAAGATAGAGGCTGCCCAGCAGGCCGCGCGTAAAGACCGGCACTCAATCAGAGCCGTCTCTGCTACTGATACGGACTGTAATTTAAGAAAGCAAATTGAAGATCTGCGGCGAAAAGTCCGTAGCTTAGAAATGAGTAAAGGTGGCAGAAACATGAAGATTCAATGTTGGACTTGCGGTGCAGTCGGACACGTCCATAGAGACTGCCCGAAACAAAAGAGGGTGGAAATGATCTTCCACCACAACAGGGAAACTAATATGTGGCCATCTCGCGGGGCGGAGATGTCCAGAGAGTCAGAAGCCCCATTTCAAATTGTTTCACATTTCTTCCGTAAGTGGCGGCGACAACGGACTTTTTGTTATGGGACATGTCAACGAAGTTCCCTGCAGAATGATAATCGATACTGGAGCCAACGTAACTATCATTAGGACAGATTTGGCTCGCAAACTTGGTGAGAAACTCATCTGGACTCCGCCCTGCATTACCCTCCAAACTGTGACGGGTGATAAGATTAAAGTGCATGGAAAAGTCAATCTAAGCATTGCATTTGGTAATGCCGTGTACCATCATATGGCATATGTCGCTGATATAAATGACGAATTTATTCTCGGATTGGACTTTCTCAAAGAAAACCATTTCAAGTTAGATTTTAAAAATAATGAACTACACTCATGTTCTGAAGACATAGCGATTTTTAAGACGAAATATTCAGATATTAAAACAGTCCATCATATAACTGCGAAGAGTGAAACAACATTACCACCAAGAACTGAGACAATAGTTTGCGGAGCTCTTTCAGAAGATAATAATTTTCATTATGGATTGACTGAATATCCAGATTCCGACAATAGCGTTAAAGGAGTACTAGTGGCTTCTTCACTCGTCGACCTTTCACGAAATGTAATCCCGGTAAGAGTTGCTAATCTAAGTAATAAGGTAAAACTTATAAAAGAAGGAGAAGTGCTAGCGACTTGCACTCCAGTGACCTGTATTAACCGAAATTGTCAAGCCACACTATCTGAGCCTCCTGACACTCTAATTAATGAACTCCTTCAGAGAGCAGAGTTAGATGATAAACAGAGGAATGCTGCAAGAAATTTATTATTAGAATTCGGAGATCTCTTTTCCAAGAAATCAGATGATGTTGGGCGAACCAAATTGACGCAGCACCGAATCAATACAGGAAATCATCCACCCATTAAACAACATCCGAGAAGATTGCCATTCGCTAAGCAGGAAGAGGTGGATAATCTTCTGATGGAAATGCAGCAGAATGACATTATTGAGCCATCAGAGAGTCCTTGGGCTTCGCCTATTGTTTTAGTTCGGAAGAAAGATGGTTCTACCCGATTCTGCGTTGACTATCGTCGGTTAAACAACATCACTAAAAAAGATAGTTACCCTCTTCCTAGGATTGACGATACACTTGATGCTTTATCTGGAAAACAATGGTTTTCGACTTTGGATCTCAAGAGTGGTTATTGGCAAGTAGAGATACATCCTGAGGATCGAGAAAAGACTGCATTCACCACAGGACAAGGACTTTGGCAGTTCAAGGTTATGCCATTTGGGCTTTGCAATGCACCTGCAACGTTTGAGCGCCTGATGGAGACAGTATTACGAGGACTTTCCTACGAAGCCTGTTTGGTATATTTGGACGATATCATTATTGTAGGGCGCACATTCGAAGACCATTTAAGAAACATCCGAAAGGTGCTGGAAAAATTAAAAATGGCCAACCTGAAGCTGAATCCTTGCAAATGTAATTTATTCCGACGTGAAGTAAGCTATCTGGGACACATTATCTCTGCTGAAGGTGTAAGAACAGATCCTGAAAAGATCTCTGCAGTTAAGGACTGGAGTCGTCCAAAAGATGTCCACCAATTAAGAAGTTTTCTTGGACTATGCACATATTACAGGAAATTTGTTAAGGGTTTTTCAAGTATTGCCAGACCTCTTCACAAGTTGACAGAAGTTAAACAGAGATTTCTATGGACAGATGAATGTGAGAAAGCTTTTAAACAACTGAAGGAGGCGTTGACATCTTCGCCCGTTCTTGCATATCCCCAGCCCGAAAAATTATTCATTTTAGATACGGATGCCAGCAACGAAAATATCGGAGCTGTTTTGTCGCAAGAAATTGATGATAAAGAATATGTCATTGCTTATTGGAGTAAATGTCTTTCGAAACCAGAGCGGAATTATTGTACAACCAGGAAGGAATTGCTGGCAATCGTCAAAGCCATAGAACATTTCCACCATTATCTCTATGGAAGAAAGTTCTTGCTCCGCACCGATCACGCATCCTTAACCTGGCTTTTAAATTTTAAAAATCCAGAAGGACAGGTAGCCAGATGGATTCAACGACTCCAGGAGTTTGACTTTGAAATACGTCATCGCAAAGGAACTCTGCATGGAAATGCTGATGCACTATCAAGGAAACCGTGTAATGAAAGCTGCCGATATTGTTCTAGAGTAGAGAAGAACTATCAGTTAGTAAATCCTTCTGTACGCCAAGTTACTGCTTCACCTCCATCGAAACCAGACCCATGGAGTGATAAAGAACTTAGAGAAGCCCAAAAAGAAGACCCAGATATAAATCCAATTTTAGAATTAAAAGAATCTTCCAGTATGAAACCAAGTTGGCAGGATATCTCCACCTACAGTCCTGCTACTAAACAATATTGGGCTCTTTGGGACTCACTCCATATAAGAAATGGTGTCTTATACAGGAAATGGGAGTCCGATGATGGACGTAATTTCAAATGGCAGCTTGTTCTTCCAAAATCAAGAATTTCAGATGTTTTGAAAGAATTGCATAGTAGCTCAACTGGAGGCCACTTCGGAGTAATGAAAACTCTACAGAAAGTTCGAGAACGCTTCTATTGGAGCAAAACGAGACAAGATGTAGAGAAATGGTGCCAATCTTGTGATGACTGTGCGGCACGTAAAGGACCGAAGAAACGTAACCGAGGAAGGTTGCAGCGGTACAACGTAGGAGCACCTTTTGAGCGAATAGCATTAGACATTTTGGGTCCTTTACCACGATCTTCAAATGGCAACAAATACATACTAGTTGTCATGGACTACTTTACTAAGTGGCCTGAAGCGTTTGCAATCCCCGATCAAGAGGCGACTACAGTAGCCGAGGTTCTAGTGCAGCAATGGGTTTCCAGATTCGGCACACCCTTACAAATTCATTCTGATCAAGGGACAAATTTCACCTCTGTTGTGTTTAAAGGAATGTGTCAAATTCTCGGAATAGACAAGACGCAGACCACGCCACTACACCCACAATCGGATGGCATGGTAGAGAGGTTTAACAGAACCATCTTGAATAACCTTTCACTTATGGTTTCCAGAAATCAGCAAGATTGGGATTTGAAGCTACCGCTGTTTCTGCTTGCATATCGCAGTGCTGTCCATGAGACTACCGGATATACTCCTTCACAGATGCTCTTTGGTCGCGAACTTCGTCTCCCTTGTGATCTTCAGTTTGGACGTCCACCGGATACATCTTCATCGCCAGAGGAATACCTTCGAGACCTTCAGGCACGTCTTGAAGATGTCCATAACTTCGCTCGAGACCGAATCAACCTGACGACTGAAAGAATGAAGACAAGATATGACACAAGAGCGACGGGACATGAATTTCAAGAAGGTGACAAAGTTTGGTTGTGGAACCCGATTCGACGTAAAGGACTTTCTCCAAAGTTGCAAGCCAACTGGGAAGGTCCCTACACAGTCCTAAAAAGACTGAACGACGTCGTGGTTCGTATAAGAAAATCATCTGCTTCAAAACCAAAGGTAGTACATTATGATAGATTAGCTCCTTATCGTAATGTAGAGTAAAAATTAGTAGACCATGGTCTCTTTGTAAATAGTATAGATAATTTTAATCTTTTCTATTTTCTTGTATTTTTAGTTGCTTGTGTATGTAATGTGCTCTGTATCCTCTTGAAATGTAAATTCTTTTATATTAAATTTGGCCTCCTATCAGGGGATTGTACTGCCCGGGACGTGCAGTCCTTGAGAGGGGGCAATGTTACAAATTTGTAAATAATGATTATATTTGTCTTAAAATATCTCAGACAGATCAGAAATTCTCACATTTTGGGCAAAAATTGCGGTATTTAGACGTGTTGTAGTTTAAAAGCGGATTTCCTAATGATTTGGCGACTTGGCGACAGTTGGCGAGATTCTTGGCGACTTGGCGACGGTTGGCGAGATTTTTGGCGACTTGGCGAGAAATCGATACTTCTGGAAACATCCATCACCTAAGCTCTAGGACCAATATTTTTCGAGATAGCCTAGAAGCTTCCAGAGCCTTGGCGAAATTGGTAGATTTCTCCGCCAAGTCAGGTATAAATACCGCAGCCCGACATGGAAGAGTAGTAGAGTTTTGTGAAGACAGTCAGTGAGTGAAGACGATTAGTTGTGACTGCTAGTTGTTCTCTGTCTGAGGTATTTGAGACCTGTGATTGGAAGCTATTTCTTATTGTATCTGACGAATTGTAGCTGTATAATTGTGATTGTTACAGCGGGAATTTCGTTTATCTAGTGAAGTTTTTACGAATAAAAGTCTTGTGTTCATTAAGTGGTTGCTTTATTCAACTCTCAATCAACACGAACCCGTGGAGCTCGGTACAATATATATATATATATATATTAAAACAAGGAATGAATAATGTTTGTCAAAAATAAAACTATGCTCAAGACACCTTACAGATTTTTTCTGGAGGAGTCAATTAATTACCATACTTTGTTTGTGATTGACTTGTCACAAAACAAATATCACTGTATTTTTTAATAGTAATGCTCTTACTTTTATTGTAGCTCTAAAAATTATTGAGCTCATTCAGACACTAGCTAATGGTAAATTGTTTTGTCCATATTCAAGAAAAAATTAATGCAACATGTATAACAAATACAAGGGAATATTTATTGAGCAAATAGGATATTTTTTTCATTATTTATTGATAAAGCTATAAATTTGGTGGTGAATACAATAAATTGGTTTTTTACATTTTGATTTTAAAAGAGAAAACTTCTCAAGTGCAAAAAATATTATGTATTGGCCCCATCTCAATAGACAAATTTGTCAAAAACTTCATTTCTTAACTTTTAAAACATTTTATTTTATAAAATGGTCATACATAGAAATCTGTTCATTTAGTAAAGCTGTTCCTTAAAGATTAAGGCACCTTAACTGTAGATTAAAAAATCATTTAAATCAATAGTTGCTAAAACGAAAATGAAAGTACAGACAAAATTATTTTTTTAAAAAAGAAAGAAAATTGCATAGCTGATAAACTGGAAAATGTTAGAAATATTCTTTTTTATTCATCATTGCCATGATCATTGTTAAATTAAAATGAAATGATGCCTTAACCTATTTCTATAATACCTTATGATAGCTTAAGGATTACTTATTATTTTACAGTTTAACTGTTTAAAACAAAATTGATGTAAAACAAAAAGCTCATTATAATAATACTCAGTTAAAAGATTGTCAACTTTTACATGGAGATCAGGCCTTCTAAATTTCCTTAAATTACTTATTTTTCATGATGTTCCATTTAGTATTTATTTTAGTTAATTTTATTTAATAATATTAATTCTTACTAAAATGTGATATTTTCTTTGAAAATGTGATAAAAAAATTATGTGACAAAAATATTTTTTTAAATTGTACATAGTTACATATCCATTTGGCTATGAGTAATTGACAAATTGTGACAATTACATATTTATTCAGTAAATAAAGGTTGATTCTCTTACTAAGCTTAATATTACTGACAAAAGTAATCTTTTTGAGAATGTGTAAAAGTCTTGATATTTTTATACTTGATTCACTTTGCTATCAACTCCTAATTGACCAATTCGGTATTTTTGAGTGCATTCAAAGGGAGATTTAATTGAAACATTACAGTAATCAAAATGAAAAAATGTATGACAGTCAATGCCATATTCTTACCTGGCAGTTCAATACTTTTGCTAAAAGCTTGAATATTTTTATTCTCTTGTCATTATATTGTAGATTTTAGCACAATATGGTTATAAAAAATGTAAAAACATGTGAATAAAAACAATCACATCATTTCATGTAATATTTTCATGTCCAGTTTCAGTTGGTAAGACCTTTATAATATTTGTCATATGTTAGTTTATTATATTCCAATAAATTATTTTATTTCAATTGTATAGGTGGTTGAAAGACTATGCTAATCAGCGTAAGATAGAAGGCTTTGAAATCTTCAAAAATTTAGGTTCTTGTATGTTAGTCAGTGATAAGCTTACATTTGTTGGTGAGTATTCTCTGTTTTTTAACTAGCCAAATAATGAATTAAAATATGTATCATATCCATGATGAATATAGTTTTCATACAAGTTGCATGAATAAATTTATTGAATTCATAACTTGTAAGTTCAAAAACATAGCCTGAAGTTCATGATACTTTAGCAATATTATATAAAATAATTATTTCTGTGAATCAAATTACTATTTTATACTAATTCTCAATATTTTTTATTCAGCTAATAAAATATGGTATAATTTGATTATATGTGTATGCTTATGATAACATGTTACTCAAATCCTCATTCAGAGATGAAATATGTTGCCTTAAATAATTGAAAGTGATTCTTATTAGTGGGGCATTTTTCTTTGAATTTATTATTTGTCAAAGAGACCATATGTATCCAAAAAGAGGATTTTTGTAAATAAACTTCTGTTATTATAGCAAAGTAATTAGAATTATTCTCACTTTTGACTATAAACTTTCAGCAATGCGAAATATGAGAATATATTCATCCAAGTAACAAAATAAGAATTGAATTCAGTGTGTGTCTGTCGGGTTTTACAGCTGAATGGTTATCACTTTAGCCTTTGGTTCAATGGTTTGTGAATTAAATTCCAATCTTCAGCTTCAATAAATGTAATGATTCAGAGTCCAATTTAAACTGCAAGTCATAGTCTAATTAGTCCCTATGTGCATAAAATGATTGTCGCGCAACAAACTAAACCATTGCACACCTATCTAGGGAAAGCAGGAAAAACTGACTGGTTTTCCAATATTTGTAAAATTATGTTTAAAAAAATTGTGAACACAAAGTTTGGATAAGTATTCATTCATTTTGTTTTTGTGAATAAATCATTTTACCCAAAAAATTAGAAGTGATTTAGTTATATATATATATATATATATATATATATATATATATATATATATTCATTAAAACTTACAGACTTTAGCTTTATTTTTCATAATATTATCAATAATTTGTATACAACTTTTGAATAGAAATTAGTAGACAAAATATTTTTAAGTGACTAAATATTATACTTCATAAATTGCTTTCTAAATGGAAAAAACTTAGAAAAATATTTTAAGAATTAAAAATATTAAATATTTCTTTATATGAAAATAGTAATCACTTTATATTTTATGTTTATTTTTTTAAAAAAGGCTTTCTTTTGTATTCGTAAGTTTTTACATTTTTGGTAGCCTTTTCTATGATTCTTAATGAAATTAACAATTTGTTGTGTTTATATTTATGAAAAATATGCATTCAAGTTTCTAATATTGTAAACATAAAAATAAAAAAACTTTTAAATATATATTAGGCAAGGAAAATTTTTCTTGCACAGTATTTTCTTTTAAATTAAAACATACTAATTTCTTCAATTTATTTACATATAAATTCAAGCAATCCTTTGTCATTAAAAAATTATAACATTTTTATGTAAATTTACTTGAAGTGTTTTCCTTGAAGTAATGTTTATAATTTAGACTCAATGTCTAAATTATAAATATTACTTAGAGGTACATAGTAACTGATTAAAATGGCATGACCATGTTTAGAGAAGCCCAGATGATAATCCCATAAAATCTTAACATTTACAAAACCAAAGGGATCCTGGGCCAAAGGAAAATCGCCTACTGGATGAGGATGATACTGAAGGAGACCTATATACTTTAAAAATCAAGAATTGGAGGGTAGTACTGTTAGAAGGTAATGGAGGGAGCATGTGATTGAGGCAGCCAAAGCCTGTAAAGGGTTGTTGTGTTTGTGAAGAAGTATGTACAATATTTACAGTCAATAAAATTGCTATATCAAGAAGGCAACAGGTTGTATATGTGTAATTTATAGGACTAGAATATGGAATCAGGCTGATCATAATGAAACTCTATTATTATTTAAATCCAGGCAGGCACATGTTTCCTAAATAGCATTAGTTGATAGTACACCCATGTCTTGATGTCTAAGTCAAAACATTAAGTGTCTGGAAATAGTCTGATGTTTGCAGCAATAGGAACTGTTGAATTGGCAACCATGACTCTTGTCTCCATGACTAACATTTCATCATAGTCAGGAATGCATTTACTTATGTGGTTGTTTCATAACTTGGATGCAGGAATGGCACTATATTATATTTTCTCACAAATCCAAATTTTGTTTATAGAATCATGGTGATCACATCTGTGTTTGCCAGCATTCTGGAGATCACACATTGCCAGTATGCATTTTTATTACAGAGCTGGTCATTTACAAGAGCAGAGTTTCTTAAACTGAATCATAACCCCAGTTGGTATCATAGTATCTGCAGCATCAGTCATCAAAATTATACCAATTTTTATATTGCTTTAACTCAGGGCTTCCCAACCTTTTTAGCTGGCGGAACCTGCCATTCAAGCGCACAGTAATTCGTAAAATTAAGCTTGAAGCCTGTCGGAGTTGAAAACTCCATAATGCAAGACAGTGAGCACTGTGGTTGGTCGGCTTAGCTCGCGGTATTTCCAAAGATCATGTGTAAAATGTTTCTATGCATCGAGCACCATAAGCCTGCGTGCACGTGGTCCCCGGAGTTTACAGAAAGTTGAACAGGGAAGCCATCCACTGGCACTAAATTACCTGCGGGTCAACATATGGGAACTGTAGTCGCTGTTCAAAGGTGGCCACGGTCCCCTTAAAAAGTGGCGACGGACCCTTTAAGGGGTCTGTGGACCACACGTTGGGAAGTCTGCTTTAACTTATTATTGTATCTTGAAAGTAGCAAATATTTTTACAGAATGTGTCTAAATATATATGTACACAAACATAAAAACTAAAACATATCAGCATGTTTTTTTTAATAAGAATGTTAATTATACTTGTTTTTTGCATGTGACATTGTCAGTTTATTAAAAACAAAGTTTGAGTATCAAAATGTTTAGGTAACTTATAAGCTTTGATTTAAAGATTGCATTCAGCCATCTCACCAGTATCAAAAGTTCATCTGTTCTACGCAAATCATTTTCATTTGCTTCAGCATCTTTACACTCTATATCTCTCTCTCTCTCTCTGTGCATATGCAATTGGTGATCAAATACTCGTTTCGTCACTTTTGCCATTGTTGTTTTGTTTGCTTCATTAATAAATACATAACTTACCTTTATTGCTTATAAATTATTATCAACCTTTAATAAGCCATCATTATTTTCTTTAGAGTAAGTATAAATCATGAAAAAATGGTTAAATTTAGATAACTATGATATAAACAGTAACTCATGTAAAGTCATTTCCTGTACTAGCACAAGTTCAGGTAAAATATTAAGAAAATTAAAATACGATGCGTTATAAAATTTTAGGTACAGGAAGCATAAAATTCACTGAATTAAAGCAACACATCAGTTTAAAGCATATTGCACTCTATGAGAAACCCAAAGAATACTTAATCAACATTTGAAGTTTCAAAGCTAAATTTTGCTTATTTTATGAACTTTGTCACTGTGAATGAAAAATATTACTTGCATCTTGTAAAGTATCATATTTAATTGCAAAAGTGAAAGCTTACTATTGCTTGCAGCAATTAAAGTGTCCTAAATAGCTTATGGCAAAAAATACACTAAAGAAATCTATAAAATTCAGTTACCCAATTATAGTATGTCAAAGCTAATTTCAGAAATCAATAAAGATCTGTTTATAATTTGACTCAAAATGATATTTGTATTCCAATTGGATTAATTAATTGATAATACCAACTTGGCTTAAGTATAAATGTATGTTAGATATAGTTTTGAAGTATGAATTCATGAAATTATTTTATTGAAGAAATCTCTTAAGAAAAATCAGTGTTTTAAGAAAAACTTAAGAGTTATTTTCCTTCAAATTTAAATGCTCAGAAATTAATATGGATTGTTAAATTTTTCGTAATTATAATGAGGAAAATGTTATTTATTTACCATTACAGATCACAAATGAGTAGAAGTATAAAATTCATTTTAATATTGGAAGATTTTTAGCTGGTAGTTGCAAGAAAATTTCCAAAATATATGTTGTTAATTTCCTTATGCCGTTTTCTATAATACATTTATGTGAACCAACATTTTTGTCTTTAATCCCCATAAAATCAAAGGCTTCATCAAATCTAAAGAATGCTGAAGAAATTTTTAACTCTCCAATATTGATTATTTTCCTAAGATTTGATTATATAATTAGAAATCAACTGGCACACATACCATTTTCTTTGATACTGAATCCTCTTTAGTGTGTTAGAAAGGATTTTCCATTAATTAGGTAGTTATACCTAATAAGTAGATAATATATCTTAATTTGAATTAACTAAGTAAGTCTCCACAGTAAAAAGTTTTAAGTAATCTTAACTCAGAGTAATGATATGCAATGCTATCACTCATACTGACAGCATTTTTACCAGTAGCTTTTATATTTCTAGTATGTTAATTTTCCATGAACATACTCATTATTCAAATACTGTGAAATGATACTTTTTGCAGAATAATGTATAGCTGCATATCCTGCAAAAAATATCATTTTATAGTTTATTGTGCATACCTTTATTATTCAGCGATTGGCTTGTAATCATATGCATATCACTATGTTAAAAAAACAGTTGCATTTATTGAAACTGCATAGATAAACATGCCTATACAATATATTCAATCTCTCACCCAATTCCCATGTGTTTTTATTGCTGCTAGAAGTAGTCATTTTGAGTTTTTATTTCTTTGGATTTTTGTTTCCAAATGTCTTGAAAATTTAATCATTTGTTATTTCCTGTTATAATATATTTGTCCAATAAATGTTATTTTTGTTCTTTTGGGTGTAGAAATTTTAATGAGCAATGGTGTATCAAAATAAAATTTGCAGAATTAATTTTCTTTAAAAGTTTAAAAATATTTGAATTGTAATTCATATTTTCTTGTTTTGCTACTATTTAATAATTGTTACTATATTGTTTAGGAAAATATTGTGAGTTTCATAAATTATATGAAAATAAAGCAATGAAAGCTGCAGCATCACTGTTAGTTTCATTAATCGCATCTGGATTAGCACCACCAAAGTAAGTGTCAAGTTAATTTTTTTTATTTGGATTTATAAATAATAGAAGCTAAACAAATTAATTATTTACGTTGTGCATAAATAAACATTAACATCGCAACATATCATACAAGAAAGTGTCTAAATCTATAGCAAGAATTAGTAAATTTTTATTTAAAATAATCATCAATTCTGTTATCTACATTTTTTAACTAATATGACTTGAAATTTGAAAGCAGTGCTTACTGTTATTTTTTTCAATATCTGAATATTAGCTATGTTAAAGTATTAGAAACAGTAAATAGAATTTTATAGATTTTAAAGGTGTTTTAATCAAGGAACAATTTTTAATTTCATTGTTTATCTTTTATAATGCTAAATATAAATGAAGTATAATTTTTCCATCAGCACAATATGAAATTTATTCTTTATGTTAGAAACGAGTAATGACTATTAATAAAAATGTATATACTGAATTGCAAAAAAACAGTCTTACATATAAAATTGATTTAAGGATTATATAGTATAATAAAAAGATGATTAATTAAAATTGTAGCTTTAAGTACTACTAAATAAATAAAAATAAACATTTTCAGGTTTCATTTGTGTGTTATTCATCTTAGTATCCATAACATAGCATCTTTTGCTTTAGCAAAACCTGTATAAAAACAAATGTTACAACAATTGTTTATATTTTAGTTAAAAATAATAACTTTATAAATAAAACCAGTATTAATTTTTCAAACACTAATAAAGTTCTAATTTTTTATAGATTTTCATTAACAAAAAAGATATAAAAGTTTATAATTTTTTAGTCTGTTCAATTTTACCAAAGCAAAACTTTAATTATTATTTCAGAAATAATAGTGTTTTTAAATTCTGATCAGTTAAAAAAAATATTTTGTTAATGAAAAATCTTTTATATTATAGTTAAATCAGTGCCACTAATATAATCCCTCACATAATTGAATCGGAAAAATATCAGTATTTTCCTTGATATCTAAAGGCTTTAGGAAAATTTTTATGTATGTAGAAAGTGTGCAATTTTAATTAAATACAAGAAACAAATTTCCTATTGTTATACTATGTTTACTTTTCATTATTTTTATTGATTCAAAATATTTATTTAGTGTGGTGTCTCTCTTAATTTCTGATAGTTTTGTTTTTCTCGTTGTTTTATATGCGTTAATTCACTAACTGAAATGGAAAAATAATATAAATTCATATAAACTTTATTTTTGAATATACTAGTAAAAAAATATAAAACTATTTCATTCCAAACAAAAAATGTTTCATGCCTTAATATCAAAAATCTGAAAAATTGTAAACTTTCAAAAAAATTAAAGGCAAATAAGAAAGTGAAAATTATTTAGATTATAAATCAGATTTATAATTTTTTAAATGAATAAAAATGTGATCGTTGCAATTTATTGAAAACATGAGTGAAAATAAAAAAAAACGTTTTAGATATCAAAACAGAAGAAAATGATATAGTGCATGACAAATTGCAAACAAGTGGATAAATTGCTGAAAGGTTTGGGAATATTTTTTTAAAGAAAAAAAAACACAATGAAATTATTTCCTACATTGAAAAAAATGGGAAAATGTTTTTAAAAACACAATTTTAAAACAGAAAATTATTACTTTGCCACAGTTTTTATCAATAAAATGATAATAGCAATTCTTTTTTAAGTATGAAATCTAGTTTACATTTGTTATGTAGTGCACACTAAATAATTTTTTCTAATGTTGCTTTACTTATAAAGGGAGGAGCTTAGTAGAAAAATTAGTTATAAAGTTTAATATTTATTTTTCATTTTTATGAACTTATTTTGAGAATTATTTTACCAGTTCCCGAGAGTTTAAAAAATGAGCAGCTACTGTACATGCATACAAGCAAATATTTTAAAATATGTGTTAAATTTAATATGTTATTTATTTTTAACACAATTTTTTGCTAAATATCTTTAAAAAAAATAGTTAAAATATGTAATTTACTTTTAAAAAATGTATATATGAAAAAGATTCTTTAAATAAATCAAAAATTATTTTTCTGTGAAAAAGTATTTTCTTGAATAGAACTTAAAAAAATTGTTTAAAATGTATTATAATTATTTCAATGCATTAAATATAATTTTTCTTTCTTTATAGTTTCCAGATGATTATGCTTCTTGATGCATTGCCACTTCTAGAATCCTCAGAATTAATTTTTACTCGTAAGGACACTTATCAATTGATGGAATGTTTAGAAGAAGCTGTAAAAATTTCCCAAAATGAATCTGTAAGTACTTATTAAGAAAATAAATTTGATGTTATTTGTCTGTTACATGTAATTTGAAAATTATATGTCTGTGTACATACATACACTCATGCGTATACAATTATATTCACTCAATAGCAAAAAAACTGAGTAGGTCGTTCCTTTACAGTGACATGTTTTCAAGATTAAAGTGACTGAGTTTGGTATTACTGAGAACTAGTACATAATTTTTCTTTTATTAAAATTTCAAATAAAAAGCAAAAAAGAAATTATTGGTATCACTATCATCATTATATATTATAAAAAAGTAACACTTTGATCAAAACAAAGGTGATGCATGGTTTCCTACTAATATGATGTGTGATTTTATTGTAATGTGTTGCAGCTGTGATGCAAAATGATACACATTTACAGTATCGTAAAATTTATTCGAAAATATACAAGTTTCCCCTGTATTGTATATCAAAATATATATATATATATATATATAAAGCCGAGACTCTTACTAGAAGCGTGAGGTTCGATCCTCAGGCTGGGCAAGCTCAGCCTTTCATTCCTTCAGTGAGTTTATAAACTGAGTACCATGTTTCGCACCCCAAAGCCTCTCAGTCAGGAAGAAAGATGTGCACTGTAGGCCTTGGTCCACATGGGCTGTCGTGCTACAAAGTTTAATTTAGTTTAATGAATAATAATAATATAAAATTTTATGTGCACATACTCTGAGTTTAAATCTGCAGCATAATTTTGCAAACTGCAATCTAATACAAATTTAGAGAAATATTTGTTGACTGTAAAAGCTTTGGAAGAAGATGTATCTATAAATTAAAATTTGTTTTTGAAAGAGTTTGTTTTTGTAATAATTAATTTACCTACTGAGATAATCATTTACAAAATTAAATAATAAAAAAATAGAATTCAACAGTTTTCTTACACCTCTGAATGCTTTATGATTTATGAAAAATGTATTTCACTCTTTTAAATAAATAATACACAATATTACAATTACAGTATATTTGCCACATGTTTTCAACATTAAAACAATGCATATTTATTTTGAATGTGAGTAAAGTTTTCTACTAGAAAATATTTTCCATTAATTATGAAATTATCAAAGGGATGACTTTTTTCCTCACAAA
Source organism: Latrodectus hesperus (assembly GCA_037975125.1). Classification (NCBI taxonomy): domain Eukaryota; kingdom Metazoa; phylum Arthropoda; class Arachnida; order Araneae; family Theridiidae; genus Latrodectus; species Latrodectus hesperus. The sequence continues at coordinate 93,398,227 of CM075851.1, forward strand.
ACTTCTTTGTATTTTTGAAAAATTATTTACTTAAAAAATAATGTATTACCTAAGTAGTTGAATTTTTTAAGTAATTATTACAGGTTTCGCACAACTCCTTGAAACTCTTTAAATTCCAAAAAAATTTTAAGGGCCCTTTAAACTCCTGGAATTTTAACTTGACTTCTTGAAAAAAATGAATTACTCCTGGAATTTTTTCTTACCTTGATGCATTTATTTTTTCCTAGAAAATCTTATCATATTTATTTTTTTTTGTTTTGTTTTAATGTTTTAAAATTTTCAATAAAATTGTTGGAAAACTTAATTTTTATTAGTTTTTAATATTGCCACTTGGTGGCGGTATGATCGATATTCAATTTTTGTATTCTTAACTGTTGACTTGTATTACGGTTTTAAGATCTAATTCAGCTACAATGATTTCATGATAATTCGGCTTAGTATTATTTAGATTTATGTGAAGTGAAGTAATCACCAAACAAGATCAATATGTTGCGCGATTAAGACAGGCGATTTTAATTGATTCTTTTTCTATTTGCTGCTGTTTTCCTTAGATTGTATATAATTATTTGAATACTAATATTTAAATATAAAATTTTTTAGTTGAAACATACTTTCCATGTCTCCCTTGGTGAAAATTGCGTATAATTTAGTTGAATCAGGATAAATTTGCTTATTAATAAAATAAAAACTGAAATAAATTATTTAATATGTGTTTCTAATTTTATGCTTCTCTTTGATGAAGGCTTAAATAATCATCTGCAGACAAAACAATTGGACTGACATGTAAGATTTTTTGGGATATTGATACAGTTAAAACATGGTATTACTCATCTGATTTTTTAGGTCGTTCAACTAGAGATATTTTGTTAGAAAAAGTGAATAAGAAGTGTTTAGAATTAAGTTTTACAAACATCAATGGTTGAAAAATATATGTGTTTTCAACAGATTGCTTGAAATCTTGCTGTATCATAAGACAGATTGTTTAGATTGCTGTATCATAAGACAGACAACAGATTGCTTGAAATGTCATTTGTTGAAAACAAAAAATTTCCTAATCCTGGTACCAAAACTTTTGATATTGTGCAGAAGTATACAAAAGATGTACTTTTTTCTGCTAAATGCAATTTTTTTATATTTTTTGCTCGGGAAATAGAACCTTTTCTGACACTTTATCAAACTGATAAACTAATGTTGCCATTTATTGCTGGAGAGTTTCATGCATTGTTGAAAAGTTTTTTAAAAAAATCTTTGCTATCTGAATCTGTAAGAAATGTCTAAAAACTCTAAAATTACTCATTATTTTATACAATGTATAATCCAGTATTATATAGAATGTTGATTATTTAAATAAAAAATATTCTGTTATAGCTGTTAATTCATTGAAGGCTTTTGAAATAATCATTAATAATTTTAATTCAAATAAAAAGTAGTCTCATTTTATTTTTATTATTTACAGAAATGTTAGAAAAATATTGCATGTAAATAATTATATGCATATGGTTAAGAACAATTTTTAAAATAAAATAAAAAAATTATTTAACGTGAATGTCAATACTTCCTAAAAATGTTTGATTTGACTCTTGGAAAACTCCTGGAATTTGATTCTTGGAAATATGTATGAACCCTATTGTTGTTATTATTATTTTTTGCTATAAATAAAATTAACAGGCACTTTTATACGCAATAATTATGTACACAATATATTTACAATTAATTAAGTATCATAATTTAAGCAAATTTAGGATAAATTGGATTTTAAGAAAATGGGTAAAATTCATATTCTTTTAAAGTAAGTAAAATATCTTTTCTTGAATATCATTTGAGACAAATAATTTAATATATTTGATTACCTAACATACTTATTTAGGATTGTGTTTTTGTCTTTTTTTAATATTTATTGATTTTAACTTCATATATTTTATTGTATATTACAGATAACAGAAACCAGTGAACAAGAAAATATAATAAGATTAGCCTTAGCTCGAAATTTAGCTCGTTGTTTTTTGTTAGAAACTGCAGATTCAGAATCAGAGGATGAATTGTAACATTAATTTCAAAATTTATATATCATACATGTTTTTATACTTTTGTATTAAATTATTTATTAAAGGCATTATCTCATATCTATAGTTTGTCTTGATTCCTTTCATTTTAATGAAAATCTATTAGGGGTGTTTTTTACATTTTAGCTTAGTTAGTTTAACAGCGTTTTATATTTGTTATTGCGAAAATTTGTATTATATTGCATGATGTGTTGGAGATGATTTGTTGAGCTAACAATTTTCTTTTGCACCTTACTGTGATTAAAAATTTGTGCTAAGAGTAATTATGAAAATTTTGCCTATTTGAATCTAGCAATCACCATTCAAGAAAACAGAATGTAAATTCAACTGTGGTGATTTTAAGATATGCACTGTAGTATGTGTGAGAGGAAAATTAACAATTTGTCTATAACAAAATGATTATAAGGATTCACTTTTGACTTGTACTTTTTTATTGGAATGTGAAAAATTGTAAATAGTATTTATTATATTCATATTTTTATTTTCCATGGACACTGATCTCTGTCCTTATTGATTATTTTTATTCTTAATCTCTGCCTTTTCATACTATTAGTAAGTTTATGGCACTATTTATTTTTTTCCCTAAAACTTGTATTTCAGTAAAATTTGTTATTTAATAATTGATTTGGTTAAATTAGAGCTGAATTCTAGGTAATGTAATTAGAGTTTTTAGTTATATTTTCTTAATACACAAATAAAATTATTCTAAAAGTGATTTTTACTGTTAACTAATGTGTGCATAAAGTTTATGTAGAACAGTCTTAAAAAAAGAGCTGTAATTACATCTAACTGAGAAATATTTAAAATAATCAACTTATATAATTTCCCAATCTTCAAGAAAAAATGTCTTGAAGAGTTTACAAATTCCATAGAATAAATTGAAGTATGAATATTATAAAATACAGGTTTTAGAATCTGAATTTCATTAAACTATTGAAAATTTTGTGCATTAGTGTTTTGATTTGTTGCTTAAATAAAATTAACAGTTTAATTTTCATTTACAAAATAATAAATCCTTGCTGAAATTCAAAACTTTAATATCTTGTTTAGGTTGTGTTTACTAACTTGTTTTTTTTCCCTTATTAATTAAAAAATGTTTCCAAATATATTGTGCCATAAATATTAAATTTTCTCTCTGAATAATTAATTGGTACTGAATCTAGTATCAGCTATTATTGATATAAAATGTAGTGATATACATTTTAAAAGTGTTGAATTTTATCTAAATGACTAGGATTTATATCAAGATATCAGTAATCGGCTTTATATTTTATTAATTAAATGTTTATAGTGTGCAGATGTTACTAAAGACAGAATCTTATTTTTTCTTCTCATATGCAATATTTATAAAAATGTGCCATTTAAATTTATTTTTCAGCTTACTAACATTTCAGTGTGGTAATTTGATTCAACAATTCTTTAATAATTTTTAAATGATCTTTAGATTACTGATCATTCCTTTTTATTTGAATCAACATACATTGCATTATATTGGGCATCTAAAAGGTTTGAAATTCATTACAGTTTATTCTAAAGTTTTATTGTTATGTATACTGAAATCACTATTTATCTATATATATTTGGTATATAATTTGTTAATTTCAAAAAGTCTAATCTTTTTTTTTCTTTATGTAATAAACATAAGTTATAAAATAATTGCTAAGATTTAAAAGCTAAAAAAAGTCATTAATTTTTCCAAAAGCAAAATTTTGTATTTATTTAAGATTGCTGATTTAATTAGTTTAATTTTTCTTACATAATAAATAGTCATTTTGCAATGTCTACATTGTTTTCTTGGCTAATTAAAAAAGTGCAAATAATTTTGCACTTTGTATATTACGCTGTTTTCAGAGCTGTATTTAAGAACAAGCTAAAAGTTTTCTAATTCATATCTTAGAATATTAATGAAAGAAAAACAACACTTCTGTTACAACTACACGTAAATGAATCTCTATTCTTAGTTGGTTTTACTATGCATCTTATGTGAGCATTTTTGCAGAATGACTGGTTTGAACATTCAGCGAGAGTAAAAGCTTAACATGCTACCTAACGTTCTTCCTCCCCCGAGCACGTGACACAATCAGTCATGGCTATGCATCAGTGTTAAATTACAAATCATGCTTTAAGGCATGGTTACTCTTATATCTATCATGTTTGTTATGAAAACAAGTTGGGTTCTTGAAAAAAAATCCATTTTACAGCATTGCAGCACTAATTATCAATTCATCCTCATATGACCAAAAGAGAACATGTTAATCTGCCGTGAAAGTTGCATTTTTGTTCCTTGGCCACTAAGGTATATGTATTAAATGGATAAAATTGTAAATCTAATAATTATCTTTGCAATATTAACACTAACTTTTCTCAATTGCATTTTTACGAATTTAAATGTTTATTTATATATTAATTTGATATTTTTCTCTTTTTGCAAAAGTTGATATGATTTCAACTCAGGTTTAAACAAAAAAAGATCCTCAAGAATTTCTTTATCTTGGAAAAAACTATTTTCTTAATGTTTTTCCTTTTCGTGAATAACGGAGAGTTTTCTTGTTGATTGACAGCAAAATCTTCGCTGTTGCACCATCAATCGTCGCATGATATCAATTGTTTGGTAACATATGTCTACACCTGCATAGCCATGACTGATTGTGTCAGACATGGTTAAAATCTTTCAAAGAGTATACAACACATCAAAATAAAAAAAGTGAAAGAGCATCTTGAGAATATCTAGTTTTATTCTGAATTTTGTTTTTATCCAAAAGAAAAACGCAAGCAAATCTGTTAATTCAGAAGCACCTGGCACTGATGAGTTTTTCCTAGTAAAATATTGTAAGATTGTTTGGATAGATATCTCGTGAAAAACATTTAAAAATCTAAGAAAACTGATAGGGCAATTTTTTTTATATTTAAAATTCTATATAAACGAAGGACAAGAAATAAATCTTACTAACTCTGAATTTACCTGTTTGATAAACGTATTGAAAATCAGAAAGTATCTTATCCATTAAACAGATTTCAGCATTCAAAGTAGATGACTATGGGGCAACTAACAACAAAATTGGATATAATAATGCCCCAATGTCTTCTTTTCAAATGAGTCTGATTCTACGTGCAACATTTTGATAGCCGTATACGTGTCTGAAGGATCCAATGAATCTCCAGAAACGTAGAGAATGAAGAGAGGCAGAAGAAAAAAACGCTCGTCTCCTGATTGCAATCGACATCGTCATAAAGGCCTTGTTCCTGATGTGATTATATGGACAGCCATTAGCTACTTGAATGCACATTTCCAGAAATGTAACGAATGGTGTGGTATACTTAACATCTTAAGGCCTGTGGTTATGCTTTATATTCAAGGTCTGAGTAATGTCATCTTTCAACAACTTAAGCGGGTGCATATATTATACGTCGTGTTCCGATCTTCCTTAAATACTGAAGTTATGTATGTATGTACGCCGGCACAGTTTCGAGACTTCTCACTAACTGAAAACATTTGGTCATGGGTTGCTGAGAGACTAGCTTGTCAACACTTGAGACATAGACTAGAAACGATTTGGGACGAGTTGCCCATTTCTGTCATTCAACCTCTTATTCGACTCTACGCCTAACCAAGAGTCAATTTAGCTGCCAAGATTAGTAACTAATAATTAGTAGCATCCTTGTAAGCTATAAATTACTTGAAAATTTAGTCTTTTCTTTTTCTTCATATGATATTGCTTCGTACAACAAATATATATTATTCTCACCTTTAAGATGTTACTATTTTAATGGCTAATGGTGTATAAGTGGTTGGTATAAGTTTGCTTTTCTGTTACTTACTATCATTATATTTTGCTTCATTAAAGATAATTTTTTGCCGCCCTCCCTTTGCTTACCCAATAAACGGGTACCTATGGCATGAGTGTACTGAGGAAATCGTACTCCTCATCAAGCCGACCAATGGCTGAGTGGTTAACGTTCCTGACTCTTGAGCTGTGGGTCCCGGGTTCGAATCCCGGTTCGGGCATGGATGTTACTATCTCTCTGTGTTTCTCTGTCCTTTCTTGTGTGTTGATGTACGAATGTGGCCCGCCCTATAAACGGGTCTGTGGTGGTATGACGCGGGTAATGCTACTCGCTTCCGTGACTTGGTTCACAGGTGCCCGCTGGGTAACGACAAATGAGTAGCAGTTTCCGGCCTTGTTGTGGCGAAGGGTTAGTCACCCAAGTGCCCGCCGTTATTAAAAAAAAAAGAAAAGAAAAACTCCTTATCAAAATATGGTTCAATTGGAAAAGTAGTGTAGCGCACCCCATAATGTCACCTTAACTGGCACAAGACAATAACAAGATAGCTTTTTGTACCCTAGTAACAATTAAACACTGGGGTGGTTAACGATTGGGTTAACGACTTGAACCGATGGAAACTCAGCGGCAATAGTGCATGGAACAGTGCACTATTTGTCTCCTCGGCCGGAGAGCGGCTGCGGTATCCCCGCCCATTCAGTTGAAGGGCACAGTAAAAATACAATATCGTTGAAAAATAATTTAATGATGTTTTATTTTTGTTAAGCCAGACAATATTAAAGAAAACCCATTTTTAACATGCATATTTATTATGTTTTTCAATAAATAAATATACTTGTGTTTGAAGACATTTTTTTCATACTTTTAAATAAATTAAAAAATGTAATAAAAAATCAATCCAGATAGCATACTTAAGTGAAATTAATTTGAAAAGTATTTTTCACTCTTGGACATTTTAATATTTTCAACAGTTTTTATTGAAAGACATAAAATTAACATTCAATAATTTCACAATTTTTAGAAATCTGGTTTTATTTATTCTTTTACTAATAGAGGAATCTTTCTTTAAGACAATATTCATTAAGATTTTTTTTTAAAATAATTTCCTATTTTAGAGAAAATAAAATTTGAATTAGCAGATTGTTAATTGTTATGATTTTCCAAAAGTGTTTTTTTTTCTTTCTTTTTTTTAAGTTTTACTATGGAATTTTAATTTTAAAAATCTGAAAATTTTTATTATTGCTTTTATAAGATGTATAATTTAACAAGTTCTAAAGAATTCATTCCGAAATTTAGTTTCAAAAATTAAGATTAAAATCACAAGTTATTCATTGAGTTTAATTCATTTTTTCTATTATTAGCAGAAAAATTGACTTAAATATGAATATTCTTGAAATTTTTCAAAAGCAATATTTGCAGATCTGAAAGTGATAAAAGAAACAAGTTACAAATTTTTGGAAATAACTATAAAATTTATTATTATAATAAGATTAAAAATTCAGTTATATTTTCAGAAACAAGTGTTCCTATTTCATTGCATTTTCTATTTTAATATTTGTCAAACAGTCAACTTCAATATTTATGAACTTAATCACAGAAATAAATAGCTCAGAAAAGATAAAGGTTTATTACATATTATATACATTAGACTTTGCTTTTTCCCAAGCTCTTTTTAGAACGTCCCCAATCTCTGCCAAGGGCATACATCAGCAATTTCTTAATTTATTGTTGTACATCAATATCTGTAATACTGCTGCCTTGGCATTGAGCAGAAGCTACAAATAAAAAATTAAGTAATACCAGATAGAAAGTAAGGGTAACATTTCAAGCACATTTTTATTTGATATTATTAACACTAAAATGCTTCTGAAAAAATTCTGTTTACAATTAAGTTCTCCAACATATAAGATACCAGTACTTAAAATAATACTTTTTACGGTACTACACTCTACACCGTCAATAATGGGAAGAAAAAAAATCATAAATTAGCCCTAATTATTCCATTGTCATCGTGTATTGTTTAAAAAGTTTTACATTTTTAGAAAACATTAAAAATAATACAAACATTTTATTTACATTTTTTGTACGTGAGACTAATTAGATCAGGACCTACAGTTTAAAGTGGATTCCAAACCACTATCCAAAATCAAGGTGGGATTCAAACCTACTAACTGTTGAATCAAAACTATTTCTTCAGGTTTATAATAGAAAAGTACCGTTTCTTACTTTCTGTTCAACAAAAGAATTTATTTGTAAATATAAACATAAAAATCTTGGTTATTTTTATTGAAGTACAAAAACTAATATTAATACTCAAACTGTACATTGATCTATGCTGAAAATTTACTTACAAAAATTGAAACAACATGGACTAATTTCAACGGTTCACTACAAATAAGTCAAAGATAAAATTAATTTTATTCTGAGATCATGGAAATTATTGTATCAAAATTAATTATGAGAATATGATTAAATTTCAAATGTAAAAGACTAATTAAACTTTAAAAGTTTTATTAAAATTTAGAAACTACTTAAAGACATTTGTTATTTACAATTTATAGAAAATCCTTACAATATAATAATATATAATCAATCATGTTGTTTATTACTAAAATTGATTTTTACATTAGATTAGATTTCAAGAAATTTCTTTTGGAATAAAGCTTTAGGTCACTAAATTTATTTAAAAATGCTAACCTATGGCCAAGTTTCACATATTAATGCTAAGGTAAAGTTTTACCGTACCATTGCTCTTTAGGATGGTTACTGGTTTTTAATTATCATAATAATCGTAGATTATTAATATTATGGATTCAACTTAAAAAACAATGAACAAACTAAAGTAAATTTAATATTAAAGTTAATTCATATTATTTAAAATAGATTATTATTTTCAATGCTTATTTCGACTTAATTTTACGAACACAAAATAAAAATTAACTTCGTAGAAACAATGTGATAAAATTAAATAAATAAACATTTTAAAGAGATACTTTATATTTATTGAAACAATTAATAGTACTTACTAAATTATTCTGTTAAAAATAATGTTTTCAAGATCTTAAATAAACATTCAGAAAAGATAAATAATACTGATTTTCAAATATGGTCGCAACGCATAAGTCTGCGCATGATTTTACTTTCCTTTAATCTCATTAGTAAATGCTGCAGCCGCCGTCCAGCGGCCGACGACGGTGTCGTTCAGAATATGCGGTAGGAAAAGCAGTGACCTTTTCATGTATAAGTTACTGGGCACGGACCGCTGAAAAAATTCGGTGTAAAATGAGTTATCAGTGAAACCGGCCACTGTAATACCATTGAGCCTCTGCTACTAGGGTATAGTCTATAATTTTCTCACTCTCTATAATATCAAGAAACGATCATGACGAATTAGAATTATTCACCTTACAATTTTGAAACAGAATGATACATTGTAATTGTAACAACAGCCAATTCCAAATCTGCTATTAAAGATAATTTTTTTTATCAATTTTCCCGATTCCTTTTTCAATTTGTTTTTAAGAATCCCAAAAAAATTTGGGCTCGATTTAACCTTTCGACTGTTTTATTTATGGTCTCAAATCGCTTAAAAAGTCATGTATTTTTTTTGCGTATACTAAACCTATATATATATATATTAGAAAATTGTGTGAAATATTTCTTTCTTAAAGGTTTTTATATAGATTTTTTATAAGATATTTTTCAAGATTAACTCCTGAATTTGGTGATATTACGGCTCATAGTTTGGAGCATTTACGGGCTTCCGTCTCGAGCTCGGAAATATATCTTATTAAATGCATCTCTTTAGATTTCTGCAAAGTGTACTTCTCTCTAGATTTTTGCAGATTGCACTCCTCTAACGACTAACTTTAATCATTTTTACTAGGTGACCGGATCACTTTTAGATGTCCTTGAACTTAAAGACTCTTTTGGGGATATTCAATTAATAAATAAGATAGGATGTAATCGATATATAAAAATTTTATTCAATAACTTACAATTATTTAAGCTGTATCTGGCAACAATTAGTGCTTAATTTTTAGAGTTTATTGATTGTAAACGATAGTGTTTTAAATACATCTGATTTTGTTCCACTTAATTTGTAGACTTTTCTTAAAAACTAAATTGGAGATTGTTTGTTGTTTATAAAGTGTGGTGCTAAATACAACACCCACAAACTTGTCTATGAATACAACAATGAGTCCGTTGAATTTTCTCTTTGATCTTCTTCACCCGTACCACAAAACTAGAAAATTTTCCTGTCATTGATTTTGCACCATCTGTACACACACCCACACAATAAGACCAGTTTATTTCATTCTTTTCAAAATACCCATTGATCATATCAAAAATCGCTTCTCCAGTTGTGTAGGTCTTCATAGGTTTTTCAAATAGTACATCTTCTTGAACAATATTCATAAAAAGTTATCTAACGTAGACAAGCAGCATTGCAGCATTTGTTACATCCGTCTATTCGTCAAGTTGAATCGCAAAATAATTCAATTTTTTCTTTTTAGAAGTTTGTTCTCCACAAAACTAGCCAAGCCATTAATTTTACGCGACACCGTGTTGTTTGATAAGGGAACTAGCTCAATTTTCTTTGCTGCCTTTTCCCCTGCATTTGGCGATATCTTTCGCACATGGTCCAATTAAATTTTCTGCTATTGTATGCGCTTGTCCAGATCTTGCAATTCTATAACTTACTCGAAATGATGCTTCAAGGGCCATTTTACTATCTTCGTTTGAAGTCAAGAAAGAAGAAAGACTACATTTTTTGATATCTGCTAATTTTCTTTTGAAATATTCAAGAGGTTTATCTTTGTGTGTCGGATGTTTTGTTTCAATATGTCTACGCAGGAGTGATGGTTTTGAACTGCTGTTGGCAAGAACTTCGTTACATGTAACACAAAGCGGTTTTTTGTTCCGACTCATCCCCAGTAAAATGAAAGCCCAATTGTAGATAGTCTCTGTCATACGAGGGTTACTCTGAAAATTTTGAGACACACGCAGACGAGAATTTACAAAATAAATATCACGGTTTAATTTTAAAGTACAAAGTATTTTAACACAAAAGACGATTTTTTACTGACTTACTTCAACTTGTTTAGCGTGGAATATATTTTAAACAGAAGAGAAAATGGAGTTGACGCGAGAACATTTTCGCGTTATTATTTTCTACGATTTCAAAGCAGGATTAAATCAAGAAGAATGTATTCAACGGTTGCAATTAGCATTTGGTGATGAATCTCCAGCTCGTGCTACTGTTTTCAGAGGGTTTAGAGAATTTAGAAGAGGTCGCAAATTTCTTCAGGATGAAGAACACACAGGAAGGCCGCCGCCGGCAGTAATCCCGGATAATGTGTTTGCCATACGAAAAATGTTAATGAATGATAATAAATGATGATAATATCAAAGGATACAGAAGGAACTTAACATTGGATCCGCAACCATACACAAAATCATTCATGAAGAATTACATATGAAAAAAGTAGTTTGCCGTTGGGTTCCCCACAATCTAACTGAGCATCAAAAAGAGGAGCGTGTCAGAATCAGTAAAGAAACTCTTAATATGCTGAATGAGGGTGGCCACCGCATCATTTCTAAAATTGTAACAGGTGATGAAACGTACATACCGTTTTTTGACGTTCCAACACGTCAAGAAAGCAAAGTATGGGTCTATGAAGATGATCCCACGCCGACAATGGTGAAAAAACAACGCGCACTGAAAAAAGTGATGTATGCCGTTTTCTTCAGAAGTACGGATTGGTCAAAGCCATCAAGTTGGAAAGACAGAAGACAGTAACAGCAAACTGATATACCATTAAATGTCTTCCAAAAATTCTACAAGAACTGAATGTTACGGGACTAATGCTTCACCATGACAATGCATCTTCACATACAGCCGGATTAACAGTTGAATTTCTTAAACAAAAACAAATTAAAGTGATCGAACATCCACCGTATTCACCTGATCTAGCTATGTGCGACTTTTGGTTATTCTTTAATTTAAAAAAGAACTGTCGTTTTCATTCAGAAGAAGAGATTGATGGGGCTATAAATGCATTTTTTCATCTATTCGAAGAAATAAATGGCTTGAGGCATTTAATCTGTGGAAAATTCGTCTACAAAAGTGCATTGATGCTGGAGGAGACTACTTTGAATACACCTAAAATTTTGTAAGTATAACTTTAAAAACCTAGTAGTATCTCAAAAATTTCAGAGTGACCCTCGTATTTTCGCTATTTTCCTTTTCTATTATTATTTCCTTTGTTTTTCGTATGGTGAAACGGTACCTCGCTATAGCTTTCAGTACTAACATCTCGATTATCATTGTCTACTTTCCAAACAACCCGTTTTTAACCATCAATTCATAATAAAAATAAGCTATAATAATAATTATATTAATAATTATGAAATCATTCACATGAGAACTTAACAGTCACAGTATCACTATCACTCTAGCTTTACAAGTGTTAAGCCTATGTATGAACGTCGGTTAATACAACATTACTCTCTCAGTTCACGGTTGTCAACAAGCATCTAACTCTAAAATCTGTAGTAAACTGCCTTAATTTGATATTTATATCCAATTGTATTGTAAAAAATTATTACATAGAAGAGAAGACTGCTGCAATGATTTTTAAATATAAAGCAGAACATGATATTAATCACATTGATAAAATGCTTTAAATATAAATAAATGTTTGCAATAAAAAGAGAATAGTATTTGATTATTTGAATAAGAGAAATAAATTATATTGTATAAAATTATTTATTTGTATAATTTGATATTGATGAAGCAATTTTGAAAAACAAATAAGGAAAAAAGAATTAAAAAGTAAATTTATTTTAGATTTCTTAACAAACAGGCAGCGAACAATCTGTTTTACAGTGGGTGTGTTCTTTAATTTTTTTATTTTAATGGCGTTTTAAAAAATCTGCCATTACAATATTATTTTCACGAACCACCAGAGGTTCGCGAATCATCGGTTGGAAATCACTGGTCTAGTTGTTTTTAATATGGCTTGAAAAATTCTGAAAATGGGTGAAATTTTTTTCCTTTCATTTGATTTATTCACAAATTTAACTTAATCTGAAAATCAATTCAAGCAAAGATTGTAAATTTCCTAAATTTATTATCTCCGGTATTTCAGCAATTTTCCTTTTACATAATGTTTTTACAATTAAATCATTGATAATGACGAATGTGTATGTGAATGAATTGGCACTCAATTATTTTATTATGTCTTACAAGTTATCTCTCATGACTATTTTTTTCCCAATGGCGGACAGAAGAGGGTTGAACCCTATGCCACTACAAGGCCAGAGACTGCTACTCATTTATAGTTACCCAGCGGGCACCTGTGAACCAAATCACGGAGGCGAGTAGCGTAACCCGTGCTATACCACCACAAACCCATTTATAGGGCGGGCCACATTCATACAACATCACAGAAGAAAGGACAGAGAAGCACAGATAGAAAGTAACATCCATGCCCGAACCGGGATTCGAACGCGAGATCAACAGTTCAGGAGTCAGGAACGCTAACCACTCATCCAATCAGTCGGCTCTCTGATGACTATGCACGCTTACAATATATTTTAACAATTAAAAAATATAAATGAATGATTATTTTTAAAAATTTTTTTGTTCATAGTTCCTAATCGGGCTGGCGAGCTCAAGGTTGGGCATCGTTGCTGTAGTGGATCCAAATACTGTTCACATTAAATGGTATACAGAAATTAGTTTGCCATAAATCATTAATGAAACCAGAGAAAACAACAAGAATCGATGCATCATTCTTCATTACAATGACGTCAGCTCATACAAAACACGTGAAACAATTGATTATTTGAAGGAAAAAATATTTAATTCATTGCCTAACGAATTTTCTTGTTAAACAAAAAATACGTAGGCTGCGATTTTCATCTTCTCAAGAATTATTGATGCATTCAAATCCCTGTTTCTGAGATATTAATTTCAGAGTGGGAAAACTGTTTCAAGAATTGATTTGAACGGATGGAAAAATGAATATTTTGAAAAGCAATAAAACAGTTTGTTTCCAAAAAATTCTTTCTCTTTTCCTACTTAAGTTTAAAGGTGGTCCTCTAATTGCACCGAAAAATATTCATACTTTTTCTAACTTGTTAGGTTTGCTTATCATTCTACACTCACTTTTTGCTCAAGCGGTTTAATTAGGCAGGAAACTATAGTTTATAACAAATGGAGTTAACTTTACGCTGTATATAGTTTATACAAGAATAAAGTGGATTCCGAGCCAAAACATTCGAGCCCTTTGTGTTGAAATGTTGAACTGAAGGCCGACATTTGTAACCTCAGTTGCCAGCTCGGTATATCTTTTATGAACTTAGATTATCTGTTCTTTAAAAATATTCACGACTGTAGATTTTATAGCTGACACAACAGGTGAAATGCTTTAGGAACATATCTGTACGCTTGCATAGAAGCTCTTTCACATTAGCAACTTACTTATTGCAAATAGGGTTGCGCTTGTATTATTAACAAAGAGTCCTTCAAATATTATAAATAAAAAAGCTTTTTTATATTTTGTTCTTTTTTCATGTTATATTTTTTAAAATAAAATATTATTATGGCTTTAAACTAGTGATATGTTCGTGATATTGGTAGAAAAATTGTGTTTGTAATATGAAGGTAATTTTTTGCACACAATGGCTTCTTATCTCGGGACTTGTAGTTTAAAATGGTTTCCGAAGCCTTACTAGCATCCTAGCCCAAAATGGGAATCGAACATATGAACCATTAAATCGCAGCCTAGACAGCTGATCATTCAACTGTTCGGCATAATTTTAGAAAGAATAATATGAGAGTTATCTTAACTTCCAGACAAATATGCTTTGTTTTTCAAATTTCTATTAATGTTATGATTTTGTTGATCAATTAAATGAAAGAAAATGCGTTGATAATCAATGGGATTTTCTTAAATAATTTATTTGAAATCAAGGGAGATCATTGGAAGAATTCAATAATCGAAAATATTCTTGATAAGGAATAAAAAATCCTATTGTTCACTTTAATCCAGTTTATACAAGTTGAAGCCACCCGCCCTGTCTAGTGGTCAGAGTCCCTGACTATGGATAGGGAGGTCCTGGGTTTGAATCCCAGTTCGGGCATGGATGTACTATCTCTCTCTATCTATCCTGTCTTTGTCCTTTCCTATGTATGAATGAAGTTGTGAACGGTTGCCTACCCTATAAACGGGTTCCTATGGCATGTACGAACTGAAGAAGTCGGACTCCACACCAAAATAGGGTTCAGTAGAAAAAGTGGAGCAGCGCACTCCATATTGCCAGCCTAGCTGGTACACAACAACAATAACATACAGGTTGAAATTATCGTAATTTTTCTAAAGACTACATTCACATCAATTTAAGCACGAAACATAAAAAAAAAGTGGTTTTGAAAATTAAAAATTGTATAAAAACAGCCTCTTTAAATTAATGAACGATTGGTACTGTTACACAAGTATCCAAGTATCAAAATCTTGAGCCGAATCTTATAACATCAATTTAAAAAAATGCTTGAAATGAAAAAAAAAAAAAAAATGAACGTTGGCTTAAGCAATTCATTAGTTTTAAGATTTTAAAAAGATTTTTTACAATTGCATTTATTAATTTAGAATTCTATTAATTAATAAAAAATTTTAAAATTTAAATCTTTCTGGCCGATTTAAAAAGTGGATTTTTTTTCGTCTGTTTTATTGTCAATGTGTTAAGGGCTTAAATCAATTGAAAACGGCTTCTCAAATCAATGCTTCGGTCCTTATATCGTTTTATTAACAAAAAGAACTTTGACAATATTCTCAAACATTTTATGATGAACTTCGCCTTGTTTGCCACCCTTCGAAGAAAGCGATTCGAAGACAGGCAGCAAATTTGTCGACAAGACGAATTTACAACACCGTCTCAACACGATGTGTCGTCATGGATACTTTAAACCAATGAGAATCGTAATAAAGTGGCACAGTCAGGATCTGAACTGGAAAGAAAGATACAACCACTCTTTATAGTTAAAAATAAATTTAAGTAAGAACTGTTAAAAATATGCGTTCACTAATATACAGGTACTCGTATTTATTCATCAAATGTGTCATAATACTCATGTTACTTTATAAAAAAATTGCAATAATAAAATATTATATATATATATATATATATATATATATATATATATATATATATATATATATATATATATATATATATATATATATATATATATATATATATATATATATATATATATATATATATATATATATATATATATATATATATAAAGTGAATGAAAAAATAGAAAAATTATATTTAAAAATTTTAAATTTAATAAAATGTGAAATAAAAGGAATACAATTTTTTTAACTGGTTTACATTTAGTTGAATTTGTATAATTATCTTTCCTATGTTGAAATTTTTTATGCTTGTCTAAAAGTGGATATTAATTAATACTCATAAATTTAAAGCAACCTCTCAATATGGGAAAATTCTTTCTTCTTAGATAACAAGAAGAACAAAACCGAAAAAAAGAAGAAAAAAACACATTAAAAATACTTCGAAAAACATGTTGAATCATAACAAAAATAGATTTAAACGTTAGCCATATACTTTCATGCAGGATTATTAAATTTAAAATTAATTTATTGCAAATTTGTTTTTTTCCGAAAAAGTGTTAATCAAATCTAAATGAATGATAGAGTAAATTAATCTTTATTTTAGAAGTCTTTAGAAGTAATTTTATTAATTACTCTATAATATATATATATATATATATATATATATATATATATATATATATATATATATATATATATATCATATACTCACACACATCTCTTTTGAAATTCATTTCAGATAATAACATGTAGAAGTTTAAGAACATTTTTAAAATTTTTCAAAAACTTCGCTTCCAATCCGGGCCATGATAGCTTAATGGAGAAAACTCGTAAACACGAAGGTAATGTGTTCGATACTAGATTCACCAGAAGGCCGTCGAGCTGAGAAGTCTTTGGTGCGTTAAAAATCCTTAGAATCAATACCTTTCAACTGGCTTGGAGCGGAAGGCAGCTTTAACACTGACCTTGTCACTTGACCGAAATCTAATGTCGTGAGATGAATATCTGTGGTAAGAGGCTTTCCTGATAGAAATGGGCAGAAACTGGAAAATAAAAATGACCCTTATTTTCTTCTAGTAATATGATATTTTTAAAAAATTTTTATTAAAGGCTTTTATGTCGAGGGTAAAAATTTATCTTAAGCAATAGATAATTTCACTAAGCAATAGAACAATAGTATGAGTATAATATCAATTTTTAAGAAAAATAATCAAATTAATTTCAATAAAATAATCAAATAATTTTGTTAGTTTGCAATTTAGAACATTCAAATAGAAGAATCATAATATCAAACTACTTCAGACTAATCATGGTTTAGTGATCTCTTCTGAATGCAAGGTTCTATGTTCGATACCATCATGCCAGAGATGGATATTGTGTCCGTGTTTGTTAACTGCACGCAGATCTGTCGAAGTTGTCGTTGCACCAGTATGCTTTCCTGTTCCTAGGTTTTAGTTGGGCTCTATCACTTAGATAAAAATTGCCAAGTGAAGTCTTCGTGATTTTGAAACAGGGACCCATCATCCCAGAGGTATCATTTCACTCGGAAGACATTGCGACCATCTAATTAACATGCCCCAGCAGCCTTTACAATTAACTCGACAGATCTTCGGGATTCGAACTCACTATAATCCGATCATTAGAACGACGCCCAATCCAGCCAAGCCACCACACCCATCTGTCGAAGTGATTCACTTCGACATTATATTCATGTCATTATATTCATAAAATGTTTGCGTTTCGCGAGCTTTCTTTCTTACGATACGTGAATGCGGCTGACTAATTATGAAAAATACCCTAAAGAGAAATCTGTGATAAATGTTTAAATCCCTTATTGCAACCTTCAGCTGTTAAGCAATCTGCAACATGATACCAATCTATGATGAATGATTTTTTTAAAATTTTATGTTGATATTTTCAATGAGTTCTGCAGCACATTTTTTTTAATTTAGATAATCTTTTATAAAAATATCGGAACAACAAGTATGGAAGGATGAATAAAAATAAGAAAAATAAAAAATACAACACATGTCTTATTGATAGCTGTGTTATATAACGAATATTCAAATGATATGAAATATACAACAAAATCATGTAGGAATTTTCGAAGTAAAATAGACAATTAAAGGAAATAATGTATATAATTGATTATGAAAAACAAAAAAAGAATATAAATAAAAATTTTTCTAAATAATAATTTTAAGAATATTTCGAAAATATAATCTAGATTTTGTTTCACTTTAATACGAAATTTCTGGTAATTTTATTATTATTTTTTTGCAAGTTTAACCATTTTAAAAATCAATGGGAAAATGAAACAATGAAAATATTTACTGCTCCAAATTATGCAGTTCAATATTTGCTAGGGAAATTAAATACATTTTATTATTTAATAGTAGAAGAAAAAAAGTTTTATTTATTTTTCATCAATATTTAAATTTATGACAAAATATGTGGAGTTAAAATAGTTTAATTTTATTCTAAATTAAGACAAAAATGCTAAATTTTGTGATATCGTTCAAATAGAAAGAGAAGAAATCTGCCATTATACTCATAAAATGTTGTTTTTTCCACATATTTTTATTTGTGGAATTTAAAAAAGGTTATCGCATGAGAGTGTCCCTAGATGGCGCGAATAGACGCGAAAGCGAACGAAAAAAGTTTGTTTGCAATCAAAATGGCGGGGTCGACAAGTGTAACGCGAATGCTCGAAAGACATAAGAAAGATTTAAGTGAAATTGATGCTACAAAATTACTCCAAAAACTCGAAACTAATGGTGTAATAACTTCTGATGAAAAACTTCATCTCGAGGAATCAAGTTCACCGAGTAAACGTGCCGAAGGATTAATATCTATCATAGGTCGCCAAGGATACACTGCTTTTCAAGACTTCTGTTTATCTTTAGAAACTGAGTGTCCCCATCTACTTACGAAGTTTGCCTTAGATATTGCAGGTGAGAACTTTTAAAATTGCTTTTATAAGATGCAGATATTAAGCTTTAAAGTGTTCTGACGCTATTTGGAAAGCTGTCAAATAATTTCCCCTACACGTGGTTGTTTTGTTTACTAATCGTTTTGAACGGCGCTCATTTTAAACTTTCGCTTATATGAATTAACTTTTCAATTCGTTTAAAAGAAAATAGCGCATAGGAAAATAATTTTGTTCTGCATATTTAAAGTTTACATTTAAGAGTTTTGGATTTATGCATAAATTAAAATGGATTTTAAAATTGTTTAGTATTTGTGGGTATTTTGTAATATTTTAAAAAAATTAATTTAAAAATATCAGATGGAAGAGGAAATAAGGGTCAATAAATTAAATTTTTTGTTATTTTTTTAATTTGGAGCTATAGCTTCTTTAATTAAAATATGCAAGCATAATCTGATTAATCGTAAATTTTTTTGATTAAATATCTCAATTAAAAACTAAAATTGAGAAATTTTTGTCATCTGAAAAATGTAAATTCTTTATATATAAGTTAAAGTGATTTTGTTATATGGTTAGATATTTTATATAATTTAAATGAAGCATAAATATATTTAAGTATAATTCATTTATAAAAATTAATTTCACATTTTGAAATTTTTAACGTCTTATAATTTTTGAATTTTTTTAACTTTATTATTTATTCGAAGTTTTATTCGATGCATTCTTTTAATGAATATGTGCATTTGATAATTTGCTCATTTGTTTTAATTTCTGGGATTATTAATAGGTTTGTTTTATTTTCTTGGAAATTAAAATTCAAAGCTAAACAATTCTCTCATTAATATATTAGAATTATTTTACATTTCAAATTACTAACTATGGATTAGTATTTCAATAACTGATATTGTAATCTAATTTTTGAATTATTATTTTCAAAGAAATATTCAGTTTGCAAAAATAGTAAAATGAAAGAAAATTTTTTTTTACTCTTATGTCCTTCACGATTAGTTTGTTCAAGGTTTATTTCGTCAGGTAAACGTGATTTCCAATGTTCTAACAAATATTCTGTGTAATATATTCGTGCAGGAATATTTCTTCGATCGTTTATTGAATGTTTGTGATAATTAATGATTGTATTTCACAACTGTGAGGAAATTTAAAGAACGTTATTCTATAAAAAAATCAACTTAGCATGTAAATGATAATAATGAATAAAGAATTACAATAAATTGTAATTCTTGCTAGAATATTTCATAATTAATATTGGATTTAGTTTCATCGCCTCATCTGATAGTTTTAGGTTTGAATCCATGGACATATACATAGGTTACATTCAGTAGAAATATTACGTTTTATCTAATGTTTAAAATATTTCCACAAAAATTCGCTGAAATATTATTTTGGCATCTACCCCAACATTATTTAACAGCAAATTAAGGGTAAAAAATACAAATGAAAGTTTTGCTGTGAATATAATATTTATTAAAATATTATAGTTATATATAATGAATGGTAATTCATATTTCAATGTGAATTCGTCAATTGTTTAATTTTCATTCATCAATTATTTATTTTTAATAATTTTTATTCTTTAATATATTTTTCACATGATGAAGTTTGTAAAAGGGATTAACAATTATTGAAAGTGCAAATCATAGTTGTCACTTAAATCTAAGTAAAAACAACTTCGTCATGCTAAATAATAGCAAAATTGCAGAATTTTAAATTTTATTTTATGATTACAACATAAAACGAATTTAAAAGTATTTTTCAAATTAAAAAAAAAAAAAAAAACACTGAGTTTATTTTTCGAAGCAAAGATAATGTAATTTTTTTCTCAAGCAAAAATCTAAGACTATAATTATTTCCAATCTGTTTTTCCACGATCACATGCAAATGAAGTAGTTAATTATAATGTAAAGAATGAATTATAATACAATTAATGAACTAATAATTTATAACCGATATAGTGTACATTTCGCCGTTGATCGAAGAGAAAGCAATCCGTGAATTTAATTAGAGGCATGAAATGGATATTTTCGTGACATGTTTACAGGTGCATCTTTTAAATGACATACCGGTTCTTTTTATTTTTGTCGCTTGCTCGAAAAGTTTTTGTCGTGCGTTTTTGACTAAGTTCCTTGAACTTCTTCGGTGTTTTCTTTCAGCTGAAATCACGTTTTTCCCTTATCGTCTGCTGCTGTTTTCCCCCGCAGCGGCTGCTTTTTTTCCCCTTCCTCAAATAACTCATTTGTAATCTAACTGCATTTACTAGGGATGAAATAGAAAACGAATCTTTATGGCCTTCGCTTTGCTTCGTAAAGTAACTTGAACGATTACTATCTTTACGCAAGATAAGTTGTATATTCTATTCGTGTGTAAAAAATTGTGTATATTTGTTACTATAAAGAATAATAATAAAAAAATACGAAGAAATTTATGTTTTAAGTTTTAATTTGCATTCGTATAAAATTTGTTATTTTTCATAATTTTTAAATATATTTTATAATTTTTTTCATTTTCAAACAATGAAATGATTAGTTATCTCTGTGTAAAAGCCCTGCAAATTTACATTAGTTGCCTATCCCTTCGGTTTATTTATTCTCTAGAAAGTATTAATAGTCGAGTCTCGTTATAACGACCCTAATTTATTAAAACCATTCCCTTATAACAACCATTGATAAAATCTCCAATTCTGTTCCTATGCATTTTAACATTATTTTGCTTCCAACATAACGACCGTCCAGTATCGTCTAATCTCATTACTATATCCGAATTCAGCAAATACTCTTCCTGGTAATTTTCCAGAAACAGAATTTGTTTCGAAATACGTAACAGAAAATAAATTTTATTGTTTTGCCAAGATTTGTTGATGTTAGAATCTTCAATGTTTTCGTTTAATTTTAACTGGTGGGGTAGTGTGCACACAATTACCTAGCCAAGAATACTAGTCTACTAATTAAGAGGCTTTAATTGACCAAATTTTATATTTATCACAAAGAATAATTTAAGTATTTCTACAGTATTTCTTTTAAAAATAGCTTATTTTTTTAAACTTGTAAGCATGTATTTGTGCAATTTTTAATTATATTCAATATAGCTCGTCATTAAAGACCTTTTGCTCTCGTCCGCCGAGGATTATTATATCGGACTTCGACTATATGTATTATAGGATATATATTATATATATGATACTAAATATACAATAATTAAGACTTGTCCTTAGCAACTGCAGAAAAGCCATACTTTGTACCAATTTAGTCAACACCCCCTAATGAAACTGGCCTTGTTGGTACTTCATTTCATCTTTTATATCGTTCTGTTTATTTAATTGTATCAGCATTAGATGTTCTCGTTTTAATGTTTGTTTCAAGTGTAAAAAAATTTCGATTACATATATTTTATATATTTTTATATAGATATTTTTTATATGTAATCGAGAAAAAGCAGTAGATTAAAAATATTATATATGTAATACATGTGTCTATAATTCTTATTAATTTAACCAATTAAGGTTAAAAATTTTGTGAATCGTGTTTATATTTATTATTAGAGACTGAATATCGACGAATATTGAAGCCGAATATTGGGAGCTTAATGTTATTTTTATGTAAATTAAATATTAGTTAATAATTTATTAAAAAATTGGAATAAATATGTTTTTGGAAATTTCAATGACTTTTCTATTACTATTTCTTAAGTTGTCACAAAAATGAAAAGTTTGGGAATTGCTGAAAAAATAATAATTGGAAATTATGAGTGTTTTGAATCTTTCATGACAGTATATCCATAATTCTAAATCTTAACGTGATAAAAAAATGTACTTAAATTTTGTCCAATGTTTTTATATTTGCCAAATATAATGATTTGCTTTATGAACTGAATTAAACCCTTTGAAAAATTCTTCAGATGGTAAAGTAAGAACTTACCTTGTAAATTTGTTTTTAGAATAAATGTCCATTAAAATATATAAAACGATTTGGTAACTGTTGTAACCTGGCGGAAGAGCAACTGTCCTCACTTTCAAATTCTGCATGCATTAAAATTTTATTTTTAAGCTCAAAAAAGGCATACAAAAAGAAAGAGAACTCCCAGAAAATACAGGTTTTTGATGGAATTGGTCTTTGTGTGTGTAAAATGATTGTAAAGTAACTCTAAATCAAGGAAAAAACAGAAATATTTTACTTTTATCCTAAAATATTTCAGACAATTTAAATTTTTCTTTGGGTATGTCAAAACATTTAAAAATGAATAACTCATGTATGGATGCATTGTGTGTTATCAATTATTATAATGCTTTAATTAAAATACACACAGAGTTTAAAAATTGGAAAACAAAATTCTCTTAATATTTTACTGAAATATGTACTTTTTAAATTAATATTTTCTTGTTTAGTCTCCATTTCCAATTTTTTTAGCTGTATCATATAAATAAGATGCATTTTTATTAATGAAAATTAGTGTTAGATATATCTAGTCTCTTTTAAATAATACGACATGTTTTGAAACGAATGCAACTCTATTAGATCAAATACGATAATTTTTGGTAGTTTGAATAAAAATCTCCTGAAAATTAGAGTCAAATTTACATTCGCGTGGTGAATGTGACATAGAATGACAAACCAAACTTAAATTAGTAAAAATTTTCTTATTTTTAAAGAACTTTCCAACTTTAAAATTTAATACTGAAAATGAAAAATGGGTTAGTTAAGTGATTTAAAACCAACCAAGCTTGTTTTTCTATATCCTCAACAGTTATCAGTATTTCCAACTCTGATGTGGCAGCTAAATGTTAGCGTTCACTTCTGGATTCGAATCCTACCTGGAGCATGTATAATGGTGCATAATCCACCTAAAATTAAGTTCCAATTGAATCTCAACCCTAGTGAATAAAATGTGACCAAAAAAAAAAACTAACAAGTAAAACCATATTTATATTTGGAAATCGCTATAAAATTGCATTTCAAATATGTTATGAAATTTGTATCCTTAAATTCATCACGATCTTTCTTCGATTGCAGTAAAATCTTGGTATTGTTACACAATCTTTGTTCACAATTATTTCTGTTTTCAAATTCCCTCTATGAAGGGGAGTTACCAATTGAATCGCGAGTGATGTGGACTTCAGTTCAACAGTTTGTGGGTTGAATTCCCACCTCTCTTGGAGACTTTTGTAGTGGTTCAGAACCCACGTTAAACTGTAGGTCCCGTTCTAATTAGCCCTCTTGTGCAAAAAAATGGACCATTGAGTGGACATATGTGTCGCCAGAGTGGAAATCCATTGAACTTTTAAGGACCTGTCCCTGGAACTTGTGCATTCAGAATGCATTTCCATGTTTAACTATATTTTTTGATTAAAGATGGGACATCATAGACCACATGCACAAAGAACTCTTTACATGCGTGTGCTTTCAAGTCCTCGAGTGCAAAGAATAACCGTTGTGCGCCAAACAAAACCAATCCATTTATTTCAACCAATCAATATATAATATGTATGTGTTTTTCCGATTATTTTTTAAAACTTATGTACTGCTAATTTTTTAAACGGAAACATCTTTTTTTTATTGTATTCTATATGCAAAATGTAGAGTTTTTGATAATAGAAATTAAATATTTAATTGTTAGTAAGACCATATTAATTTGTCATATTTTTTATTATTTCTTCAATCGTAAAATAAAGCTAATGAATTAATTTTTTATTTAAATTATAATAATTAAAGTTTCAAGTATACCGTAAAAAATTTTAACTTTTCAAAATACTAGAATCATTTGCATAATTTTAAAAATTGATATCTTTAAAGATATGGGAAAATATGTTTGGAAAGTTATTTAAAAGAAGTATAAATTTCAATAAAATGTATAAATAAATATACTTATTTGCATGTATATTATATAATTATATGAAACTCTATATATAATTATATATATATGGTTTACATATAAATAAATGTTTGCTTTACATTTTTAATTAGTTGAGTTTTTATTTAATTTTTACTTAAACCGCACACATGGAAGTTGGTTAAACTCTTTAGAAGTCTGTGTAACAAAAGTTATGACAGCTTAGCGATGCCATTATAAGAGCTTTTATTTGCAACAGAATGAAGCAGCATTCCACACCATGAAAAAAGAATGTCAGGAATTTGTAAAATGTTCGGAACTGATATATTTTGTTTTAGCAAAATTTCAGCTAGCTCAGTCGTCAAACTTCATTGTACTGAACTTCTTCCAGTGAATTTCCTGAAAACCATAGGTTCCAGATGCGTAATATGATTATTTAAGGACTTTAACAATTCATTGGTAAGGAAGTTACAGCCATTGATGAAAACATACTGAAGTTACTTCAAGTTTCATCTGCTACAATATATTGATTTAAATATTTAAATGGAGGTCATTTGATTGATATAGTTTTCAAAAAATCTTTTAATCGAACTGGCAACTAATTGGTTAGCTGGTCTTCGGTTTTTATTGTTTCATAAGTTCGAATCCTATTGGTCTTGTATGTGTGTAGTGGTTCAGAATGCACTTTAAGTTGCAAGTCTGGGTCTAATGTAGAACTTCTGTGCAAAAAATTATCGTTGATTGATAAACCAGTGAATCAAACTCAGTGGTAAATAAATTATATACTTAGTGATATTCATCAATACTTTTTTCTATGCTTTTGGTGTATAATGTATGACTCGTTATAAAATATCAACTGCCTTTTGGTATCCCTGTATTTAAGAATTTCCATATTCATGTGTGCAAGTACTTATGATGTTTCAACCAATCGATACATATAGTTGTTCGGGATCCCACCACATTGTTTTGGCGCAGTATGTCCATTTTTGGAGCTTGCGGCATAAAACCCAACCAAACCCACCGCAATGTTATGTCATTTATCCTATTCATGATAGTAAAAATCACTTACCACACACATTCGTTATTTTGGCTGTAGTCTATTTGCCGTAAGTTTCTATCCAGGATTCCATGACATTATATGTAGACGTTTCCATATTCATGACGGTAAGAATCACGAATCCGTGTACCAATTGATGTAAGCTATGGTCTGAGGTGGCACTGTAAGCGATATCGCATTCAAGATTGTAAGAAAAATTCAAACTTTTCAACTAATTGGTACAGTCTGGGATCCTATTACATTGTTATAGATGTATATATATATGTGTGTGTCATAAGCATAATTGTTGGGAAAATCACTAAATTTTTAACCATTTAGTACAGGCAAGTGTCGTGCATCCTGTTATAGCTATATGTTGGTGTTACCGCACATCTTTTTGATAAAAATAGCTAATCTGATTGGTACATGTTAATGTCTCCCATTTCACATCCCTTCTACTGATCAAGCAATATTGCACTGTTATATATACTTTTATGTAGGAAACATTATTTATTCATATATAAAGTTAATATTATGTAATGCATTATATTGATGCAATAAATTTATGCTGCTTTACATGTAATTCATTACATAACACAGTAATGTTGATCGTAACACCGTAGGGAATGCAGGAAGTCAGTGATATTGAGAAACACTTCACTCGATCGGATGGCGAAATAACTGTTCTCTTCATTTTGATTGAAGATATGACCTGCAATTTCCTATTTTTTGCCGGAAGTTAAAATACATTGCTTCCGCTTATAATTGTTTGGAGTAGCAGTCTACCATTTGGAGTAATATGTATTATATTCATTTGATATCATTTTGGAAATTCAATGTGTAGATATTTAAAATGATGTGGAACATATGTATACTTTTTTAAGCATTTCGTGTCACTATTTCCACAACTGAAATAAATTATTGAAAGATTCCTGTATTATACGTCTAACGCGTTCCGTATTAATAATTAAAATTTAAAAAATACAAAAAAAATAGTTGAAAGTATGTCATGCAACTATTATTTACCGAAAAATAGTATCTTGCAATTATTGTCGAAACAGCATTACAAAATGCAGAAAAGAAGAAATTATGGACAGAAAAAAGTGAAAATCACGGGGCAGAATTGGAAATTAGGTAATAACTGTTTGTCAAAGAAGAGTGATGTGATTTAGAGATGAAAATTTATATTACGCGTTTATAACAAAACTAGCATTATTTTTGAGCAAATAATAAATTCATTTTGAAATAGTAATTTTAAATTTATTTCGTCTAGTGCTAATTACATAATTTTAATTAAATAAATAGTGTTGAATATTGTGAGTTGATGGAACCAACTATTTGATAATAAATTAAATCTGAACATTTTAAAATTGCATGCAAATTTATATTTGAGAGAAATATTTGTGGTTCCTACTTTGTATTGATTTTTACTTCTCTAGTTATGCCCCTTCAACAGGTGGGAGCAGGTTACTGAATGGTTAGCGTTTTGGACTTCAGTTCAACAGTTCATGGTTTCGATTCCTGTTTTAATGGTTGATGTTTGTAGTTTTTTGAAGGTCATTATAAATTGTATGTTCTGGCCCAGAATTAGCCTTTGTGTTCAAAAAGAATGTATAAAGCGGCAAACAAATTTAATTAAAAAGAATGAATCTTCCTCCATGAAAGAAAATTATTTTTTGTATTACGATTTGCAATATTACATTTAGGTCATAATAAAACTTGTTCACTTTTGATTCACAAAAACTTGAAATATTTGTTAAAATTAACATTTGATTATTTTAAAATAGAATATAAGAATTTCTTTTCTCTTCAATTTTTTTGCATAATTGTCATTTAAATTCCAAACTTTCAAGTTCTGAAAATTCGGCTTGGGTGATAGTCTTTTACACACAATGCTGTAACATGTTTATTTCCGTAATTTCTTTCTCGAGTGTACATTGTCGAATGTGTGGCTGATAAATCAAAGCGTCCCAGTGAAGAGATTTATCCTGTAGTTTTACAAATTTCACTGGCGTTGAATGGATAGATATGCTTGTTTTAATTATTTTGAATCTT
Organism: Latrodectus hesperus; assembly: GCA_037975125.1. Lineage (NCBI taxonomy): Eukaryota > Metazoa > Arthropoda > Arachnida > Araneae > Theridiidae > Latrodectus > Latrodectus hesperus. Next base: position 93,426,082 of record CM075851.1, read on the forward strand.
GATGCAACTAAGTATTCTTCCTTTAGGATTTCGCTAATGGTTAGTTATCTTGCTTTCGATTCAATAGTTCCGAAAGATTCGAATCTCACCTTAAGCATGGATGTTTTTAGTGGTTTGGAATCCACTTTAAGCCTTTGGTCCCGGTCTAATAGCCCTCGTGTGCAAAAAATGACCACTGACCACCAACAAACCAACTCTTTCATTTGGATGCTAATTAAGATTGCCTCTTAAATGTGTGCAGTATTTTTCCATGAATCGTCTACTCTCCAGAATAGACCCTCATTACTAATTACAGAGATGGGAGCTGAAAAAAGTCAGTCTTTTGATTCAACAGCTTGTGGGTTTGAGTCCCATCTTGGAAGTGGATGTAGTAGTTCGTGTTACACTTTAAACTATAATTCCGGCCTAATTATCCCTAAGTGACCATGCGGCATTAATGAACCAACCAATCAGTACTGACTTCATTCCATTGCCATCAAATTTCAAGCATTTATAGAATGTGGATACTTTGTAACTGTTCTCTTCTCAACAGAGGCTGAGCTTGTAGCTGAATGGTTTGTGTGCCGAGCTGGCAGCCGAATGGTTAGCGCTCTTGCCTTCGGTTCAACAGTTCAAGGGCTCGAATCCCACTTTGGGCATGGATGTTTGTAGTGGTTCGGAATCCACTTTAAACCGTAGGTCCCGGTCTAATTAGCCCTCGTGTGCAAAAAATGACCGTTGTGAGACAAAGAAACAAACAAACTGAATGATTAGTGCTCTGGTTTTTATTTCAGCTGTGCGACTCCCACATCGTACGTTGATATTTGTAAGAATTGGGATCTAAAACACGTAGAATCTGGTCAAACCAATCTTCATGTGAGGGGGAAAAAAGTGAAGTGGCCAACAAACTAAACCAACTAAACACAGTGGAAAATATTAATAAGATGTCAGTAAGGCTTTTAGCGTACGATTTTAGGACGTCTTTAGCGAAATTGTAAGATCTCCAAACGATTTTTCTTGTAAATATTTTCTGAAAAATGAAATGTTTGACAAAAAACATATCCTTATCAACTTCTGGGTGTTATTCGATTGAATTGAAAAATGTAATTAGACCACCTTAACATATTGGTTTTCGTAAATATTAAAAATTTCACATTCAAATTTAATCATCTGGGTTCTTTAAAACTAAAAATATAATTAAATTTGAACTAAAACGTTATAAATGTTTTTGTTTTATATGTATGCAGTTCTTGATAGATTACAAAATGATATGTAAATGCCTTAGCAAAAATTTTAACTTGTTTTTATCCATAATAATTTTTAGCAGATATTTTAAAATTTAATAAAGATATTACCTATATTTAAGAATATTATAATTTTTTTTCTGGAAAATATTCATCTGAAAATATATTCATTGTATGTAGGATATTAGTATATAGGTCTGGGGCATCATTAAGATTCCATTTTTTAGACAAACTTTTCTAAGATTAACGGATCGTTGACATTCTAATTTCACACAGGACACCGTCTGTTGCCTCTGCGAATATTTTAGAATATTTTTTTTTGTTGATAAGAAAAGAAACTTGCCATGGAAAGTCTCATCCACGGAAAGAATGCCATGGAAAATCTCATCTCACATAATCAACTGGCAACTTTCTCACGCTAGTTTGTGTTTCAATGTCCCACAAGATCAATCCGACGAAGTGGTGTAGTATCATTATTCAAAGAAAAAATGCGTAAAAGGAAACCACATCAATAAGAAACATTTTTTTTAGATAATTACTAAAACTTTCGAATGCTGATTGTCCAAACATTGATCGACTGTGCAATAAGGAATGAAAGGTGTGTATGGAACGAACGAATGTTGTAATGATTTTGTAAAACCTTTTTGCTTTTTATCTACTTTTATTTAGTTTACATTTGCTGAACATTAGCGCATGAGCCATGAGTTCGCGGATTCTCCATGTGTTTCTTAACAGTGTCTTCATCAAAAAAGTGCGGCGTGTTTCCTAATTTAAAAATAAGGTTTAATTATTATATATAAAAAATACGATACAGTTTTTCTGTGATCACAAAGTCTGAACAGTATTATTCATTATTGATTATACTTAAAAGTAAAGTGTATTAATTTAAAAAATAATTATGTAAATTGTATTATAATTTTTTTGTTGCTAAAACTCACTGGTTACCTTGCATAATACATCTGGGCTATTGATAAATTATCGAAAAATACTAGTTGAGGAAAAATTGATTGCGCGTATTGGCTCAGTGAAATACGTGCATCTAATTAAAAAGAATTTTCGAAGAGAATTAGGTTCAAGAGATTGTTAACTTATTGGGTTGTTCCTTATTATTCCACACAACACCTGTTGAATATTATGGAACATTGATTTCTTTGTTAATCCTTGAAATGTCCATCTGCTGTTCCCTTTTGATGTTGTGCTGTTTAAGGAGAAACTAATAGATAAATGTTTAAATTTTTCCTCTGTATCTTTTTTTAGGTTGAACTATTAGCACACATTTTACGATGCAATATGTCGTCATAATTGCTATTCATTACGATTTTAAACATTTACTGATCGTATAAAAAATTTAAATTAGTAGTTTTTTTCATCGAAAATTTATCTAATGTTCCTGGAAAAATTCATAGAATAAAATATCTCAGTTGATGGGTTTGAACAGTTAGCTCTGTGGATTTTAGTTTAATAGTTTGGTTTCAAATACTATTTCGGGCGTGGGTGTTTGTAGTAGTTACTATATTACTGTAACTTATTACTATAATTTATTAAAATAATAAATTGTTAAGAATCGTCTAATCGTATCACAGTGTCCTTTATCATTTTCTTTGCAATTCATTCTTTTGATCTAAGAAATAGAATTCAATTTTCTATAATAGGTTCAGAAAGAAATTACATTACCATCGTATTAGAGCCCTTTGTCCAGTGAAATGTGTTAACGGTCTATTTAATAATAGAATTAAACGAACGCAATATTACTTCGTTCTCTGTATCTAGTATATGAGGATCATCCAAAGAATAAATATTGTATCTCCGCACCATAAAGAAATAATAAATGAATACAAATGTAATAATTTGAAATTTATGGAATTCTTTTCCTTAAAGAGAGAAAGACAATAGGCAGTTCTAAAGCTATCCCATTCAAGCAACTTTTATGATATTGCTTTTTAGTCACAATATTCGGTACACCGGCCTTTCAGTTATTGAACTATTATTTTTATTGTTGTATAATCATTTTTGAGGCATTGAAGCATATATATATATATATATATATATATATATATATATATATATATATATATATATATATATATATATATATATATATATATATTGTGAGGGAAAAACTGTTGAAGTAATCCAAATGTGAAAAAATGTAAAAACTTAATTAGTATTTTTCTAAATTTTATTTGTAAATCCATTTTCAATTCCACTGAGCTGTCAGCTGAATGGTTAACGGTCTGGTTTTCAATTCAACTATTTGTAAATTCGATTTGCACTTCAGGCGTTGATATTTGTAATAGTTCAGAGTCCTTTTTATACTTATGGTTTACTTAAGTTTCCCTCAAATTAACAGAACAATAAAATAAATTTTTCTCAATTTTATTTTTATCAAAATGCAGATGAATCTTTAAGATACTTTGCTTCTAAGGTTTTATATCTGTTAGAAAGTTATTACATTTGCTTCGAATGAAGTAAAATGAAAATGCAATCATTTCGTCTTCTACACACTGCGAGTAAATATTTTTTAATACTTTATTGTATTGCTTTGCTAATATGAAATTCAAAATTTGAAAACGTTTTGCAATTTTTTAAATCATTTTTTTATCTTTTTACTTTGTTAGAAATGTAAGTCATTGCTCGTAATGACCCAAAACTTATTTATCGCAAAGCTTTTAATGTTTATGTTGGCATGAAATATTGCAGACGATGTATTGTGATCAGAGTCCGTCTACGATTGAAACGATTAAGTTTAATTTTTCTTTGTCTGCTATTTAGTTCCTCTATTTAGTTAATTAAAAGAAGTGGAAATAAAGAAAAGGAAATTATAGCAAATTATATTAAATTAAATTATTACTAAAAATGTTTTTACAAAATCTTGAAAAACTTAATCTGATAAATTTAAATTATCCTTTGAATCAGTAAAAATCTGCGTCATGACACTCGTAACTGTTTATCTAACTGTAATTGTTATTTTGCTCAAGAGCAGGAGCTCTTGAGCAAAATAACCATAGCTCAAAGGACCTGCATTCTTCAATGGATAACAGCCCACGTCCATATCGATGACAATGAGAAAGTTACATTATCACCTATGATGCTCGAGACAACCGTCAATTTTCCAACAACCTAACTCTCACAAATGCAATAGCCAGCTGAGACTGCTTCATGCTTCTTCTCAAAAGCTCTTCATACCTGCGCTAGACTGTAACCTTTCTATCTGCTCAGAAACAACCATTCTGAGGACTAAACACCTCAGGGAATGAAAACATCTTTCGATGGCCATCGTAGCTACAGGAGCCGTCCTCACTGCACGGACACTGAGCTATCTCTGGACCATATCTTTGACTGCCCTACCATTTTGGCAAATCTTTTCAGGGTACATCTCGATCCTCCGCATCAATTCCTGTATTCCTCGGAAGTTATACCAGAACTATCTTGGACACTTTTGGATCAATTTGATTCCATTGCACTACTTTACTGGATAAGACAACAGCAACAATGAGATGACAGCGCTGTCTCTGGAAGGATGCTTAAGTGTTCGTTATACTGTTTTACGTGTAAATGTTAAGCTTACGATAGAATAATAGAGATTTGAATTATAATGCATGGAATTATAAAATGATTGAGAATTAGAATAGAGAATGCGATAATTGAGGAAGTTCAATTAGAACATGGAACATATAATTGAAGTACAGAATTAGAATATGGAACAATTCGAATATTGTGATTCGAACTTGAATTGTGATGGATGTACATATTTTTTATAGTATCAATTTTATGTAGCTAGGATACCTTCATACGAAGAGTTCATAAAAGAAGAAAAATCTAGAATAGAATGGATTTTAGAACCACCACAGTCAGTGAATGTCTCGTGTTGCAGTGATTTGTTTATTTTTCTGTGAAGGAAGGGGAAAAAAAGCGCAGTTGAAATGGTGATATGACTCATTTATGCATCTTCTGAGACAATGCTAAACTTTACCTTTGAGGTTATGCATCACCACCCTGGGGTGTTCCTCAGAAACCGCGTCCGTTTTCGCGTCATTCCCTTTGTTTTGCGTAATGTTTTTTGTTCGTTTGCTATGTTGCGTAACACTTGTATTTTTTTCGACGGGATTGTTCCATGCTTTTTTTCGGTCAAACATTGCAAATTTAAAATCGAATTTAAAATAATTAAGAAAAATTTAAAAATGTAATTTAATATTTTTAATGTATTTAAATTAAATATTATTAAAACGTTGAAGATTCGAAATAGAACAATATAAGTTTTAATGTCTTTTTCTAATGTAGTTTTTTGCCGAGCTGGCAGCCGAATGGTTAGCGCTCTTGCCTTCGGTTCAACAGTTCGTGGGTTCGAATTCCACCTTGGGTATGGAAGTTTGTAGCGGTTCGAATCCACTTTAAACCGTAGGTCCCGGTCTAATTAGCCTTCGTGTGCAAAAAATGACCGTTGAGCGACAAACAAACCAAACTAGTGTAGTTTTGAGATTAAGGATTTTTTGTTTTCTGGAGTCAATGAATATGGAAATCAAACTTTTTATGATTGTTTATTTTGAATTATATATTTTAATACGTTTAGCTGTAGTAATAAAATACATTGTAAATTCCCGTCGACCAAAGAAATAAAATGACGTCAAATAATGCGATTTTTCGTCAACAATAGACCACTGAAAATGCATTGTTATTACTTTGATAAACCATTTATATATTTTTTTAAACAAAAATGTTCCGATCTGATTGGTATTTCTCTGCTTATTCCATCAAACGACAAAATTTCGGAACTATCTATTACAGAGCAATCCGATTTATTGCTGTCGGAAGACATTATATTGGCATCTAAAAATTGCTCCAAGGATCACGATATGAAATTTCTGACAAAATTGTTATTACATAACTAAAAATTAGACTAACAAATATCCAATTGAAAATAAATTAGTTGAACGATTTCAATATTGCTATTTTTTTGACGCAATCTATTGTTGATGGGAAGAGTTAAAAAGAGTATCGAATGAAGTCTAATGTTATTTTTTTACATGATATTATTTCTAGGTATTTTATTTAAATAATTTTTTACTTTCAAAAGAATGAATTTAAAATACCTATATGTTCAATTATTTTTGTTAATAAAATACGCCAGAATTTTTTTAATTGTTATGTTCTACTTTCTGTTTTGGTTCTCAGTTAATATGTGCTCTGAAGAACAGTATGAAATGATTCGGCGTCAATCCAATGATAATTATGATAGATTTTCTTGTCTACTCCGTTCGAAGCATCAAGCAATATTTTCGTTCGATAGATTTTAGTTTTTCCTTGTAATTTTTCGTTTATCATAATAAAATCTTGTGAAGGATTTTATCCAATTGTTTCGAACAAATTCCTTTGAGTAGTGGTTACTTAGCTGACTCGATAAAGGATTATATTAAGCCTCTACTAATGATTGCTGAACATTTTTGTTATTGACGGGCTTCCTCTTGATGAAATATGATATCGATAACATCCAGACTTCAATCGCGATCTAAATTTAGAAGAGGAAAGGAATTCTTTCTTCCGTTTCATTCGATTGAAATCTCTCCGTCAAGCTGGAGGTCATTTTTGTGAGCGGCTGCAGTAAATATAGGGTGTTTGGTTTCCGCGTCTTGACTATTAAATTTTCACGGTCCGCGGTTTGTTTTGTCTGTTGCTTCATCCAGAAGCTTGTGAAGAAACGTTTTCTAAAGGCTTCCGCCTTCTAAAACTGCTTTTGAACCTTCGGGATTTATTTTCCCTTTAATAATCTAGCCTGAAGTCTAGTCCGATCCTGTAATGCTTAAATAATCGAACAAAAGGTCATAAGAATTTGGATGCGGCTTGGAGTTATTCTACATTTTTACTTATTTTACATAGAATTACTATCATAAACTCTACGTTTTAGTTGCAGGAATATGTAATTTAAAAGATATATATCACAGGGAATGAAAAATATGATGCAATTTGAAGTTTTTATAATGAGTTTTTCCTAAAGTCACATTTATATTGTAACGACTCCATGAAAGAAAAAATAAACCTGTCGCATATGAATGAAGTATTTGCTTGTGCTTACATTAATGCATAATTTTTATTCAAATAGGCGTGAAATATTGATGTATTTAAAAGAAACACCAGTGTTTAAAATTATTTTCTTAAAGAACTTCTAAACGTCAGTTTTGTCAAGCGTCAATATCAACTGCGCAAAGCAAATCCTGACCACAGTCATTTTCTAGCCGTTGCACAAACGTAAAGATTTTAAGATAGATTTCTTTTTGGATAATATTATACGTTTTTTTATGATATCTTCCTGAATCAACTAGATTCCATTCCTTTATTCATTCTATTGCGAGTAAAGTACTGCTGATATTAAGTGCATGATTAAAGCAGATTTAAACTCGATATAAACTGGTTTATGTTGTAAATAATTTAAACGATACAACATTCTGCTGATAAAGGAAGGGAAAGTGTGAATTCTCTCTTCCTTTTAAAATTGTCGTAGGGAACCATTGGCTATCAGAGGAAAGATATTTAAGGCATCGGAACTCCGCTTCTTTCTACATTTCTGCATATATATATATATATATATATATATATATATATATATATATATATATATATATATATATATATGCAGAAAAAAATAGTTAATATAGTATTTTATATATATATATATAAAATACTATATTAACTATTTTTTTCAGATTTTTATTGAATTAGTTTTACCTATTGCAGATTATATATATTTGCATATTTTTCCGTTTAATTTGATGTTATTTTGTAGCAATAAAAATAATCGATGAATTAATCTACCACTTATATTTTCACAATTCAAGCGAATGTTAATTTATTATATTGCATAGAATGATAATTGTCTTCAGCAAAATAGTATATTAGACTTGTGTATACAATCTAATTACTCATAATTTTTAATTATGAATATGAATTTGATCTTTTTATGTGTTTCATATTTTGAGAAGTGTATGTATGTAGTTTATTTTTAAAACATTTCAATAAAATTTTTTTGACAAACTTTTTTTATTGTCATTCTAAAAAATTTTAATTGAAATATTTTAAATGAAATATATTCAATTTTAACTTAAAATATTGTAAATACACCTATAAATTTTGATATTTTTATTATTTATCGTTGTATACCGAAATTATTATATCATCAATAATGAATTATTATAAGAATATATTAAAATCTTTTTTAATATATTTATGTTAACAAATCGTTTTTCTTTTTCAAAAATATTTGAAACCATTTAAATAGGAATAATATGAATTATTTTTTATATTGTATTAATGTTTAGTTTATCGTGGTACAAGATTTAGTTTAAACATTTAATTTTTTTATCCTAAAATAATTTTTTTTGTGAAGTTTTACTCACAAGTTAATAATTTAGTTCAGGATTGCTATTAAGTGGAACGAACGCTAGACTGCTAAATTCCGGGGTTTTATGCATACTTAAAAATGTACTTGCTTAATCCCCGATGTTCATTGAAGGTGATTCCGAGACAAAAAAAAATTAAAAATAGCTGGTGACCCAAGTAAGTTTGCCCATCCCTGGGTTTAGTGTTTCGTAAAACATTGTATCTAGAGATAAAATGGTCTTATATGAACATGGTTTTCAATAGTAATTCAAGTCAATAAAAGCATTACTGTTTGCGCCATTAAATGTCTCCTTAAGCTTAAGTAATTAAAACCAATTTCCGAAGACTTTCGTGAGCACATTAAAGTTATTTTTGAGGGGTAAAACAGCTCAATTTACGGTTGACTACAACCAATGCTCAAGGTTAAGCTGCGCATTACGTGAAACCGGATGCCAGCCGGGCTTCCCGCTGTTGCATGTTTGTACAACAGACGGAAACATTACTAATATAATTAACACTGCCCTTTTACTCTAACCTGGAATGGTTTAAAGTGACACTGTCTCAAAAATGGATTTGAACATGCGTTGTTTGAATTAACCGTTATTTATTTTTTTTACCTATCACCAATGATAATTTTGTTTTATTATCCATTGCATTTTTTGTATAAGTTCCTTGTTGGGTAGTTTCTGTAACATTGTTGATTGAATTATGTTTTAATCGAGTTATTGGCTATCATGATTGAGTGAAATTTATTTTTGTTACCTATTAATAGAGAACTAAACAAAAATTTGTTAGCTTTTTCACATTCTTTGAATATTTAGACATAATTTTACCATCTTAATGATTTTATAACTAAATTCAATGTGTAGCGCAGTTTGTCCGTAATTAGAACTTTCGTCATTAAACTCTAATAATCAGTCAATCAATCACATTATTCTAAGGATTTCAGGTTGATATAAAAGGGAAATGGAGAAATTTGCAAACAATCTATTTCAGGAATATGAAAAATTTTCGCATATAATTTCCCAAGAATTTCACCAGAGCGTTTCTCTTGTGATTTGACAAAGTTATCTTGTGTTTAATATAGAATGAATCGTCTAAAAATTACAAAGTATGCATTCGTATGCTTACACTTGGCATAAACCAGTATCGTAATCATTCATATTCCAAGTAAGCTATTTGAAAATTTAATTGCATTAAATGAATTACAAAGACAATGAGATATGATTTACTAACTATGAAAAATTCTTCAGGAATTTTATACAGTGGTCATTCAGATTTTTTTTACAGTATTCTTTAGATCCGTTATGTCTCCTATCCGTTATGTCAAAGTGAAATTCTATGCGGATTGCGTAAGATTTTTCTTCCTGATATCAACATCGAAAATATTTAGCCTATATTTGGCAGTAAATTATTTTTTTATATTCATATTTTCGAGATTAGTAGCAATACTTAAACAGGAAAAGAAGGATAAATGGTTGTTTCTTTATTATTAGAAATTGAAGATGTCATTTTCTTTTTCTGGTTAACTCTGAAATGGCCAATTTGAACTTAAAAAATGCGCTGAATATCATTTAAAGTATTCAAATACTGTAATTGTTCGTTAACTGTTACATTAAATTACGAATATTCTATCTAAAATTTAAGCTTAAAAATATAGAGATACCATTGTGCAAGACATGGGGATATGGTTTACCATCTATGAAATGTTCTTCAGGAATTTTATACAGTGGTTATTCAGATTTTTTTACAGTATTTTTAGGTATAATCCTCCTTTCCGTATGTCAAAGTGAAATTCTAAAAATTAGTTACCCAGGAACCTTGTAAGAAAAATGCTATCTTTTGAATATTAAGTCTCTATTTCAGATACTGTTTAGTATCTCGTAATTTTACTGGGAGGAAGTTTATATTTTTCATTAAACCTCTCCTTTAATACGTGATTGTGACCCATAATTCCTTAAAATTATTAATAAAATGTCCACTATAGCTGTACAACGGGGTCCACTCTCATGTCTTATCTATGTATAGATGTCCAAGAAGTAGTATATAGCTTTATATTTGTTATCATCTAGTGCGTATTGTTGAACTTTCAATATATTGATAAGTATTCAGAAATGCAATAGCTCAGTTACACAACAATATTTATTAAGCAATGTATAGTTGATATATCAAATATCTAATTTTTCGCTTAAGAGTGTGATCATTAATCAACGATTCATACTAAATCCACTTGTAGTTATTTTGCTTTGAACATGTATTGCAGTTGAGAAGTGCGGGAAAGAGTCTTTTCATACTCCTCCGAAGACAGCTTCGGTTCTGGAGCTTATAATCAAATATTTTAAAATCTTGTAGTCAATATTAACTGTAGTTTCTGGCATTGGCAAATGTGAATTTGGTTTCTAGCACTGACAAATTAAGCTTAACAGGAAGCAAACATCGGATGCCAGACTGGCTTCTAATTCATTGATAACATGCCTACACAATGCAACATAATTTATTTTTCATCAAGGTACTTTTATATTATTTGCATTTATTTTTCGTATTTAATACAAAATGAAACTATGTTGCGTATTTTAAGTATTTATTAATTGAAACAGGAATTCTCTTGTAATTTGAATTATTTTCTAACCTCAAAAAATGCGCGAGATATTCGCGAGGTATTGTAAATGCATTGGCATTCTATTGGTAATTGACGATTAACACTAATTCCAATATTTATTTGTAGAATCAAATGTTATTCGTAATGAATTTGCTCGTTGAAAATATCACGATTAATTTCAGCCATCTTATAAATTATATACTTGACTCAAATCTCGTTCATTGTTTACACCTTATTTTTCATCCCTTTCTGTTCCTCTGTATATTAACTGCTGCGATGCCTTAAGTCATAAATTAAAACCAGTGCAACTCTCTACGTCCGAAATCTTATGAATTTTAGATCCTATCAGTTAGTTTGATTCAAAATACGCACCCCTATTCATTTATACGGAAGATAATGTTACTTCCCACTCAAAATATTTTTCCTGGTCCTATATCATGTGTACCTTATTAATTTGTTTCAGGTGTTCTAAAGTTATTCTGGTCGGCATCGTAGCTAAAGGGTCAACTATCTGGCCTTTGATTCAGCCATTCGAATGTTCGACTTCTATCTCAGATTTGTATTTTTTACACATTCGAAATCCGTGTTAAGCCTTAAGGTCCAGTTGAATTATCCTTGGTGAGCTAAAAGTGACATTAAGAACCTTAAAATAAACCAGAGCTATTCTGGGATACGCATCCACTTACATATGCGTAGAGATTTACACACCGTAGAAATCGCTTTAACAATTTCAGGAAAATAAATTAGACTGAAGAAGAGAAGGAAAATGAGAATCGGGAAAAAGCTCAAGGAAAGGTAAGGAAAGGGAGAAGATGAGTATGACGTGTCACTTGAGAAGAATTCAAAAACTTTCTTTTGAGAATTCTTGTATCTTCAGAAGTTAATGATGAAGATATAGGAGAATGGATTATGAAGCAGACATTGTATTTCAAATTGCTGATGATAGTAAACTTATTTAAAGCTTCGATTTAGAAGATGACATTATCGACTAAGTTGAAGCAGACACGAAACTATCGACTAGTGAAGTAAATGTCTGCTTTGAAGTAGGTACAGCATTAGCCCGAGTGCGACCACATGCGAATTCTCACAATGAAGCGGACCTTTAAGGTGGCTCAATACCACCTAAAGGTCTAAAGCCCTTTTAGGGGGTGTTGCTTGGCTGCCTGAAAACGGATAAAGACAGTGGAATAGTATTTTCATTTAATTGTTTAAAAGTTTTTTCTTTAAAAATATGTAGCATTTTCTCCTATTTTCAAGGTACAAAAACTAATTACCTAGTACCTTGTTTCGAAAAAATCCAACTATTCCAATATTTTATTATCCGAATGGGATACGGTCCCAATTCATTTTATATAATTGGAATTCTACTGTAATGTTTTCCATTACTGTCTTTTCATTGTTTTCATGAGAAACCAGTATATCTAGTTACGTTTAAATAACTTATTAATTTGAATTGGATTGTGTTTATGACATGATACTCATCTTATCTCAAATCAGCTATTGTCAGATATAAGACACTAAGATGACTTGTGGGGAATACTGGGACTGAAGTTTATCACAGCTATCTCATTTATCGGTAATGAATAATGTGTTTGTATGGAATGACACGAAACAAAATTTTCTCATTTTCTGGTGTTTAAATATTAAAACTTTGATTTAAAGGAAATATCGCTTGTGTTCTTTATGTACTATCTATTTTTCAATAAGTGTGCTAACATTTCATTTATTCATTCTATTGTAGGTAAAAGAAAGAATAATGAAAAAAAATATTTGATGTGCGAGATATCATGTTCAGTATTTCTAGATTTGAAAAAGAAATTCCACACATAATAGTTGAATGGTTTTTTCCTATATTTTGAAATGACATTTCTCCGAATTCATTATTTGTCTTCTAGATGTAAGACAATAAAGAAAAGTTTCCAGTGAGATATGGGATATGTTGGCGGTTATCCAGCTGGTGGTCCATTGCCTACTATTTCGAGGGAAGAGAAAAAAAAAGAAATTATCCTTTAAGGATTGTAGAGAGTAAATACTGAAGTATCATTTCTCGAGCTGATCTATGAGTGAGTTCATCTTTTGGGAAGACGTTGTGTTGAGAATAGAAATAAAAGTGATTGTGTGCCAGAATTATTCTTGTATTTTTTTCTTGGAAGTTTATTGATTAAGTAATCTATATTTTAAGCTTCACCTAGGTTGTTAATAAATAAAGAGAAAATGTGTGAAATAATTGATTGATTGTTGATTTAAAAAAATAGTAAAATTGTAGTGGTACGGAATCCGTTTTAAATCGTAGGTTCCGGTTTAATTAGCCATGTGCAAAAAATGACCATTGAGCTCCAAACAAAGCCACCAAACTCTGACGCCATAAAGTAGGATCAGATCAATGTTTAATTTAGCTGACTATTATACTGAATGTTAAAAGACATTTGAAAAATCTAGGAATCTTAATTTTAAGCTTTTATTGACACTTTATTAAATATATCAAATTTACTTTGATTGGCCTGTTAACTGGGCTACATGGGCTACACAGGATTAACTGTCATTAGTTCATTGCTATTTATATGCTTTTTGAATATTTAGCGAGAAAAAAAACATTTTTATTAAGACTGCCTTCACTTAATAAAATATTTTAAATCTGAGGAAAAAAGAAAGCTTTTTTTAAATAAAGAACTGGTTAGTTCACCCAGTTCAGTAGTTTGGAAACTTCGATAAATCTTAGTCTGAAAAGTCTTATCTATGAATCTTGCATGCTTTTAATGCTCCTGCATGAAGGACTTTCTTAAGTAAACCAGTTCTAATGGAAGTTTTTGATTCCAAAAGTGATCGGAATCTGCTCATTCGTTTGTTCAAGGTGGCTTCTTCCAATTCTGTTGTCTTTTTTTTCTTTTTCCAACCTTTCTTTTTTTCTTGTGCTTCTTCCAATCGGAATTTAATGATGCATTTCCAGTTTCGTTCAAATATGGTTGGACGGAAGGAATTGAAACAAGCGTCAAAGCTAGCATATAACTGAAGGTCAATCGAAATACATCCACGGAAAAGAAGAAAGTTTTTTCGGAAAAAAGTTATCTGATTTATTATCTTCTGTTTAGGGAATTGAAACTATTCGTTTTTTTTTATTCCCAATCCAAACTTAAGTATTTTTGTTTTGTAAGTACAATTACATTTTACTATTTAAAATGTAGTTGATTCTTAATTTATGACGCATAGTTATTTATTGATGTTATCGTTCTGAATTAAATTGCTTGAAATGATGAATTAAATGAATCCAATCTATGTGTGCTGTATGCAGTATTTTGTGTATTTTTTTCCAAACTATTCTTATGGATGTGTTTCACTTAAATACGCTTGAATTTGGAACTTTTTTTTTATGCAAACTTTATTTCTCAATTTAAATTCATTTGAACGAGGTTTGGATGAAAATAATAGTTCAATTTTATATTACACAATTCGCTAAATGTAATAATTTCTATTTATCGAGCAGTAACTTAGTTAAGATTTAAGAATTCTCGATTTTTTTACTTAAACTGTGATCAAGTAAAATCAATGAAAAATTTGCAAAGCACTGCGTTATTTTAATGTTATTTAACCTTCTAACAACAGAGCATTTCGATTGCTCTGTCATGTGTGTGTGAATAATATTTAAATTTATTATCATATTTTAATTGCCGTTTCTTACAAAAATATTAAAATTTATTAGCATAATGATTAATTTATTAGCTACAACATTTTCTTATTAGCATAATATTTTAATATTAAGGGACCGGAAAGTAATGTTTATGCACTTGTCTATATTTGGTTGTTTTTTGTCAGCGTATTGTGTATCTCGAAGGCTTGCCAAAGTCATTTTAAGGCTATTATGATTTGTTCACATATGAATAATTCAATATTGAACTTTTTTTTGTGCATTTTGGAGTGAAATGGGCAGTTAAATACCAAGAAGAGTATATTCGGCATTGTGTGGTTTTTAAGTTTTGGGAGCTTATAGTAACGCAACAGTTGTGACCAAAAAAATTTGCAATGTTTGTCTAAGGGCATTAGACGTTCGTAAATGTCAAAGATGGTTTTCCAAGTTCAGATCCGGTAATTTTGATCTCTGTGACTCCTATCGATCAGGACGATCAACAACATTAAGCAATGACATGCTAAGGGCAAAAGGGAAGCAAATCCATGTCAAACAATCGAGGAGCTGTTAAATACCTTTAATCAACGTTTCTCGATCATCCAGGAACATTTAGAGCAAACTGAAAAAATTAGCAGAACAGGTGTTTGGGTAACCCATATTCTGTCCGAAGCCAACCAATCCATTATATCCAACGTATTGCTTCAACTGTACTTATAGAACCGTTTTTGATCATTTGATCACTGGAGACGAAAATTTGATTCTATATGATAATAAAAAACGCAAAAGGTAGTGACTCTCTCCAAATGAATCACCATGAAGCACAGTAAAACCGAGTTTACACCCCAAAAATAAACTTCTGTATGTTTGGTGGAGTATTCGTGGAAACCTGGACAAACTGTTTATACAGATCTTTATTGTGAACAATTGGATCAGTCTTTAGCCAAAAATTATATAGTGATTGTCAATAGAAAGGGCGTTATTCAGCAATACGACTATGTAAAATACCGCACTGACGAAATGAACACTGGAAAAAATTTATAAATTTTGTTGAGAGTTATTACCACATCCGTCATACGTGCCTGCTATCGCAGCCTTAGATTTTCATTTATTCCTATCCCTACAACATTTTCTTATTGGCTAAAATTTGAAAATTTGGATGATGTCTTAAAATGCCTTTTCGAGATATTTTACTCAAACCTATCAATTTTTATCGGCACGGGATTAAAAATTTACGCATTAAGTGGCAAAAATTTGTGGATAACTAGAGTGATTATATTATTGATTAAAAATAAAATCTTAACATTTTTTTACTATTCAAGAAAATTTTTCCATAGTAGACCATATAATTTTCCATTGTAGACCATAGTTCCATAGAAGACTATAAGGGAAACTGGACATTTGATGCTTATTATCAAGAAACACTTTTCTGAGATATAGGGTTGAATTCACGTGTCGTAAGGAAGGAAATCTTAAAAATTTCAGAATTTTTATCTTTACAGATGCGCACGTAGAAATCAGAAATGAAACATTCTTCTACATTGCTCAACAGCTATGAGATTCAAATCTGTGAGAAGTTTAATTTGGAAGAGCGTACTTCTACTAGGCTGTATTTGAATGATCCATCGGTTTAACAATTTGTAGGTTCTATCCCACTTTGGATTTTAAATATTTGCTGTTGTTCAGAATCTTATCATTCAGTCTAAAGCAGTTCAAAATCTAAACTTCTCAATCTAATTTGTACTCGTGTGTAAAAAGTGATGGGCCAACGATAAGCAAACCAATCTTCTAATTGTGGTAAATTTTCATGTAATATTTTCTTTTAAGGTAGAGGCCATATAAGTCATTTTAAGAAAAAGGGTTTATAATGGTGCTATTGCATCGGAAATAAACGCATAAAACTTTGCACGTGAAATATTTATGTAAAAATGCAAATTAAGACCTAAACATTTTTATTTAAAAACGTTTTATAATTTACATTTAAAGTTCTTTTATAGGAAAATGTTTACTTTCTCCTGTTGACACTGCAGCTCTGAGGATATAGGTTGAGTACTTTCTCTGTCTTTGAAAGAGAAAGTTTTCTTTGTCTTTGAAATATGTTCTTTGGAAGATAGTGTTGATCATTTCTTTATTAAATGATTGCTGAGTATATGACAGAGAAAAACATTCTTTTAGAAAATTTCACCAAAAACAATGGTCTCGAAATCATTTTCATAGATTCAAAATTGTTCCTTCTCCAATATGAGAGGTGACGGACTCCGCGCATCTTCTCCACTGTCCTGCTCTGCGCAAAACTTCTCGCCCAACGTTATTGGGATGCAATAGACATGTTAAATTAATGGACTCTGTTAAAGCTATTTTTTCGTTGTATTTTGTTATCTTTGTTGTTTATTGTTGTTTTTTGCCGTGACTATCTACCATTAGAAATTAAATGTTTTGTGTTACGAAATTTTTGATTTATACCAACCATTGCTCCCGGTATTTCAGATCTTTGATGATCCTCATAGGTTCTTAGGACAGAGTGATACAGGTTCAGAACAGAGACAAAATGATACAGGTTCAGAACAGAGACAAAATGATACAGGTTCAGAACAGAGATTAAATGATACAGGTTCAGAACAGAGACAAAATGATACAGGTTCAGAACAGAGACAAAATGATACAGGTTCAGAACAGAATGATACAGGCTCAGAACAGAGAATGATACAAGTTCAGAACAGAGAATGATACAAGTTCAGAACAGAGAATGATACAAGTTCAGAACAGAGAATGATACAAGTTCAGAACAGAGAATGATACAAGTTCAGAACAGAGAATGATACGGGTTCACAGCAGATAATGATACAGGTTCAGAACAGAGACAAAATGATACAGGTTCTAGGGACAGAATAAAGAATGATACAGTACTTTTTATTGTCACAATTTAAGTAATCATGGATTATAATCACTCACATAGCTAACATTCTTGAATTCATTTTAACTGTAGACGGATTTGTCTCGTCAAGATGTTGGTGTGGACAGTAGGTCGGAATTGATCAAAAGTACTGTTCAAATTAGTCTTTGTGAGTCAAGCTTTATTTTCACTCTACGAAAATTCTCAAGTATGATCACTGTTTTCGAAGAACCATATTTTACATAAAACACATTGTCTTCGGAACTTTTTCACCTATATATTATCGATCAGTTATTTGACTAATCCGTGTTCTGGGCTTTTGTTCATTTGTTCGTAAAGTAAAAACTTTAGACACAAATGTTCGTAGTGAATTAGAATATATTACATTTTACAAATTTCATGCAAATTAGTTCTCGCGTAAAAAATTAATCCTGGCATGATAAATTAAGCATGCCCAACACCGGAGATATATTTTCTTTATATACGTATTCATTGAATATATATTTTGTGAACAGAGTGTTTGAACAATTGTTTGAATAAACGTGTATTCTACTAGATGTATCTTCAATGATTTTTTATGAAAATTTTCTAACCGTATGATAGTTAAATTTTGTAAAAATACCAATTCTTGAATTTCTTTATTTTATATTTATAAAATAAAGAAATTCAAGGATTAATTAAAAAGGAAATGTATAAAAGAAAATAAATTTATCAAGGAGAAGAAATTTATAAAAAAGAAATAATTCTGAATATATTCGTTTTTTTTAATTGAACAACTTGATGTGCAGTATTTTAAAATTACTGAGTACAATAATTCTTTTGCTTTGATGCTTGAAATGAAATCTGATTATTATTATTTTTTCTTCTAGAAAGAGTGCATATTGCGATTTTTTTAAAAAATTTCTTTAATGAATGCACATTGTATTGTTTAAAATTCATAATTCATCTATGTCAGTTTCAATCTTATGTGCATTTGAAATCAGAATTGTTATTTATAAGTTTTTTCTTACATTCACTTGGTGATAACAATGGAATTGTTTGAGTTTAATTTGGAATGCGGGATGGATTATTTGTTATAATAGTTTATTGTACTACATAGCGACGAAATGAGTTTCTTATTTTCATTTCTTATTTCCTTATATCTTGTACCTTATTCTTTCCTTGTCAGTCGCTTGTATATTTTTATCATAGTTAATTTGAATTTTCTGCATCATTTTTCAGGATTAAACCAGAAAAGAAAATTTAATCTTCATGAATATCTTAATCAAGATGGATTTGTTTGTAAAAAGTCATCCATGTAATTGTTATAAAAAATAATACATTGTATATTTCGTTCGTTTTCTCATTTGTATTTGAATCTTAGCAAAATCTTTTCATCTAGATTGAATAAAAAAATAATGCTGCCAAAGTAATTTATATTTGGAATGGTTTTAATTTATTTTTATGTTATTTATTTCATTCTGTTCTATTTTATCGAACTTTGCTTAATTAGAAAGAGATACATTTTTAATTAAAAATAAGTGACGTGAAAAATAATTTAAGAAAAAATTAGTAAAAAATTTATTTTGTAAGTGAAGGTAAAGAAGAAGACTTGAATAAGACTTTGCACCTGACGAATTTTTCTTGGGTCGAAATTTGGCTGTTTTTTTTTTTGCAAGTGTTGCTTCCAAAATCTGTGGCTTTGCTTTGTGTCCCTTAAATTCGCCTCTAGGTCACGTGTGCGGTTACGTCACTCAACTCACGGCCCAGCTGTCGCTTGTCGAACTTTCTTCCAAGACGATTTCGCTTTCTTTCAACGAATTCCTCATTTTTTTTGTCAGGGGAGGATAAGTGAGAAAAAGCACAAAGGAAAAAAATGTAGGCGTTGTTAAGGAAAAAAAACTTTAATGTTTGTTTTAATGTCTCTATATTACTTATTTCTTATTTATATATAGCTTATTATTATTATATATTATTATTATTATTATATATATTGTATATTATTATTATTATATAGCCATATTACTTATTGCATAATGTAATATTCTAAATTCAGATCTTCAACATAAATTGTGCATTTATTTTCATGTATCTCAATGACAACTTAATTTAATAAAATTAAATATTGTGATATGCCTTTAATTTAATATTGTATGGATGATGCGAAAATTGCTGACAAATATTTTACATATCATGAATTAAAAAGTTTAAAATCCGTCATTAAAATTTGTTTTCTATACCATAGATATAAAAAATATACAACTTCGAAAGGTTGTGTAATTATACATGTTAAAATTAATGGCAAGAAATGTGATACAATGTTTTTGTTATTACATTTTGCTTTGTATTTTCATTTTATTTACAAAAGAAATAAATTAAGCAGAGCTAATTAAAAACAATGGATGGTAAGTTTTTGGATTAAGGTTGCCACTGTGTATTTAATTACTATTTTTACTACGCTGACAGCAGACTGGTTAGAAATCTAACTTCCAGTTCAACTGGTTATGGATTCGATTCTTACTTCGGACGCAAATACTTTCAGTGGTTCCGGAATCCACTTAAAATTGTAGGTGATTGTTGAATAAATCTTGTATTTGAAATGACTGTAGAACACTCAACCGAACTAAAAGTATTTAATTTTTAGCGTTTGTACATTTTATCTAAATAATTCTTGTTTTGCCTTGAGAAACAAGTAATGGAAAAAAAAAAGAACTAAATTCTGCAATGTAGACATGTATTTTAACTTGCATTTAAAAGTGTTAAATGTAATGTTTTATTTTGAAAATATTTTTTACAGGATCTTGGTGAATAAAATTTTGAATTTCCTAACATTTTTTGAAGAATTTGTATTAATTTGAAAGTTATAATTTGAAATCAGTATTGGATTTAAATTCACATCACTTATGCAAAGAAAAAAGGTAAAACAAATGTGAAATACTTATGGCATATTTGCAGAAAGCGAGAGGAAAAATAAAAAATGTTGACCTATTTATTTTCAAACCAGATCAAAACATCAAATATTATACCGTCCCAAATAAATATTTTTCTTTCCTTTTAAAATAATTTCGAATGTCTTGCAGCTGTTTTTTTTTTCTTTTTCCGGCGGCAAACAGTGTCGATCTTTACTAATTGTTGTAACGGCAATTTGCTGTGAGGGGGTGACGAGAAAGCAGGCAAACAGGTAGGCTTACGTCGACTCACAATGAACAGGAAATACGGGAGGTGTACAAAAGAAACTAGTTTTCTTGCAATTGCCCGAATCCACCCTGCTTAAAAACGTTGGCTACCTGTTGGGCGTGTTTTACGAGTTAAAAGTTAACCGAATGCGTGGTGCTGCCATCTATTTCTTTGATACAGAACTAAAATTATCCAAAAATTTAATTTAAAATTGCAACATTTTATTCGTGTAATTATTTTAAGTTTGAAAATTACAATTTGATTAGTTCCGAATGCACTGATTTTTTAAAAATATTTGCGGAAATTGCTTATGAAATTGTTATTCTTTATTATTTATTAAATTATTATTTAAAAAATAATATTGAGGATGAATGTTTCTCAGGGTTTTTATTATATTGTAGAAATCATACAATGCTTTAAATTTTAGAAAACATTTCGAATATGTGATACATATTTGTTGACTGTTTTGTGTAATTTGTTGAAACTCCCACATTCAATTGTTCATTATATATATATATATATATATATATATATATATATATATATATATAAAATGCAAGGTTAGATACAGAACTGAAAAGCACAAGAATATATAAAAACATTTATGCTTAGCAATATATTCAGCGCAAAAGCAGCTAAAATAGAATTGCTAAAATATAGTTAATAGAATATTTTATAAAATACAATGAAAATACCAAATGGAGAATAATACATTGAAAATACTAAATGGAAAACAATTTTCATTGTATTTTATAAAATATAGTTAATAGTATATTTTATAAAATACAATGAAAATACCAAATGGTGAATAATAGATTGAAAATACTTGGAAAGATTTAAAAGAAAAATATTTGGAAAAATTTCAAGGAAAATATCAAAGAAAGATGGATATAAAATGGAATGAAGTACCAACATGGCCAACTTCGTTAGGGGGTGTTGACCCCATTAGCAGAAATTATGGCTTTTCTGCAATGGCTTGTCTTTAAGACATAGTCTTAAAGAAGCCAGTACACCCCAAAGCCATACCAAAATTTCAAACCAAAATATCAAGCCAGAATAAAAGAAGTAGAATTTAATCTAAAATGTATAAGTCAAAATCCAATGTTGCCAAAATACATTTAATTTATAATAATCAAATTAAAACCATATCCAAATACAAGTCCAAATCTGCAAGAACCGCACCAAATACTATATGTAAGCCAAATAAATACATAAATTAGCGACTAAGTGTAAACACTATCGGCATTTCAAGCTTCTTATAAGACCTTCAAGGCTTGGGTGACCCTTCTGTAGTATAAAACTACGCCTTACTTCACTCTTATAAGCAATGCTCTACTAGCCAAATAGTGTTTAATAAATTTAGTTGGAATGCCATTATGAGTTAAAATATTTTCTAGTCTATTTGTTTATTGATGTTGCTTAAATTATTACATATATTGTATATTCTATTAAGTTGATTAAAAATAATATTTTTATAAATTTTAATTGAAATATTTGAATTCCAGAAAATTAGTTTATTAACTTTGAAATTAAAATTATTAGTTTTATCATATATGTCAGTAAATGTGTGGTTATCTTTTATCGTAATTGAAATATCTAGAAATTCAGTTTTTAAGTTATCAATATTAGTTTTAATTAATTTTAATTCCTTAGGATATATATTATTGTAAATTTTATCAAATTCTAGGCAATTAAAAATTATAAAATCGTCAATATATCTGTAAGCAAAAGGCATTTGTATAATAAATGATTTTTCATAGTAGTTTAAAAATAAATTTGCTAATATACTTGAAAATTTGGAACCCTGAGGAATGCCGTTAACTTGTAAATAAATATTTTCTCCATAAGAAATATAATTATTATAAATACAAAATAAACTAAGGTCTTTCCAAAAATTTATATCGATATCCAATATTGAATTAAAATCATAAAAATAAAACATAATAATATCAAAAAGTTTTTCAAGTAGAATACTGGTGAATAAATCTTTAAAATCATAAGTGGAAACAACATTAATTTTATTGGCAGAAATAAATTCAATGATAGGTTTATTATTCTTAATTATCCATGTATTATTTGAATTAGTAATGTTATTTAAAATTATATTTAAATAATAAGAAAATAAATTACCAAATTTGTCTGCATAAGTGCTGCATCCACATGTAATAAACCGAAATTTAACAGGGTTTTTATGGAATTTCGGATATACTGTAATATATGGAATTTTAAAGTTTATATTTTTAATTTTGAGTTTTTTAGCAAAGGCAAGAATTTTTTAAATATTGTTGTTTTGTTTGAATTAATAATTTTTTAAGTAGTTGAATTAGATATTTCTTCATTTAGTAATTGGTAGTAAAATTTTTTACATATAAAGGCATAATTATTTGATGCTTTATCTACAGGAGTAATAATGAAAAGATTTTGTATTTCTTTTATCTACTTTTTTAGATATTTTTTATTTATTCCTTTAAATTTTAAATTAGTTACATTTGTTTTAAATTTGCAGTAGAAATTCCATTTCCACTGTGAGAAAAATTCTATTGGAATAAAATAAGATTGCTTGGCAATTTTTTTGTTTAGTGGTTTATTTAATGCGATTTAATGGCGGTCTTACTTTTTATTCCGTGCATGCAGAGGGCAGAAATTCATCATTCTTATTCAACTGTGGCTGTTATCGAACCCAGGACTTTTCGCTCTGAAGACTGCACGAGTAATTTTTAGTTTTTTTATTAAGTATTATTATTTATTTAAAAGTTTAATTTATAGGTTCAAGTAAAAGTAGCTCCCATGAGGAAAATAATTAGAGTAGAGCAACAGACAAGCCAAACATACTCTTTATCAAAACAGTTGAGCAATATGATGAATTCACATAAATTTTTATATAAAATACGCGCAGTGTCATAAAAATGTTAAAGGATTTACTAAATTGCTATATATTTTGTTTACTTTTAAATTGCGAATGAAGCTCTACTTCATGAAATGCTTTACCCAGTAAATAGTTTATATGAATCTGATTTTTTTTCAGTAAATCAATGATTTTTGCAAATTTTGGCAATTATCTTTCAATAAACTAAAATTTTAATTGGCTTAAACTCTTTAAACAAATTGGAAGTCACTGCTTTTTTATTGCTGGATTTGATTTTTTTTTTTAAAAATATTCGTTATTTATAAACTCTATAGGGTGAGCTGATTCACAAATTTTAGGATGTTCATTGTATCTTAAAAACAAACTTTGGCCAACAAGCGTATTATTCTTAAGAAGGCTAAGTCTATTTATTAGGTATATAACATTCAATTCATATTTTGTTAAAGAATACTGTTTATAGAATAAGAATTCTGTTAAGATGTTTGAATCAATTCAAGCTTTTCATCAATAATTTAGTTTTCTAAAGCTTGTTTTCTAGGAACTTTTTATTTCATTAGAGTTAAATTTAACTTCCGTGTTTTATTGATTTATCAATGGCCTTTCTGGTTTGCAGCATTAATTTTGTTTCTAATCTATTTACTTTCGAATTTCAAAGATGTTGGTGTATGTTTTTTCCTTTTTGTATCTGTTTCCCGTTGTTTTTAGAGTATCATCTTAATTGACTGTGAATAACCCGAAGTAGCAAAAAAGTAAACATGTAAAATGCTAATACAGCGTTATTTTAATTGTAGAAAATATCTGAAGTTTGATTCTATATGTTTGGCTGTGTATTCACAGTATACATATTCAGTTATTATTTTTATTCCCTAAACTAGGCTTTGATACTGGTAGGTATATCAATTAAATGTTGGCGACGAGTGACATAGTATGCAAGAGGAATATTTAATATTTTTCAATGCAAACTATATGTTTTACTGTCTACAAGTTAAGCTGGTTGAAAATATCGGCTTGGCCTCGCTTTCAACAACAGCTTTGACTCCCATGTCTGGTATAGTTTGCTGTGGTTTAGTCTTTTGGTCGTAGATAAATCAGTGCTGTCTAGTGTAAAAAGTGATAAAACGACAAGTAAGTGAAAGCGAACGTTGTAAATGATGCAATCTAAGGATGATTCAAATACCTGCTGCGTACCTTATTATTATTATTAGTAATTTCTAGGAAAGTCGTCGCATTCTTTTGGATATTTTCCACCCACTCTAACAGTTATTCCAATCCCGTCTTCATTATTAGGGAAACAAAATAGTATCAGAAAGAAAAGATCAGAAGGTTTTTTAACATTCACAGATGTAAGAGAAACGTGTCAACTTGGTCGAGCTGGCAATCGAGTAGTTAATGCCTGCTCCACAGTTCAATAATTCAAGTACTCGAATTCAATGTCAACCGTGGATGTTTCTTGCGGTATAGATGATCGGAACCCACACACTTATTTTGTTACTTAACGTGAGTTTCCGATCATATTACTTATGCAAAAAGTGATTGTGGAGGTACAAACGAAACAAACCAAGTTTTGGGCGCACATTATTGAATTTCCATTTGCTGAAATAATGTGAATCATAAAAGACGCATTCTAGCAGAAAAATTGCCAAAAAGTGAAATGATGTCTCGTTCATTTTAATTGTTCATGTCTTCAAATCTGAATAATTTTATATTTGTTTAAGCCGACCGATTGGCTGAGTGGTTAGCGTTCCTGACTCCTGAGCTGTTGGTCCCGGGCTCGAATCTTGGTTCGGGCATGGATGTTTCTTTCCTTCTCTGTATTTCTCTGTCCTTTCTTCTGCGATGTTGTATGAATGTGGCCCGCCCTATAAACGGGTTTGTGGTGGTATGGCGCGGGTAACGCTACTCGCCTCCGTGACTTGGTTCACAAGTGCCCGCTGGGTAACGACAAATGAGTAGCAGTCTCTGGCCTTGTTGTGGCATAGGGTTCAACCCTCTTGTGCCCGCCACTGGAAAAAAAATATTTGTTTAAATATTTGCTGTATAATTTGGCTGGAATGAATGATATAAATGACCCTATTATTACTTGATATCCAATTACAGCCGAAGGGTTAGAGCCGTGGATCATAATTCAATAGTTTTTGAATTTCTCTTTTCAAGCTTTAATGTTAGTTTGGAATACACTAACTAAACTATAGGTTCGGGTTGAATAAAGTTCAAAAAGTGATTTATGAACGACTCTTCCTCACTTCGGTAAAAATTGGTCATAGTACGATTATCAAACCAAACAAGGATTATGAATTATAAAACATAATGACGGACCTATTTAAAATTGAATTTCAACCATTTTTTATCACTCTTTAAGAATATTCAAAAGATTTTAAAGCTCCCTATTCACTCTCTCACTCTTTAAAGAATCCAAAACACGACCATTAGTTTGCAAACACTAGACAAATCGCTTAAACTCTTCCACAGTTTTTTT
Source organism: Latrodectus hesperus (assembly GCA_037975125.1). Lineage (NCBI taxonomy): Eukaryota > Metazoa > Arthropoda > Arachnida > Araneae > Theridiidae > Latrodectus > Latrodectus hesperus. The sequence continues at coordinate 93,452,285 of CM075851.1, forward strand.
TTCCATCAAGCCATTTATTCGGCTTCTGTTGGGAGCATGTATCACGGGACGAGGAGAACCGCGATTATGACCTCGCCAATAAAGAAAACCCATATGACTTCAAGGCGAGGGGCGGAGGAAATTTATGAAACGAGTAACACGGCGTAGCTCGAGAAACACAATGGCCATGTTGAGCCCACCGCTGTGAAGCTCAATAAAAGCTTCTGTTTTATCACTGTAAATCAAGTTCAAGTGTTTTCGTTTCCGCTCTAATTGCCAATTGCCCCTTCTGCTTGCCGGACACTTTTCTCAAGCGGTGATTTATGCTGCTTGCAAAATAGAATCCTCATCCTCCCAAAAGTAGTCGCTCACTTTATTTTTATGAAGTGCTTTTTGTCCTTTGTGCAGCATAAAAAAGTGAAAGAAGAGCACTCACAATTAGGAAAAATTAACGGTGTTATTTCATTACCCGCTAAAAAATTCTTGAATACTTTCTCAAAATAATAATTTTTTGTCGTTTTAATTAATATTTTTTAAAAGTTATATATAATATATGTATACAAATTTAATTTTGACATCTTAAAAATGAGAATATTAAAGAATTGCTTCATTGCTTATTCGTATTATAAAGCAAAAATCATAGTATATATCTATGGCTAATAAGAAAAGCTGTTCTTTCTTTCTTGAACTTTATGAATTTTCGTAAATGTATAGTGAGAATATTTGATAATAAAAATGTAAGTTCCTTAGAGCGGTGTTGAATAAATTATGTATATATGTGTTGTATAGTAGTTGTAATTATAAAAAATTTAATAAACGCAAAAATTTGTTAACAATATTTTTTGTTGTTTACAGTATATTCTATCGGTGGACAAATACAGATCTTCCATGATTGAGTTTAGTAAATCGAATTGTTTTGAATGTTCGAGCTTAGTTCCTTGAACCATTTGTAGTGTGTGTTTATTCTATTTTAGTTTGAGGGGATTATTCAGAATGTAAAGACAGTTGTGAAAAATTAGTTATTGGAAAAATTTCCATTGTATGCTTAAAGCTTCGTTCATTTCTGTATATAAACATCTACATTCAGATGTTTATAGTATCTGTGGTCTAGCCTCAGAGTTCATTACACTCTCTTGCTGCCAGTTCAAAATGACAGATAGTCCCATCAGTTCATGAAAAAAGAAACGATGATCGTGGTAAGCCATTAAGGAGATTCTTGTACCTAACAGTGAAAGAACCAATACAGGAAATTAGAAAATCTTTCTGAAGAACTGGGCTTCTTTACGATTTCTGCCCAATTTACACATTGTTTCCGTAACTCAAGATTTGCTAGGTCAATTACGAAACGAAAATGTTTTAACTGTCAAACCTTGCTTCTTGAAGTTTCAACTTTTTTCTTAAAGAGTATTCGAGTAATAAAGTTTTGGAAAGAATTATTCCTTCATCTGTTATTTTTAATTAAACAGATAATCAATTTACTGCATTGCTTAGTTTCTAGAAGCCAAATTCGACCTTAAAGATTATCTTTGAAGTAGATACTTAAATTATATCATATATTTTTGAATTTCAATAATATGTAGGTTTTTCTTTGCATTATTGTGAATTGGTAAAAGTTTAACTCGGGTACCCATTAATTTTTTGGCGATTTTTTGACGCCTAGATAGGTGCTAAGATGTGACTAATAAGATGACAGCAACACAAAAGCTTTACAAAGATTATTATCAGGATTACCAAAAATTAAAGTTTGTTGGAAAAGTGTATCGACAAACCAAGTGTACTCTATTCTACACTAAAACCCTTTTGAATGCTTGCAAGCCCTTATTCTTTTTTTTTTTTTAAATTTGTAATTCTTTCAATTTTTTCTTATTTAAAATCTTTCGATTTTTGATTTTTAAAAATTTTTTTAGAATAAACTGGGATTATTTTTATTGATAAAGTCCTTCCGCTGGTGTGGCGTGGATGTGGAGAGGAGGGTGCCAGCTCACAGGTGTGGCCTCGTCACCTGACCGTGGTTCAAAATTACGAGGCACCTTAAAAAGAGCAAAGTCGTACTTTCACCTTCGTGGTGCTCTGATCCAAACGAAAGACGCTCTCTATCGACTTAATTCGCACAGCCAAAGGCATAGCGAGCTTGGCGTGTCCAAGTGTCATAAGCAACAACAACAACAGAAACGACATTTAATTGTAAAGTAAGTGTAATTTGTGCTAACTTGTTCTCTTCTAATTTCAGGCTCTGAACTTGATGGTCCTGGCAGTACGAATAACTTAAAACTTGGTCTGCAACTGGCTCTGAAAGAGCGAGATTCTGTTTTACGAGAGAATGCAGCGGCCGTCCAGCAAAGAGAATCCGCCCTTCGCCAATACAGTGAGATGAAGCATGAGCGGGACAGGGCGATTGCCAACCTAGCGTCCCTGTCACCCAAACTCTCTAACAGGTAATGTGCCTTCCAAAATTGCTGGGGTGTCATGTAATAGTTTTTCCTCAAATACACATTACTGATAGGTTTTATAGGGGGAATTATCTAATTCGTGGTTTGAACTCTCACCTTGATCTTATCTAAACGGCAGCTGAAGTTACTACTTTGGAGTTCTGTTCAAAATTTCGTCAAATTCCATTTCTAATTCAGCGTGGATGTTTGTAGTACGCGTAATTTACTTTTAAGTTGTTAGTCGAAATAGTCCTCTTGTGTGCAAAAAGTAACCGTGCTGAGTGATAAACAAATTAAGTCTACTTGGATGCGAGTGTTTGTAGTGGTTCAGAGTCCATAAAAAATTGTCGGTTCTTGTTTGTGTCCTAATAGTGACAGGAGTGGTAAATCAACCAATCAATTGATGAATTGCTAGCGGTAAATTATTGAGAACAATATTATTTTGCATAAATTATAAAATACCTTGAAATGTAGATTTATGTTCTAAACATTTGTATAATAGGTAATATCAGATAGTTATTTTAGTTTGTGCAAAAATGATTTTCTAAGGGCTTACATAGAAAAATAAAATTATTTTTTGTCGAGTGAGACTCATTACGAGAAAAAAACAATGGGGTTATTTCTGTCTCTTGTATTGTTTAACTGATTATACCGTCTACTTTTGATAAATGAACTTTGCTAAGTTTGAATTCCATCCATAACTGGTAGGTTAATGTATAAAATTGTTGATTGCAGAAATATATTAACTGAGAAAATTTACCTGCGAATTAACTATAATTATAAATATTTTATTTACCGAAAAAATATTTCGTTTTAACATAAATTTAGCAGCTGAAGAAAAATTAGAGGTTAATTTAATCATATTTTTACAAGTTTCTATCTGAAGAGTTTTTATCTTCTCCAATCCAACAAATGTATAAAAAAATTACCGTTTAGTAACACGGTATTATGTGTACGTATTTGTTATAGGTTATTATGTATATGCGAATCTAGTAATAGGTAATTATATCTATATTAGTAATTTATGATAAGTAAGTGTAGTTAATGTAATTATGGTTTTTCTTATCGATTTCCTTGTATTTTTGGAAAATTATTTTTTTTACATTTGTATCAAAATTAAAAATAATATCAGTTTTATTAGTTGAGAAAATTTCATTCCATTAATTTCAAATATAGTATAAATATTTCTGAAAGGAAAATTTTACGAAAATTGCGTTAAACTATAAAGAAATTTCAACCTAAACCTCATTTAATTTTTCTCGAATCGCAGATTTTCTTTATAAGTTTAATTATTGGAATATATGTTGTATTTGTCGTATTTTGTGTTGTCAAAGTGAATGTATATATCTAAAAGTTTGTCATCACAGAAGTAATTTTAAAATCTCCATCGCAACGTGAACAAGTAATATAAACTTGTATAAATTACTTAAATTTAATTTCAATTTTAACAGTTCCTTTTTTATTTCAAATTTTCTAGCATATTTTACAATAATTATATTGTTTTAAGCTTCCAGGAATTTACAAATGAAATCATTATTCGCAGTTACTTTTACTATTCATCGATAGATGTCAGCACGAGACATTTCTTTATAAGTCTTTGTATTTCAAATATTGATGTTAATAATACATGTGCTAATACATTGTTTTCATAACCATTAAGACGTGCGAAATTATGTCTTTGAGAATATTTTAAAAGTTCTTTTTCAAATTATTTTAAATTTGTATTTTTTTAAACACGAATGTGGTTAAAGTTTTCAAATACTTAAATGTTTTTAGTACAATGTTTCTTACTCTCATCTTGTATTTTATCAATTTTGTTATTTTATATAATGTCAAAGATAATTTTTATGTAGGTTACATTACAATTCAAGTTTCATTATATGCATCAATTAATACGCACAATGTTTTCAAATATGGTTTGTGTAATGTTTTATTTTAAAGTAAATTAAATCATAAAATATAGATTTTTAATGTAGGCTGCATATAAATTTATAGAAAAAAGAAAATCGGAACTGCTTTCTGGTGGAAATTGTAGGAAATTCCTACACATTTAATTCACAAAATTTTTTGTAATTCACAGATAGTTTATTAAGAATAAAACATTTTTATAATAATTGTTTTAGTTAAAACGTTATGCATTGTAGTATTACTATATCTAAGGATCATAAAATGGTGGATATCAGGTGTAAATATGGTTGTTGCAACTCTGTTTCATCTCATAGCATATGCTTTTTAGCTTAGTTGATAGGTAATTAGGACTTCGGCGTTTAATTCAATAGTGCATATGTTCAACTCCCATATTGATGGTGTGTGTGTTTGTAATTATTCGGAATTAGCTTTTAAGTGCTGGTCAAATTAAGTCTAATATGCAAAAAAGTTACTGTAGAGTGACAAGCAAATATTGACGATTTCTTCATAAGACTGTGCGTTGCCAGGGAGGAAAATCTGAAGATTCCCAAACAGTTCATAAAAGGTTATACATGGAAATCTTAATAATTTAGAAGCAGGAACCAAACAGAAGCCCCGCCCCTAATGCTTGACCTGGCCACCCCACTGGTATCATTTCATTTGGAAGCAACATTCCATATTAAGTGATAGCAAGCATATTGTGCACGTGGTAATGATGGATCACGCAACCATATCTCAAACCGTGGTATAAAAGATTCAGTTTGTTACGCATCATTCGGTGTATGCTAGTACCATTCTACTTTCGAGGACTTCGGTGGAATAGTTGGTTTGGGTGTCGTTCTCATCGGAAGGTAGTAAGTTCGAATCTCCTCTTAACTGATGGACCGTCGTAAAAGTGAGTGGAGTACATAATTAGGTCGGGGTTGCAATGTCCTTAAAGTGTTATGATACCTCTGGTGGTACTTATGATGTGATATGTCCATTCTTTCTTGGTGTTGCATTTTGAATGGCCAGCAGTGTATATAAAAATGTGGTTACTGCTTTTACTTTTTATATTTATAAAACCATCATTTTGACACATCATTTTTGGTTCCAATTAAAATATTCAGCTATAAATTATCCGAGTAAATAATAGTATAAAAATAAATATTTATTATAACTTTATAAAAAATTTAATAAAAATTATATAATTCCAAAAACAATAGATGATAAAAATAATGATGCAGTTTTAATTTTCCAAATTTCAAATTTTCTTCCAGAATTTAAAAAATGAACCAAGTTGCAGTGATATATATATATATATATATATATAATTTTAGTAAAGAAATTCAAAAGAAATTTTTAAGTATATAATTTACGTAGGGATTATACTAAAGAATATAGAATATATGTTGTGTTGTTGTTGGCTTATCCTCTTTAAAGATCCGAGATCAACTCCATTAAATTGTTGACACTTAGAAACTCAATGACAAGCAGGGGATGTGAGGAAAATTCTCCCGTGAAAATCCGACGCAATCCAGAATATGTTTCGGTGAGGTTGGATAGTCACTGCATTTTTTACAAATGGGATACATTTTTGTACCACGTTCAAACGATAAACATTTTAGATGTCCACTTGAGAATCTGGCCAAGGCAGTTTGAGATTTTCGGTCGCATTTTATTTCCAGAAGTGTTCTAGGAGATGTTCCAGAGTACCATTGGTGTGTTGGTAGAATTTGTCAAATTGAATTAAGTCTAGATTTTTCATTAGAGTAAAGTTCCTGATATGTAAGTGATGAATCAGTGGGCGTATCTTCTTCACTGCTCTTTTTGGTCAGTCTATCTACGGTCTCATTGCCACTAATATTTACATGGGATGGAATTCATTGGAGATGTACAACATGTTCTTGGGAGAACATTTTCAATTTTCGCAGAATAGATAAACTTGTTTCATCATTTGTAGACGATCAATCACTGAGATGTTGCAGTGCACTGCGGCTTTCCCACAAAATCTCTATTTCTCCTAAATCACAGTTGCTGGAAATGAGAGCAGCAAGAATAATAACCTTAATCGCTATCAACTCACTTATATAAAATATATAATTTGTATGAATTTTCATGCTCATTTAATCTATATTTTCATCATCTTTGTATTCAGATAATTTATATATAATTAAATTCGTCATCATATAATTTATGTTATGTATTTTTGTAATTTAACTTACTTAAATATATTAAAAAAAAATGTTTGCTGATTTGTGTTTTCTCAAATCACTAAAATTCATAATTTGTAACAATTTATTTAATCTTATTTGAAATTTAGATCCGCTGAAGATAGTAAAACTTTAGAGAACGGTGATGGCGATGTGAATCATTCTCCTTCGAAATGGAATGATAAGAACTGTCTTTCAGAAGCTCTCGTGGACCCCGTGGAAGAAGCGGTAAGGAAATTTATATATGCGAAAATTATATATTCTTTTAACATTTTTTATTCACTTTAAAAAAATACTTTATCCTTCGTGGAAAATAATTTATTTCTACATATTGTACTTGCGACTGCTTGAAATTATGATGGGAAGGGGAAATCCAATATTTTGTAATTAAATTATCTTGACATTTTTCTCTGAAATATTTCCTTTAATTTCAATTATTTGGTAATATATATATATATATATATATATATATATATATATATATATATATATATATATATATATATATATATATATATATAAAGTTATTCTTAACCAGATGCTTAGAATTAAAACTTGTACCTTGACTGAATTTGAGCATCAAATATTTATAACTATTTTTCTTACTGGATTAACAAAAGAAAAAAAAATTTAAGAGACACTGTATACGATAAAATAAACGGTATCTTAAAATTTAATGAACTATCCAAGTATTTCATTTGATTTTCAACTCTTGTTTAATGGATGATCTAAAAGAAAATGCTTCAAATGATTTAATAAGAAAGTAATTTAAATTTATATTCTCCCTGATAGCTCTAATATTTTTCATAATGCTGTCTAATTTAATCCTAAATCCAGAAATATATATAAGTATTTGTTAAGGAATAATTCAATTACTTTGTTTAATGCTCCGCTATATGCCATGTCTTTGCTGATTATGCTTGATGGTAATGGGGGATCTAAATCTTTACCATTAAGCAAAAGGATTTGCTTATGAGGAAAGTTAGACCAACGTGGGGATTTTTTTTTGCCTTTCTTCCCTCTTGATTGGCTTGGCTGGCCTAATCATCCAGCAAATGTTTGGTAATTCCCCTCTGCTTTCCCCCATCGTCATGATCATATGTGCTGGGATGTGATTTCCCTTTAGTGGGTGGTTACTTTTGATTGCACTTCATTTCTGCGTTTCTGTGTAGTGGATGGAAGAAGTGTTCCCACCCCAATCTAATGCTAGTTATTGCGGATTAGAGGTCCTCCGTTACTTGGTAATGGGGAAATTTCTCCCTCTCTCCCCAAACCTTTCATTACTTACTTTACTTAGATATTCTCGTTATTTTGGTGGTAAATACTAGTTTTCTTCGAGAAAGATCACCCGATGAGAGATTTCTGGTTTGGGAGTTTGTTTGCGAGGTGGCAATTCTATTGTTCTTTTGTTCAGCGAAGAAGTCTGGTATTGAAGGATAAATAGATTGCTCATTACAATGTTTATAGAACATTCTAGTATTTATTTGAAAAAATATCTCTTTGCTAACAATAAATATAATATACTAAATACATTTAGACAAAATTGTTTCAAATATTGTTTTAATCAAAATATTATAATTATTTCATTCCGATTATTTTATTCCAATTCTATCGAATTGTTTTGTTCATATTAAATGTTTAAATATATTATGTACCTAATTTAAATTACTAAGAAATTTCTCATGGTAGAATTTTTTAAGTCTGTTTTCTTCCTTTTATTGGAATAAGTGTATAAATAAAAAAATAAGCTAATTGAGCTGTTTTTATATGAGCTTTCAATAACTTATGATGGTCATTTACAGCGTAGATCAACTGTTATACTATTTCTGTATAGAAGGTTTTAATTAGATTACAAATATGTAAAATTTTATACTCTGTGTTATGTATTATTGATACATAAAAATTGAGTGAAATACCAAATGCCAGTATTATTTCTTAATTTTTTTAAATACAGTTGAACTCCAATTATCCGAACTCCAGTTATCGAAATTACTTTCAGAATTAAAAAAAAATTAATTAGATTGAAGAGAAAAAATACAGTGGGTGATCGATGAACGAACAGTTCGCATTGCTAACAAATCGGACAACGAACAATTTCACAAAAGATTTTTGTATTCTGACAACGAACACATTTGGATAACAAACTAAAACGAATTCTAACGAACACTTCTCAGCTATCGACGCATGATGTGCACTGTTGCCAAACCCAACGGACCAAAAATCGTTTTCCATCTCTTTAGAATTATGTTGCTATTAAATTTCAAAGTTCTAAACTGGGAATTTTTTTTTCAGAATATAGCTGAAGTGTATCATTAGTTTCGGTTTGATCTCATTCAAAACCGAAACTGATTTCATTTTGAGACCCCTATCCGTTTATTCGTTGAAGAAGTGAGAGGATGTCAGAGCAATAGTTTTAGAATGACACCCAAACCAAACTGATATCAGTAAAGTTAGGGATCTTTACAACAACAATGCTATTAATCATTTCCAGAAAGTCTTAAAAAGAAAAAAGCAATCGACATTGGACATGTTCTTTAATGCTCTATAAACAAAAGGTGAAAAAGAGACTGATTAATATGCAAGATATATTTTTTAATAAATTTACTAAGAAATTATACATATGTTTTTTTAATTTAATTTTTTGGGTCTCCAGAACGAATTAATCAATTTCACAAAAAATTTATGGTAAATCGATGATCGGTTATCGTGCAATTCGGATAGGGTAACGGATTATGTTCGTAAACCGATTACCAACTGTGGGAAAATGAAAAAAGTTCAAGAAAAAGGAAAGGTTAGAGAAAGAAGATGAAAATGATGTGTCACTTGAAGAATTCGAAAAAATTCTTTTGAAATTCCGAGATGTTTTGAAGTTAATGCTGAAGATGTAGGAGAGGGAATTTTATGTGTCAGACCATAGATTTCATATTGCAAATGATAGAAACTTATTCAAAGTCGAGGTAGAAGATGTCTGCTTCAACTTGGACATTAAAGTCAAGTGGACCATCTGGTAGGCTAGTATTTGCTGGTTTTTAAACTTTTATGTAGATAGAGCGTCCGCCCAAGTATGACCATATGCAAATTCTCACTGTTAAGCGAATCAAGGGCTTGGCTGCCTGAAAACGGATGAAAGCAGTGAAACACCTTACTCTGACCATGATGTTCAGAAACCAATAACTTTCATTTACAGCGGGTGAATAGATACTGTATTAATGAAAAGCACTTGTAAATATTTTAACATGTAAAAATGTTGCATTTTCGTTTAATTGATTCAAAGTGTTTTCTTTAAAAATAAGTAGTATTTTCTCCCATTTTTAACTTCAACTTGGACATTAAGGTCAAGTAATTACAATAATTAATTAAAATAGACCCTTTTTCAAAAAAAAAAAATCCAATTATCCGAATGGGGTCTGGTCCCACTTGATTCGAGTAATTTAAGTTCTGATGTACCAAAATAAGAGGTAAAAGAAATCGGGGATATTTTGATATTTAATTTCTATAATCTCAGTTCTATCATTTATTCTCCGTCAGTTAAACGTTGCATGTGAATTAGTTTATATAGTACATTATTAAAATAATTTTATTCTAAATATTTTGAAATTTTGTTAAAAAAATAATTACGTGATTCAGTGTTTCCTGCAGCATAATGATAATAATTTTTGTTAGCATATCGCCGGTAAGATGACTGCATATATAAGGCAGTCATCTTACTATATTACTATGCCATACTGTGTTTCTCGTGTTGTGTAAAAGTGAGCTCTGGACCATGAAAGGTGTTGGATCTCGTTTAATTACGCAAGCGCATATAATGAATCCATTTCAGTACAATTGAATAAATATACGTAAGTCTAGTTTGAAAAAGACATCCAATGACTGTGATCAGTTCCCATTAAATATCACGGAATTGAACCCATACTGTTAATCTGGCATAGCACCAGAGTCTTTGTACCATTTTTCAATATCTGTCATGGAATCCATGTATTAAAAAAAATGTGGTTTAACGATGAAGTTGGATGGCGCAACGTGAAATATTGATGAGAATTTATGATAATTTGGAGCTGTCATGTAGCTTCTAGATTATCATAACAATTGTGAACTCATATAATACAATTAAACACATGTAAGTCTGGCTTTGAAAACACATCCAATGACTGAATCCATACCCATTAAATCTCACGGAATTGAACAATATTGTTCATCAGGCATGGCGTCAGTCTCATTTCTCAATTCTTGTCATGGAATCAATGTGTCTAGAAGATGTGGATTAATGATGAAATTAGATGTTGTGTGTGTGTGTGTGTGTGCCGCAACATAATGTTGATGAGAAGTTATAATCATCTGGAGTTTATCATGTGAACTCCAGTTTATCATAACTTCCGTAAATTCAGTGCATATCATGTAAGTTTTTGATGTAATTGAGTGTAATTGCTTAATGATCGTACATAATCACGTATTTAAATTTTTGCATTACACATGACATTAGAACTGCATTAGATTTTAATATGGTTGTGCTGTATGTCAATGGATTTCATACGTAATAAATAGGTCGCCACAACACTTTGTATTTTTAATATGAGCCTCGTCAGTAATAAGAGTTTGAGTTTTTATTAAAACTAACTAAAATTCTGGTAAATTTTGGAAAATAGGCGAATAAAAAATAAGTTACAAAATAATAATACAAATAAGAATTAAACAAGTTTCGCAAAGATATCTTGTTCTACATTAATTATTTTTTTTATTTATTTTAATAAGCTAGTGTTTACATTATTTGCTAAGTTACGCTATTCAGGTGAATTTATTAAAATGTTAGTTAAATTTCTCTGAATACATATTTCAAAAAGTATTTAAATAATAGAGCACCGCTAGAATATTTCAATTAATCTCTGAGGCTATTAATTATCTTGAAAAAGGAAAGGATAATACATTTTTTATTAGACTTTACGAGAGTATGTGTATTTAATCTTCAATGCATGAAAGAACATTAAAAACTATTTTTTATACCATTTTTTCAACTTTCAATGCATTATTTACTTTATATCAAAACAGTCATTTAACTCATTCATTTAGAAAATAAATCTTTCGTGACTCGTGAGCCGTGTTGCATTTTTCTTTTTTGTTTGCACATTTCCTGATGATTAATTTTGTACACGTGTTTTAAAATCTCGTTTTTAACGGAATATTTATTCAAACTCAAAGCCCATTGTTTCTTCTTGCGCTAGGGAGACATTTGATAATGGTATTTGTTGAGCTAAGAGTATATTCTCTCTTTCGTCCCCTAAGATTGATCGATTACGATTACGATTCTCTGCCAGTGCTCATAGAGAGGAAACATAATGGGAAAGCTAATACATATTTTCCTTTGAAGATCAAGAAACGACGATATTTTCCATTATTTTTGCTCCTCATCAGTCTTTTTTCTTTTCTTTCTTTTTTTTGTTTTTCTTGCTGGTGCTTTGCTCACTCGGCGTTTTTATTTTCGTGACGTGAAATGTGAAACAAAATAGAAACGTGTCCTTTAATCTGGGGTCATGCATTGTATTATTAATAACTTATTTCTACATGAGGCACGACATTCAGTAATTTATCTTCCCAATGAAAATATTGATTTTAAAGAAATCTTGTGGTAAGTAATGAAGTGAATCCTAACTTTTTTTTTCTAAAATCCGAGCAAGAGTTTTTATATTATATAAACCCCTTGGCCTTTTATATAAAAATAAAGCTTCATTTAAAAAACTGATTTTCATTAATTTCTAAAAGTTTTGTCTTGGTTCATCTAAAGAATTATGAGGTAAATTTTAATACATAAAAATAATGAATGATTATTTTGCAAAACGACTGCTAGTTTTAATATATAAATGAACGAAAATAATAAAAAAGCATTTCATGAAAGTATTTCCATATTTAATGCATAAAAATAACGAATATAATGAAGGGTCTTTTCTTAAAACAACTTCTATTAATGTATAAAAATTATGAATATAATGAATGGTTATTTTGCAAAACGACTTCTATTAATATGTAAAAATAACGAATGTAATGAAGAGTTATTTCGCAAAACGACTGCTAGTTTTAATATATAAATGAACGAAAATAATAAAAAGGCATTTCATGAAAGTATTTCCATATTTAATGCATAAAAATAACGAATATAATGAAGGGTCTTTTCTTAAAACAACTTCTATTAATGTATAAAAATTATGAATATAATGAATGGTTATTTTGCAAAACGACTTCTATTAATATGTAAAAATAACGAATGTAATGAAGAGTCATTTCGCAAAACGACTGCTAGTTTTAATATATAAATGAACGAAAATAATGAAGAGGCATTTCATGAAAGTATTTCCATATTTAATGCATAAAAATAACGAATATAATGAAGGTTTTTTCTTAAAACTTCTATTAATATATAAAAATAATGAAGAGTCATTTCATTAAACGATTGCTATTTTTGATATATAAAAATAACGAATATAAGGAAGATGCATTTCATAAAAGGACTTTTATTTTTAATATATAAATTTAATATATAAAAGTAACGAATATAATGAAGGGTCATTTCGCAAAACGACTGCTATTTTTAATATATAAAAGTAACGAAAATAATGAAGAGGCATTTCATGAAAGAATTAATTTTTTTAATGTATAAAAATAACGAATATAATAAAGGATCTTTTCGTAAAACGACTTCTTATTCAATTTGCAGCGAAAGAACTTAACTCTCTTATCATTAGTAGAATGAAGGAAATTGTATGCATATTGTGGCTTCAAAATTGAGCACAATTATTGACTTAAATAAAATTGTACTGTATGGTTATAGTGTGAGATCTTATAGATTGAAAATAATTTACAACACGACTTTTTCAAGGTGATTAAAATTGTAATTAATTGCAATTAAAATCGATTCAACATCATCAGAAATCGGAAAGCGCTCTGTAATATTATTGAATCGAATGTATTGCGAAATCTGTCGGTAATATTTTAAACGTAATTTGAAAAGCCAATAAGATTTTGCTATTCTCGCAAATTTTTATTTGAGCCCCTAATATGTCATACATGAGGTATTTTCTTTCAAAATTAAGGTTTGTATCTTTGTGAAATATCCTTCGTAATTCTACATACAAACAATTTTTAACTCACATTTAATTAACTGTCAAAGAAAAGAGAAAGGACAAATGCTCTTGTAAATTAATGTTTTGGAAAAATGTAGAACATGTTGGATGTACAGGGTGATCTTTTTGGAGCGTCCTGTAGCGCGATCTATTAGCCGAAATTGCACGAAACTTGGTATTTAGACTAATCAAGACATGGGAAAAAAATTCCGTTAAAAAAAGTTTTACAAGTTGCCGCTACTGTAGCTTACAATAACAAGAATTAGCATAAAACACGGGAATCAAAGAAAAATGCAAATGTTGTGCGTTGACAGTGTCAGTAATAGGGGCTATAAAAGCAAGTATAGTAGACAGCTCCGACAAATAATCTTAACTGAAATAATTGATCTCCAGTGGCCATGCCTCACAGGTTACCGGAACGTGCGTTTATGTTGGTGGAGTATCAAATTTGTTTATTCTAAAGGACAACATAACAAAGATGGTACGGAATATTCCTCGCGATAGGTTACGTATGGCTGTGGAGAACGTTGTGCACAGAATGAATGAACGATGTTATTTCTGAGAACAGTTCTCACATTGGATGTGGTCTAATTCCTCACCGGAGAAGTTAATGTAGTAAATAAACATTAATTATTTAACTATACGATTGTATGTGTTAGTATTTTTCTTTTATCACATTTTATACATTGTAAAACGCCACAAAATGCCCTAGCGGCGATTTGTGGAACTAAAATCTTTTTTTACGGCATTTTTTTCATCATGTCTTGATTAGTCTAAATACCAAGTTTGGTATCATTTCGGCTATATTAGATCGCGCTACAGGGTGCTGCAAACACTGTCACTTTAATAAAGATCACCCTGTACATCAAACTGATAACGGTAAGACAAGTTTTTGCCTAAAATTTTGAATTATTAGAAAAATTCATATATTTTTTATCCATTGTTTTTTTAAATGACAAACTCAAACTTTTATTGGAAAGCTCCACTTTTTTTAAATGCTAAATTAGGAAACTCCTATGTGGGGTTTTAACTTTTCTTATTTAATAGAATTAAGGGCATATTTGTATTGGAATGAAAGTTCTTACATAATTTCGTATAGGTTGTACCCTTCTTATTATATCTCAAAAATTAATATCAAAACTTACTTTTAAAGTGAATAACAAGTTATTACAGATGGCTAATGAAGCATAAAATTTCTATATTCTAAGATCATTGCATAAATTTGTATATTTTCTTTAAAATGTTCATCACAAAATATTGATATAAACTATATTTCCTTTGTTACTTTAATGAATATAAGATGTATACTTTAAAACTTTGTTACTTTGATAAATATAAAATTTATATTTTAAATTTTTTTTTACATTCTTGAGTCGACAAAATTTTATCTTGGTTTTTTTTTTATCGAAATAACTTTTTTGTCAATAAATTGTGGAATATGGAATTTTGGAATAAACGCGCTTTATTCACTTTATGAAAGTGGTTAACAATCATTTCTTTAATGTAAAGAAACCTTTAAAGATAATATCATTTTATTTTTATTTTATGTTCAAAAGAGACATTTTTTAAAAAAGTAAATCAAATGTATGATTGATAAAATTGTTCAGCTAACGATGGCGGCAGTTGGAAATTTGCTGTTTGGTTGACAAAACTCCAAAAGTTAGATTTATTCATTTCAGAAAATTAAATAACACCATTTACCCATGTTTACACCTCATGATTTTATGACGTTTAACATATTAATTTATGCATTTATAAGAATGGTCAAAATATGCAAATGCCCATAATTGTAACTCGTAAAGTTGTGTACGTACTGTGCTCTTTGCAAATATTATCTGCATTATGAGCGACTGAGTGGTGCAACATAATGACTCACCAGGATTATTTCGGGTCTTCTGCTACCCTTCCAATTTCAACTGAAATTGCGCTAAATCGTTCCCATTCTCATTAAATTCCTGACCACTAGTGGTCAGACCCCATGCACTCGTCCGGTAATGGTCGATTTGACCGTTTGTAATCACGGAGGGGATTTGGGAAGTTACTTCTGGGTTTGTGCTTGATGGTTCCGCGCAATTGCTTTCTCTCGAGAAGAGCCTTTTGAACTGTTGCTGCAGAGCGTGGCAAATGTTGTCGAAGGATTTAGGACGCTGGATGAATGAGTACTGAGCTGCACTGCAACGTTTTGTGAGTTTACGAAGGCCTTCTGTATTCCATGCTGCTTATTATACGTCATTCTTTCATAACTTGTGCTTCGTTAAATTCCTGATGATGCCGTTTCATTTGTTTAAATGTTTATTTTCTCAGATAATGAGCGATTTAAAATCTGAGCTAAACCTTCGTCTGTCTCCGTATGTATATGCAGAAATCATTTAGCTCGTATTGAAAATAATTTGTATTTGAACTTATACATGCTTAGAAATACTTATTTTGCATTTTGGTATGAACTACTTTTTCGTCTACAATTTTTAAAGGGTTAATAATTCCATTCAAGGCACTAAAATTTCAAATTAATGCGATATGTAAATGAATTAGAGATTTCCTTAGATTAGATGGTTATGTTGTGGGCAAATCATACGGATTATTGTTATTCCAATAAAACTATATCCAGCCTAGAAAAATAGTCTGAAAGTTACTAGTGCTGTTAGTGCTCTACACTTCATTTTAACTATTTGCTGGTTAGAGCTCTTCCTTTGGTGCATATGCATTTAAGCGGTTCAGAATAAATTTTAAATCGTATGTACCTTTTGAATTAGCTCTGTATTCAAAAATCACAAAAATAGAGTGATAAATTAAGCAAAACCAATTGTTAGCTTCATTATTATACTTGAATGAATTTATTAAATATAACTTAATAATTCCAAATATCTTTTTTAGAAAAATCGTTAAGCTTTGCCATTTATATTATTATAATATTTCTCTTATCTGAGACAAAACTTAGTGTATACGTGTGCAAAATGTGAATTAACTATCCAATTGAGTTAAAATAGTGCATATGCTCATGTAAGTATTTTAGATTTTTAGTTATTGGATATTAATAGCTAAAATATGCCTTATCTCTGTGCGGAAAATTAAAAATATGGCAAACCTATTTGTCTGATTTTATCCGTACCTATTTATTTTGCTTTAAGATATTTTGTCTTTATCTTAAAGTTCGCATTTTATTGCTTCGGACATTCTAAAATAAAAATTTTTATGCTCTTCTTTTATATACATCTTTATGAAATATGGCGGCTTCCTCAAAATTCTTCGAATTCCATAACTCATGCATCATTTATTGATATTCACGCAAGCGTAAATTTAATTTTCTTTGTTTTCGTACTGCGTTTAGCGAATGATACCTTTTTAAGCCGTATTTTTATTCCTTTTTGTCGTAAAAAATAGCTTTTCAGAATTTTTTTTCCGTTCATAATAAAAGAAAAAGGTTTTACCTGTGGGGGAGAATGAAAAATATAAAATGAAATTAGTTTGTGTTTTATTATGTTCCATAAAACTTGAGACGCGTAAAAATATTATTTAAAACCGAAATATTTTGCTCTCATAGGAATTCTTTGTGTGTATCAAATTATTCCTTGCTTTGAAGAGAGAAAATTTAGATGAGAACCGTTCCTTTATTTCTATTTGTTCTACTAAATTTTAGAGAAATTAAAGTGTTTTGTATTTTAATGTGTTTAATTCTTTGTGAAAATAAAATTTTCATAACTAGTGCAATTGGTTGAAATCAAACTTTTAAAGTCGTGTATTTGCTTTAGTTTTGGATTCTTCGAATTAGTGCGTGCTTTTTAGTATTAATTGTATGTATTGGAACAACTTCAACTTCAGACAAATTTGCAAATTTTATCATTACTGTTTGTTACTATTTAATTAAGTAATTTTATTTTACTTATAATAAAACAGTAACAAACAATGATTGCATTCAATTTTTATTAATGAATATGTCGTTCACTTAAGAAAATCTGTGTTTAGTGTATGAACTACTTTTTCTAAGAATTTCTTTCTTAGAAAAAAGTAGTATTTATAAATTTTGTTGAGTATTTGCTTAAATCTAAAAATTTTTTTTGGTAATTTTTATAATATTTCATATTTTATTTCTTAATGCAACTTCAGACGCAGTATTGGTATGACAAATGACTCAGTCAAAATGCGCGACCCTAAATAGACAAGTCATACCAGATGTAATAAAAACTTTCCTTTTCATCATTTGTTTGGTTCTCATGCAAGGAATCTTGTCTTAATTTTAGTTGCGTTGTCACATGGAAGAAATTCTAGATTATGATTTAAGACTATTGCCATTCCTAATCACGATTTATGATAAATTTATTATGATACATTTTATTATACCATATTGTCCTGCTATGCATATTTTCATCACACGTGAAAGAAATTGCAGTTTTTACTTGTTTTTGTTGAATTTCGCATTCTCTAATTGTTTCCTCACGAAGAAATTCTTGTTCATCACTTTGGACTATCGTTACTGTTTATTGGAGTTTATTTTCCATAAATAGAATTTGTGGTACCATCTGTTTGATACCATATTGTCTCTGTGCGATACACATTTTCCAGCATGCTCAAAGAAGTTAAGATTTTAACTTATTTGTATATTCCTATTTTCTTTTCGCCTGCATTGTTTGTTTCGGATTCTTGGAGTATTGCACACACTTCAGTTGTCATCGTACAGAAGAAATTCTTGACTATCTTTTATGATCGTGGGAGTTCCTAATTATGGTTTATCTCCTCTGGAATAGAATTCTGGTTACCCTTTATGTGTGATACGTTTTGTTACCACAGAATGTCTCAGTGTTTTGCACATTTTCAGCATGGGTTAAATCAGTTTCAGCTTCTACTCTTGTAACAATAAACTTCAACTTTACGACCACTCTAATTTTTATATCAAAATTTTTTGAATTGTGCATACAAATTTATTGAGAAATTTTAGATTTTAAATCCAAAAAGAAATGGCCATAAATTCTTTTTTTCAGGTATAAAGACGAAGCTGGAAAAAATAATTTTCTGGAGAAAAATTCTTGTTTATCTGCTACTTGTTAAAAAATACATAATTGTATTGTGTAAATTAATGGACGAGCATAACAACTTTTGCACTTTACTTAATCTAAAATTTCTCTTTTATTTATTTTTCTTGTATATATATATATATATATATATATATATATATATATATATATATATATATATATATATGTATAGTGCTTCTGTATTTCCGCCGAAAATATATGTTTTGAAAACTATTTTTTTTTATCTTTAAAAGTGCTATTAAAGCTAAGTTTTTAATTTCTGTTCGAGTGATATTTTTTAGCATTCTTTAAAATTTATTTTACGCGTATCGCTTGAATTACTTTTCCTTTATCTTTTCTCAACAAAGTATATGCCAAGTATTTTCTTCCAAAATTTTTAACAAACGATTTATCTGCTGCCGCTAAATTTCAAGGAGGTGGTAACAAAACCAGTTTGTTAGCACACATTCTTCTGAATTAAAACAAAATGAGAAATTGAGAGTGCTTTATCCCGAAGAAAAAGTAAAATAAATATAACCTTAATTGACGCCCATGAATTCAGGAGAGAAATGCCGCCATTTGGTAGCAAAAAGTAATTTCCCTTGCTGCGGCATTTCTGTAATCATAGGTTGTGGCAAGTTCTTTCGTTTATATAACACGCGAGAGAGGAGACTGCGTTTCTTTTTACTTTGAGTTTTCTCGATTCCTAAAGTACTGGGGAAAGGGACAATCTTCTTGCAGTCTTCTTTTATATCCCTTTTTCTTTGCTTGCTTTTATCGCATTTTTCCCCTTCTTTTTCGAACCGAAGAAAATTACTCCTCTATCGACCTGGAAGAAATTGATCCGGCAAAAATCGTCCCTGCTATTTATTTTCTTAATAATAAATCCATGCGAATGCTTCATTCTCTTGTCGTGCTTCCTGTCTGTTTTGAAGAGGAGGTGAACCCTCCAGAGATACTTCGACATAAAAAGGGAAAATATTGGGGATTTTGTTTCTTTGTATTTCTATTTCCTGCATTTGTTTATTAAATATTACAAGAACTATTTGAAGATTAAAAGCTCTTAGAACACTCTGTGTATTTTTTGACTATATCCAGTATTTCTAAATTTATAATCTAAAAAAATCATTGAATGAAATTTATCTTTAAACTTTCCGTCTTTTTTACGTTAAAATAGACTTTTTTTAACGTCTATTGCATAGATATAATAGATATATAGTAGATTCGCAATGCAATACATTCGACGTGTTTTTTTTTTAAATATATAACGAAAGTTTTTCATTTTTTTTAAAAAAAAGTTCTATACATATATTTTGTTATGCATTATGTGTAATGTTTGGAAACTTAATATACATTTTTCTGAATATTTTTTGAATTTTTTTTAAATTCTGCGTAATAACTAAAACACTTCATATTAGAGCATATTGAATGTTTTTTTTATGGCGTATATATAATATAATGAACAGTCGATAAAATTTTAGATACATTTCTTTAGCAAATTATCTAGATTCTTTTCTTTTTTTCTTGATTTTTCGAATTTCTCAGTATTTTATTTATTATTTCAATTAGAATGTTGAAATATTTTAGAAAACACTTATCATTTAATATTCTTAAGACTTAACTGAAATTATATTTAATATAAAATTTCATTAAGGTTTTTCTTGTATTATACATTATATCATCAAATAGTTTTAATGAGCATGCTAATAATTATATAATGTATAACATTAGGCAGTCTCTATGGTATTATATAGTTACATTGCCTGAAATTCATGATACAATGCTTGCCACATTGAAACTTTTAATTTTTCAACTGCTCCTCGATATTTTCACCTAAGAATTTAAATTTCTATTTTTGCACATTTTAAATCTCTGTTAAAATTTCAAGACAACAATCATTATATATTTATTCTATATTTTAATATGAATTTTCATTACAAGGATATCCAGTTACGCCATTAGTCATCATGTGTAGTAAATGTATTAGCGTAATATTTTTATCTATTATTTTTATATATAATTTTGTATTTACACATCATGGTTCATTGCGTAACGTATAGCTTAATATTATATTCAAAATATAGTTACAAAGTGTAGTGAATCCTTATGTTGAGTATTAGTTGTGAAATTTATAAATTTTACATTTAATTTATAAACAATTAACAATTTATAAATTAAAAAAAATATGATTTAATAGGTAGTCATTTTTAGCGTGAAAAGTTTTAAATTCGAATCTTGAAACTGAAAAACAGATTTTGTGTTATTTCTTGAACGTCTGTTTGTCGGATTGGCTACTTGTGATTATTACATGAGAATGCTATTTATGAAATTTCTCCTGTGACAATGTGAATATTTACTACAGTTTTCAACTTTTAAACTATCCTCTTGTCTGTCGAACATTAGTTTTTTGTACACTATCAATTGTAATAAATTTTGTATTATTTTCATTAAGAAGCAGAAGAACTATTGTGTTGTCCTCTTTTTGCAAATTATTGTCTTAAAGCTAAATAAAGAAAATATATTGCACCTAGATATATATTACTCTTCTTAAAGTTGTATTAAGGTATTCATATTAATTTGTATGAAAATTGCTTTAAAATGTTTTTATTCTTTGTAATAAAATTTGTATATATCTAAATAAACTGTCATACAAGGTTTGCGAAATTACTATTGTGGTTAGAAAGCTAATGCAAATGAAAATGTTAGTTTGTAACTAGTATAAAATGAGAGCACACATCTTGGGGTTAATTTTATAATGGATTTTAATATTTTGACAAAGTTACAAAAACACAAACACTAGTACTACAAAAATGTAAACTATATAAAAGTTACTATATAAAGTAAACTATATAAATGTAAACTATATAAAAGTTTCGCACCTGTCTGCTGTGTTTCTAATGCTGACCGATAGGGGGACTGTTTCTGAATCCGTTGCAAGTTTAAAAAATGTAATGATGAAAATTGCTTCATTATTTTTTACTTTCTTAAGCACCTATAATAAAAGTTTTCTAAAAATGTTTTCTTTCAGTGCTAAAAATCTAAATAAGCAATTTTTTTATACTGAATGTAATTTTATAACTATACTCAGTATTTGATTGGTGATTGTTTTGGCGATTATGTTGTATTTGGATGATTAATTTGGTGATCATACCGTCAATTACACATTTAATTAGTCATGGGATAAAGAAACATTAATTAAAGGTGTACTAAATTTCGTGAGATAAGTGCAAAAGATGTTCAATATTCTGTTCACTGTTAGCGGCAATAACTTGAAATCAAGAAACAGCATATTCTGCAACCCTTCAAAGTATCTCAAGGTACTAATAGGTAAAATAATAGATTGTAATTAAAATAATTTAAAATAATTAAATCCACTATAAAAAATTAAATAAATACTGCTTCCATTGTAAAAATGCTCGTAATAGACTTACTACCCAACTTTATTACTACGCGATAAAATCACATCATGGAATAATATATTTTTATTGTCAAAAATTGATTTTATAATTATTTCAATTAAATACATATTCTTGATTTTTATACATGCAACTATTACGTGATTCAGCCAATAACTTTTCATTGTATCTTAAATATATATATATATATATATATATATATATATATATATATATATATATATATATATATATATATATATATATATATATATATATATATATATATATAGTTTATGTATTAGTTGTACCGTTGACAATGTTGTTAAAACCTATCATGTTACCTTTTTTCTGACAACATCGGCGATCGCAAAAAGCTTAATTAAGCCCAGCAAACTATTTCGGACTTTATTCGGAAGATAGCATTGGTATGGAAATGTTCAAAATAGGTGCCACAAGAATTGAGTCAGAAGAATTTTGATGATATATCTGCTTGTTCGGAACAAAATTGAGCCTTTCTTGAAACGGATGATAACTGGGGATGAAAAGTGGAATACCTATCGTAAGAAAAAGGGTATATTATGCGGAAAACCGCCTTTTCAACTCTAAAATAAATTTGGCTCTGAATAAAAGAACATTGTGAATATAGTGAGACATTTGAGGACTAATCCATTATGAGCATTAAAAATTGAATGGAAAGATCAAATCGGAAAGTTATCGCCAGTAACAGGATAATTTAAAGTGAGCAGTCCAAGAAAAGAGATCGGCGTTGTTTCAAGAAGGAGCAGTCTGAGAGAGACAAAGAAAGATTTATTCAAAAAATTGCAGAACTAGGCTGGGAAATTCTATACCTCACATCATATTCCTCGGACTTATCACTCTCCAAGTATCTCCTATTTCAAAAAATTCAAAAAACGATGAAGATATGCAAGTACTGGTTTAATTTTTTTCCCTTTAGAGAAAAGACATTTTTTTAAAAATGAGATATACAAATTGCCATTACGCTGGTAAAAAATGTGAGCGCAAAGTTTCATACGCCTGAGTTGCAACATCAGTAGTTCTCATGGCAATTGTTTAGGTAGCTAAGTAAAATTCATGGAATGTAGTAACTAGTAACTGAGTAACGTTAATTAGTGAGTTCTCTTGTAAATAAATCTATATATATATTATTTTATAATGAAACGACTCTATATAGAAACAAGCATTAAAATAAGAGAAGCCAACAGAGATGATAAGTAATAAATGAGTATTGAATGAAATAATGAATCATAAATACTCAATAAAGCTTATTCAATGTATGAAAAATTTATTCTTTAGTTTTATTCTAAAAACAGACAGAACTTTCCGTTTCACCTAATACACTAACAATGTAAATTTTTATGGATATTAAATTTTCTGAGAGGGAATAGTTTACAACTTATAAATTCTCCCGATTTGTAAATAGTTTACAGCTCGAGATCCTAGTGGTATAATGTAAATTAGGATTGTTCAATAAGTAATAATAATAAAAGAAAGATGATTATGAATATTTGTCAGCATAAAGCTAGTAATATACAAATTTTAAACTAAGAATATTTTACAATATTTACTAGCAAAAATAGTATTGCATTGTTAAATGGCTAATGTTAATCGCAAAACTTTTGTGTTTTAATCTCGATTTAATGTATTACGTTTCGATTCAATATATAATTATTATTAAATGAAGAAAAATACTCTGAAATAAACAGAAATAGCTAATTAGTAATTAAAATCAACTAATTAGTAAAGTTATTTTTCATTCAAGTCTTTTGAGGTAAAACTATTTAACATAAAAAAAATGTTTTGCTATTATATTTCCCAGTTCTCAATTAGTTTCAATTTTAAAGCTTAACTGATGTTTATTCAAATCTGTTACTTATTGAAAGGCTTTTTCATTTTCAGAGTTTATCACCAAATATTCTTTTGTTTTAATTTATGCTTAATTGCACTATTTGAAGTGCCTAAATTCGTAGCTTTTGCTGAAATTACTTTTGTGCAATGAATTCATTTCACTTCAATTGAATGTGTTCTTTAAAGTTTTGAAAGATAGTTTCATTCGATTTCTTTTTTCTTCATGCAAAATTGCTTAATTACAGTGCTTTAATCATGATCAAATCAGAAAAAAATATTTTAAATTATTATAATTGTCGATGCGCAAAATAATTCCTTTAGATGCAGGAGAAATACTTTTAAATAAAGAAAAATATTTTAAATTTATCGTCTGAGTATTTTAGCTCTCAGAAATCTGCAACTCTTTTCAAAACTATTTTGCTAATGGATTCTCGATAATTGTTTTCAATCTGATGTTTGAGCCTCTAGGTATTTTCCAACCTTTTCGTCCATCCTAAATGGAATACATACTTTTTTTTATTGTTTCACAAATGTCAGCTGCATCGATGCCGAACCATTTTGCTCCTCCGAACTGTTCAATTAAATTGATTTAGCTTCTAAAATATTTGTTTTAAAAGAAAAGTCTCTGTAAATGAAAAGTCTTTAATAAAACTGTTTTATTAGAGTAAGTAAATATTTATATCATTTTCTCTGTTTAATTTTGTATATCGGGTCATGTCTTTAATTTGATTAATTTTGTGATTAAAAATAAAACTAAATGTAATAAACTTATTTTGTTTTAATTCTATAAGTAGCCTTTATTCTTACATATTCGCTATTTGTTCTAGAAAAGTATTGCCAAAACTTTAATTAATGTCTTTCTAAGTGACGCATAAAAGTTGGCATTCATTTCTTTTTCTGGTTATCATTAAAGAGCTGGTTATCATTGAGCTGCATGATTCATTCATAAAGAAATTATTATTATTAATCTTTAATCGCAGCAAATTTATTTATTATACTAAATAACGAAAAGGAATAATTTATTTTATATTAAGAACTTATAAATAAAAACGAAGCACAATGATATCGTTTCCTTGATATTTCTCAAAATAAATTCGTAAAAACATTTTTAAAATTGGATCTCCGCAAGTAAACATTTGCAGTTATGATTTAATTCGTCCCAAAGTCATGCTTTTCAATATATGGATGGCGATAAATGCTTTAATGCCAATTCTTATAACACTTTACATACATATTATTTTTAATTTGTTCTTAAGGAAAAATTAAGCCTAAAAGACTAGAAATGAAAGCGTTAATTTGTTTTTCTGATAATGTCTAATGAAAGAAAAAAATAATCGATCTTGATATTGACCCAGATATGAACTACATTGATGTTGTGTGTGTGGTTTGTATAAACTAACTATATCAAAAAGAACTGACGAATTGCTTTAAAATAACTCCTTAACTAGGAAATTTATAAAAGGCTTAGTTCTCTATCCTTAACAGCTTGCAAAATCATTTTCAATTAGTTGTCGACTATAGATTCCTCTTATTAAGAACCATTCTTAATTAACATAAATAATATGTTAAAAAATACTCAAATAACTAAAATCATATCAATGTAGCAATTTTTAAAGCCAATTCTCGTATTATGAAATGGGCAAAATAATTAATTTAAATTTATTATTGATATTTATAAATTAATTGTAATTAATATTTAATATTTTAATTATTAATTTTTAAAGTTATTCATTTAAATTTAAACCTATATTTGAATAATCCAGTGCAAATTCAGATATAAAAATTCCAAACCTTCGAGAATTAAATTCGTGAATTAATTATGAATAATAGATCATTGTGAAATTAACAATAGACATTTTTTGTCTAATACAAGAAAATGCATGTATGCGATTCGTGAATACTTGTTATGGTTAGATCCTTTTTCGTATTCCAAGTCCTGATTCATAGTCCTTGTTTGTAAAGGACGACCATTGATTAACATATGATTTAAAGTAATTCACAGCTTCATTGTTTAATTGATTGAAATGATCAACAACATCATATGATTTACTTTGAAAAGTTTGCTTTTAAGCTTATATAAGATCAATAGACGCAATATAGCGAGGCAAATTATACAAAATGATCAATAATGATGATCGGATTCACCATTTCTCAATTGATTTTCAGGTCTTCACAATTTGTAAATATATAATGGAGTAATTTATAATAATATAAATAAAAATAAATAGATATTCAATAATACAGAGAGATGTATAAATTAACAAAAAATTTAAAAAGAATTCAGTATTTAATATATGTCTTTAATTTTTTTAAATTTAAGTATAAGTAATTATTGTAGCTAGTAAATATTATAAAATTATAAACATCCGTTTAATAAAATTTTTAATTTTGGCGTAAGCAAAGCAATAGTCTTAAGATTAAAAAGAAATTGTTTACAAATATTGCAATTATTAATGTAGAATTCTATTAATTAAGGAAATTTTTAAAAATTTATATCGTCTTTGCTGATTTAAATTAACGGCACAGGTGCCGTATAATCCATAATGCTAAATTCTGAGTATGTATCTGGCAACCTCGTTTTTATTACGTCATACATATGGAGACCTATAAGAATTATGCAGAAAATTCTATTTTGGTAACCGTAATATTTACCTCATCGCGCACGCCACATTACATCGCCTTGGCAACATTCTTCATCGCCAAAAAATTCAGAATTTGGAATCATGGATTATACGACACCTGTGCCAAATTAACTTTAAAGTAGATGTTTTGTCTTTTTTATTTTGCTTTTTCTACTGTTCTATTGTCCATGTGTTAATGGCTTGAATCAATGGAAAACGGCTTCTATAACCGATGCTTTTGTCCTTATATAAGAAATTGTTTTATTAACAAAATGAACTTCAATCCTATTCTGAGACATTCGATGGTGGACTTCACTTTGTTTGCTGCCGCTCCAAGAATGCGATTGGAAAGCAGGCAGCAAATGCGTATACAAGTCAGATTTACAATGCCGTCTCAATACCATGTGTTATGTGGATGAAACGTTATCAGACGTCAGGGATATTTTAAATCAATGGGAATCGTAACAAAGTGGCGTACTCAGAATCTCAACTATAACGCAAGAAACAACCATTTTATGGTTATTAAGACTTGGAAAGATGGTTGCACCCGAAATACTGTGTTTTTTCATTGCGTGGTATACTGTGGTTTAACAGCCTGGACTTCACTTATAGTAGTCAGTATACGTATGCCAAAAGCGAATCGCTTCCAAACCGGAAATGAGCTGAACGACTGATATGCAGAAACTAATCCATTTCTCCCTGTTCAACAACAGTATCTGCGATCAATCTTGATGTATTTTACCGCGAAGAGCGTGATCTTACCACTAGGACATAATGAGCACGAGGTGCTCTGCAATATTTAGACTGCCGAGAGATTTTTTCCTGTATTTTGTCTCCTTAAGTAAAATTGTTCTTCGTGCTATACGACTGAAAAACTGCATTTTTATGGTATCTTCCATTGCTCTGATTAAACATAATAGGCCATTGTGTGCTGTTAAAGTGATTATTTTGCAGCTGTTTTGAATTTTTGTAAATTTTTTGATATAATCCTAATTTTTTTCACTGCAAGAATATTTTGCTTAAGGAGAAAAATTAACAGTAATTAACTGTTAATTTCCCTCTGTTTATAGTGGGCACCTTTGTTCTATGAATTTTTCTGAGGGCTGTAAATATTACGAAGTCTGCTACTAGTACTCTAATGAACAGGCTTCTCCTGTCCATATTTTATTGTGTCTGGGTTTATCCAGACAGGCTTTTGCAGTATGTCCTTTATTGATCTTGCTTCAAAAAACCAAACTACCGGACAGGATCTTTAGACAACTCATTCCTGATTTTAGTCTTTTTTTTAAGGGGAACAAATTCAAGGACTTGATATAGTTCCTCTATAGTCGGGGATGTGTATCCTCATGAAAATTAATTTCAAAATACGACACGCAATTTATACTTGGAAAAACTTCTACCATGTTCTTAAATCAGTCTGCCGTAAATTAGTAATTTATATTATCTTTATTACCCATTATAATTTTAATAACTATTCGTTAATATATATTTGAATGGAAAAAATCAAATAAAAGAATAAGGTTTTAAATTTTGACCATGGAGACTTCGAATGCATTCTAAAGAAAGATCTGAAAATTCTTGATTTGAATATTCGATTTATAGAATTAACCATTCATAAAATGAATCGGTTAATATTCATTAAAAAGTAATCTATCAGAACATATTCAAAGTATGGTAGCATTGTGATGAGATAATTTAAAGACAACTCATTCATTCAGCTCTTTGGCCGTCTTTTCAAATTTTCTTTGTAAACCCATTCATAATACTTGGATAAGGATGAAAAGCATAATTATATTTGGTAACCAGTGTTAAGGCGCTTAATTATCCTCTTTTAAAGGATCCCGCCTACTTTTCGTTAGCATTTACATTTACTCAACTTCATTTGCTTCCGCATAATAACTAGAAACTTCTTGTAAGTAATAACTTGTTCTGAAAATTAATTAACGTTTCAGTCGGATGCACATATTTCCAGCGCAAAAGCGTATGTACTTAGTGCCTATTTCTACATATTTTAATTATTTGAAAACTAGTTTTCTCCAAATAACTCATACATGGAAGATCTGCTTATGGTATTTGTAGTTTGCTACAGTAAGATTACTTCTTATCTTAAATATTCATATCCGAATTGCTTTAGCAAATATTGTAGTTAAAATTTTTCTAAAATGTCAATTGTAATTAGAGTTGATGCACAACTTGTTACTTATTATAAATAATAACTAGTAGAATTAAAAAATTTTTTTAGAAAAAAATTTGTTTTAAAAAAGGTTTCGTTAAAAACTCCAAAAAAATTCTTTTGCAAAGTAATTTAAATTTTATTACTTCAGTTTTGAAATGCACATGGCATTGTTTGAAAATATAGGAAAAATAAAGGAAAACTCTAAAATCTTAAATATGTATGAAGTATCAGCAAGCTGCATTGCAATTAGTTTTCACGTTCTGCAATTTTAAATAAGCTGGATTGAACTAAATGAAATAAAATTTGTTTCAAAGTTTTGATTTTCTACTCTTGCCTATTTTTATGAATTAATTAGTATTTGTATTAGAAACCATAAAGTATCTATCCAGATTTCTCCGAATTACAAAAAAGCCAAATGATAGCTAAATAATTAGCTATGTGGCTTTCAATTCAACAGTTTGTGGGCTTGATTCCTACATCAGATGCAAATGTTTGTTGTGGTTCTGAATCCATTTTAAGCTATAGGTTTTAACCATTAATTCTCATGTGCGAAAAGTGATCGTAGAGTGATGAACAAAAAATCGAAGCATGAGCGACTGGTCATTCAATCAAGCTATGGAATTATATATATATATATTATATATATATATATATATATATATATATATATATATATATACATATATACATATTATGAAATTATATATACACATATATATACACACATACATACATACATACATATATATATATAATATGTATATATATAATGTATATATGCATATATATATACCATTTTTCATATTTACTGTTTACTATTTTTCGTATTTTCAATCTATTATTCTCCATTTAGTTTTTCACTAATTTTATAAAAATTTGCTATTAATTATATTTTAGAGTAATTCTATTTAAGCTACTTTTGCGCGGAATGTATTGCTAAACTTAAGAATTATATCTATTCTTGTATTTTCCAATTTTATTATCTATTCTTGTATCTTTCAATTTTTGCCTATGATACTTCTAATCATGCTTTATATATATATATATATATATATATATATATATATATATATATATATATATATATATATATATATATATATATATATATATATATATATATATATATTAGTTTAATTTAAAATTATTGATGCAGAGTTGAATAAAAACTTAATTTTTTGCGTTTGGGTTATCTAACATAATAATTTAATGAAAAAAGATAATTTTTAAAACTTTAATTAGGACGAAATTAATTTGTGAACACAAAAATTTTGTCGAATTCTGTGACATCAAAAAATATTCTCTCGTATATATATATATATATATATATATATATATATATATATATATATATATATATATATATATATATATATATATATATATGAGATCTTCGATTATTCTTATTACGGAATATAATTTAGAGAAACTGAAAATCATTTTTATGATTATCTCTTTTCTCTCTTTTCAAGTTATTTGAAAGTGTTGTCTTAAAATTATTAATTTAATATCAATTTTTCTTCAGTGAAATGACAGTATTATCAGTTTTAGGATATGCATATTGTATATTTCATAATTTTTAAAACAGTTATTTTTTGAAAACCGTATATTTTTTCATTTAGTTTTTAAACTATGCTGGAAAATTCCATTTTTATTCTGTTTAAAGATTTTTGCAAATTTCTTATCCGTGAAATAAACTTTAAATAAATTATAAAAAAATTTTCTAATTTCGAGTAGAAAAATTTACGATTTTCTCTTTAAGGGAAATACCTTTTAAAAATGATGCTTTTGTTATTAACATAAAAATATATGTTTGTTTATATTTCTTGTTCGATTTACCTACATTATTAGTTTTACCGTTTTCTCACATATTCAAATGAATCGATTTTATCCAAGATAAGGTCAGCAGAATTAAATCTTTCTTAAGTATTGGTTTGCGAGTTGTATAAAGTATTTGAATATGTAATAAGAATTTTTATGGAAGTGTTATGGATTCAGTATGTTTCATTACGATATTATTGTGAAAGGAAATATCTTTATTAACTGCGTGAAAAGGATAAATTAGTTCTTAAGATTGGAAAACTAATGAATTTTTATTGTGTTTAGAGTTTGTCATTAAATACAATAAATCAGATTTTAATTAATAATTACATATAATTTATTGTATGCAAATCATATAAGTATTTATTTTGAGAAATATAATCAAACAGGAGGAGGCAAAAAGTATTAGATATACACTTTTAATTTAATTTGTGTGTTTTTTTTCAATTTATTAATTTGAAAAAAAATCTTCTTAGAATAACCATCGTAACAAACGTAAAAATTCTTTTAATTTTTTCCCCGGAACATTTGGGATATCTCATAATTGACTCGTGACAGATTGTATGGTTTAACGTTACCTTTTTGTTCATAATGACGTAATTCCTGAGTTTTCGTTGTTCCTTTTGCATCTAAAGTAACGGTGCGTAGGCTGGTGCAATTGATGGCATATTCTGAAAAAAGGTGCCCGTTTGTGCCTTTCGAACACTATCGGCGCTTTGAATTTCGCACCCCGTCATTTGTGCTTCAAGCTTTTGTTCTCTAAACACGAAGACTCTGTTCTTCATAAATGTAAAGTGGTTATGTATTTGTGGCGTTTAATCTGCACCCATTTAAACATCTTTCTCAAAATTTCGATTATTGCATGTTTTTAATTACCATATTTATTGGTGGAAATGTATTCAATTGGAAGGTGATGCGGACGTTTTAAAGAGGCTTTGGTCGGATGGTTTGTTTTGATTCCACTGGTGCGTTCTGCCGAAGTGAATTAGAAATAAAAGTTCGGCGACATTTTTTATGTGAATAATGCTGATGGAATAAATAATTATGGATTTGAAATGGAATAGAACTAGATTAGCAATAATTTCGAAGATTAAATCTTAATTAAGCATTTAATTCTCATTTTTCATTCTTATTAGAAATTTAGATTGTAAAAATAAAGCAAGAAAATACAGTGCAATAGCTATCTTCTGTATTAAGTGGCGCACAGCATGCATGTAATTCTAATATTTTTTGTATTTACTACAGATTCCCATTCAGAAGCCAATTCATTTATCATTGTTCGTTTTACAACTTTTCGAATTCAACTGGTGGGTTGAATAAGTTTTCTACTTTTAGATTGTTTCAACCTCTTATATATATGGTCTATATTTTAGTTCGAAAAATATTTGGGCATTAATTTCGATCATTAGATAAGTTTTGTTTCCTGAAAATTGAATTCGTTTGTTATGAAGCAACTTATCTAAAAACGTATGAACTTCTAAAACGCTGGAAAGGACATTGGTTCTTTAATTAAAGATTGAAATTGTACTACAAAGATAGAAAAAGATATTCGTTTCTAATCGTGTTCCGCCGCCGTTTTCTAACCAGAGTCCGGCGGGCCGAAATAGCCCGCTGGGTGCTGACCAACAACATGGCTCGCCAGAAGACTGCCGATAAAAGTCGCTCTCGATTGAAACATAAAGAACGAATCAAAGACTCAGATGAAGAGCGAAGAAGACGTCGGCGAGAAAGAAGCCGACAGGAACGGAGAGTTTATGAAAAATTAAAGAATGTTAAGGTATGTTTTCATTTTTCCTTTATTTTTTCTTACGACATCAACTAACGCTTGTTGGAAAGTTGTGAATGTTGGCCATTATTGTGATTTTAAATTAGCAATTGTACCCAATGTGGGATTTTATAAATTACCTTCGTTATTTCAATTTTGTAATTAATTTACGGAAAGCAGTATTTCACAATTTTCCAAATATGACACATTTTCAATTTTCCAAATTTTTTTGGGTACGCATAGTATTTAAAATTTCTGTTATTTATTTATTTGATGGTAGCATTTTTATATTAAAACAATCCCTAAATAAATATTATTTTTAAATTATCGTGCATTTTTATTTTTTATTTTCCTAAGTATTAATATTTACTTTTCTGGGATTGAGCTTAAATTGCAAGCTTAGCATTAAAATTTACTGAAGAACTATATAAAGTTTTTTAGTACCTACAAAACTAATCTTAAAAAACCATAAATTTACTAAAGACTTAACTTGCTTACATTATTTATTATGTGAAAAATATAACAATATCAATATTAATTATATATGGCTACAATTCTGGTCTTCCACTTGTTACAAATGCCGTAAATTTTATTAATTTTCAAACAGAGTCGCGTTAATTTCTTGATTTAATTTAATTATGTACGCTGATTCTAGACATAATTCCCTGAATTTTTCAACTGTCAAAAACTTTTGATGATGCAAATCAATTTTGTGATTTCAACCGTCGAAAATTATTGATTTTAAATTTAAAATAATGTAAATTTTCAAGATATTTTATATGAATTTTAAATAGTGAGGAAAGTTTCGATAATTGTGTTTCACCCTAATTTTGTTAATTTATTAAAATAAGAAATTATGAGTTTTTATAAAGCAAAGATTGAATTATTTTAAACTCTTCACTAACAATTGATTGTAAAATATTTATCATAATTTAAAAGCATCATTATGATAAATTTAGTTATTTTTCAATTGACTTCTGGAATTAATTTTGGTACTAAAATTATATTTTGTGAAAATTGTCGAATAGAATTTTGAATTGAAACTGTAATTCATAATTCATTTTCTTGGAAAAAGGGATAATTTTTATATTCAAGTAAAACATGTTATTATAATGGTAAACATAAATTCTTAACTTAAATGGAAATTTCTTAGATTGCATGCTTTTGTTTCGGATTCTTTAAGTAAATGTTAATTAAAGAAAGTCAGATTTTAATAAAGATTTTTTTACTACGCTCATTTTTTTTCAAAAAATAATTTAGCGTAAAACTCAATCGGTAATGTATCATGTAAAGTTAAGAGTTTTTTCATTTTTTATTAGTAATTTTATTTTCTGAAATTTATTAACGAACAATGTCGAATCTTATTTTAAATCAATAATTCTCTCTCTCTCTCTTTTTATTTATTTATATATTTTTTTTATTTTCCATGGCGTACTTTTAGCGATTTCAAAATTTGGTGGCACAAAATTGTTTTTCCTAGTTTGTAAAAACATTTTTGCAATTATTTTTGGCGCTTTAAAACTAAATATCTTGTAAGTTCATGATATTTTTTTTATTAAACTTTATTTTAATCTTAGAAAACAAAAAGAAATTACCGCGAAATAAGCAAATATTTATTTGCCTATTTAAGGTACCAAAAAGGAAAAATTATTCTTTCGCATTTTGTGTATTGTAAAATTAAAAATGCATAAAATGTATGAATACATCACAATTTCGTTCATGATAAAAAATATATTTTAGTTTCTTGGTTATTTTAAAGTGTAATATCTAAATTTTCTGTCTTTTATACTTAAAAATTAAACAGAAAAACATTGGTAACTGTTTAATTTACACTTTTAGCTGCTTTTAAAATAAAAGAACTCTTTAAAAACATTAATTTTTTGGAAATCGAATTTCCGAAGCTTGTTCATTTAATTTATTTGAAAAACAAACTAACCATGAAGATGGAGGGCAGTTTAAATGGAAAAAAAGAAAGTATTTCGTTTAGCTTATTAAAACATAATGGTTTTTGAAAATATTTTTATTTACTTGCATCAAACTTGCAAAACTACTAAAGTCTTTAGGAAAAAGCCTTTTATTTTCTTTTAATAGAATTAAAAGAAAATACTATATTTTTTGATTCTTAATATACAGGACAAAATTTGCGAATAGGTGTATTTTTTATTGTTCACGAAATACTTATATATTTATCACCCCCATTTTTGAATGGTAAAACATGAATTTATTATTCCTAAATTAGTTAAACTTAAATAGGACTGTTTTAAGAAAAAAAATTCTTTTTGTTTTTTTATTATTGTTTTTTTATTATTAAACTTGGGCTTTACATAAGAAATACAATGCATATAATAAATATGGTAGTGTGGTTTCCTAGCCTGCTGATAATTATTTTTCATAAAAGTTTGCTCTCTCCTTTGTATTTCATGATATTGTTTTAAAATTCGGCTATTTTCAATGATTAAAATTAAATAATTTATCCCATTTCAAAGCTTATATACAGATTTAAGAGGAGTATATACAAAATTAAATTAAAAACTGTTATAGTTATTTTTTAATAAATTAAGAAAAAAGGAAAATTTCGACTAGTTAATTAATTTTTTTGCCTTCAGTAATTATAAATTTTTTGATAAACCATCACACTGGTGGAAAGTCATAAATAATAATAACAATTAGAATATTCAATAAATTTATTATAGAAATGAAAAATTTATTATTTTGTTTTGTTCTAAAATACGGACAGAACTTTCTGGTATAGACCAATATTTTATCCATAATAATCAGCGAAAAGATTGAGTAATAATTTAACATCAATTTAAGATGAGACAGTTGGCTGCATTAAGATCTTCATTTTTAGAAATAGGCACACAGAAACGTCTTGCAAAAACTTGTAAACACAAAATTATCGAAAAAACGTGTAAATTATTATTTAACATTTTAGATTATTTTGTATATAAATCCTTTTCACTATAGACTATATAAAAATTTAAAATTTATGTTGTTATCTATCCATATTATTTTGTTTTTAGTGCTTAATGTATTGTATATCCCTGTACATGACGTTGAGTTTTAATATAAAAATATGATTGAAATTTTCGGTTGTGTAAATACGTTGGTTTTATAAAATTAATATCTTTAATAACAAAGGAAAGAGTATAAAAAATAGATTATACTGTGCACATACCTAAATGCTGTTGATTCCGAAAAAAATATGCCTTTCCATAAAAATCATTATCGGATGACAAAAACTGTTTCTCATATCAGTAATCATCTGTCATTTCATCTAGATTGTTAAATGCTCTATATGTATTTTTTTTAACCATGTAAGATTTAATTCTATGTCCTCTGCTATTTTTTTTCTATCTACACTTTTTAAACTGAAACGACAAATCTGATTAACTTTTGTAAATACTTTTCCATCTAATATCCACACATTTTACAATTGTTTTAAATTTCCTTTAAATGTTTTAAGATACTCACATCTAAAAACTTCGCTTGGAGTAACTGTCATATCTATTTTCCAATTCTTTACATTATGCGAAAACTTTGACCTGACTGTCTCAAACCAAGATGTTTTTGCCAATTATTTTTGATGCAATTTTAAACATTTTCATCTATCCATCCTTTTTCGCGAAATTCATTGAGAAAGTGCTGCTTGGAAAATTAAAAAAAGAATTACATTTTAAAGGAGTTAATGTTTCTCAACGATTTTATTTTCTGTCTTGTCAAACATTTCTGTAGTTTTTTCTATATCTTCAATATATGTCAGTAAATAATTTTTTTGCCATCATTGATGGATAACATACTTCTAGAAATTAGTTTGATCTAATCTTTCGGAAACTGCGAATTTTTTTTTCTTTTTTTGTAGAACTGAGTTATTTCGTGCCATAAATCTGAACTAAACTGCCTTAAAGATGCTTTAAAATGTTCGCCTCCATTTGTTTCTTTTTTATTCATTGTTTAGCAAATGCCACTGCTTCTTGTTGCAATTGGTCTATTCTGGTGATTTTCAATGATCCTGTTTACTATACTTTCTTCTAAACTATAATTTTCATTGCTTCTTTACTCAGAGCACTCTTATTCTTTGGGATATTAATTATCGTTTTTTATTTTTATTTTCTTCCATTCACGTATGGAACTTTCGTCAATTACAAACATCCTTTTTGGTGCATAATTTCTATTTTTCCTAATATTGGTTTTATTTGGCAGGGTCCATTTTTATCGTAAGAGGCATTAGAATAATTTATTTTAACTAGAGCAAATGTGAGTTACAAGAACTTTCGATGTTTACTTTAAAAGTAGAAAGTCAAATGACTGGTTACAAAATATACTCTCAGTTCGATCGGGGGGGGGTGTTCCTACCCTTCAATTATGATATCTACTATTCTCAAAAATCTGGAACATGTCTTGTACTCTCATGGATTGAAAGCAACCGCATGTTTTCAGAATTTTTATACTTTCTCAAAAATCTCTTCCAAACACATATTGTTACACTTTTAGGAATTCAATTTACTATGATTTTTCTTTCTTAAGTAAATTGTGCACGTTGTACGGGGAATATGCCTGAAATTTAAAATATGAATCACAACATAGCCCAGAATGTATGTCATGTTTTGGAGATGTAGTTAGAACTCAGCGAATATTTTTTTTTCTTCCGGATTTAGTCATGCTCTGAGCTTACTTTCGTGTTCTTCAAAGGAAAACTGATTAGTTGCGGAATGTCTCAAGGAAAAAAAATGAAAGAAGATCTATCCTTTTTCGAATTGTCACCGTAAGGATTCCGAAGATCACACTTTCCGGTCGATTACGGTGACCGGACCCCCGGACCCAATCCTGCTCTGGCCCTCAAGGCAGGAAGTTAATTAGTTTCAGGCCTTTTCCGGATCTCCTCCTCGCCTGTACTCTCTTAATCTTCTATCGGGTTTAGGAGGCAGTTGCCATGGTGACTGATTATCGCCCAGACCAAAAGAAGAACATACGGACAGGCTTAACTTTGTATCTTTGATTAGTTGGCCAGGATGAGCCGTATGTGGGATTCCTTCAGGTGAACACCTTTTTTGACCATGGCTTGACTACTTGGCAGCTCATAGAAGAAAGTCATAGTCATTGAAAAAGAAGAGAAAAAAAAAAAAAAAAAAAAAACCTGATAGATTTCGTTGTCCTAGGATTTTTTTAAAAATTGAGCAATGCCACTTTGCCTTGAAAATAATTTCTTTTTCTTTGCAGTAAGTCACTTCATACGTTTCGTTACGAATAAAAGAAAAGATAAATTTCTCTTCGATTTATTCCGAATGCATTTACTTTTAATCCTTATAAGAATAAGTGTAATCCATATTTGATTAATTTTCATGACTATTTTCCTTTCTTCCTCAATACGATTTCTGTTATTAATCAGGCTCAATTTTAATTAATCAAATCTAGCGAAGTCATCTCGAAGATTAAATATTTCAGATAAGTGAAGATTTCGTATGTATTTTAAGCTGCTTAGAGAGAATTAATAAATGTCTTTTAAATTAATTCCAGCTCACTTTTAAAGAAATAAGACGGATGGAAATCATGAAAATTATAAGTAAATTATAATATATTTAGTAATTAGAACTTTAGATTTAGACTCTATTATTGTCAAAGAGAATTTATATTATGTTATTAAGGAGTGTTCGTATGTATATGATGCGTCAAAACATTTGCCAGTCCAATAATTAATAATTCTACCGAAGAAAATCGATTATTTTGCTAACAATTCTCCAGTATGTTTATCATAAAATCACTTCGTATTAATAGTAATTCGCTTATGTTGAGAAACGTAGAAAAAAATTAAAGTAATTCTTTTACATTTCAGTAGAGATTTCAATTTTATATTTTAACTTAGGCTCTAACTTATTGTTTTTTAGCCAAGTATGTTAATTGAATCCATAAAATATTGTGTTATGCATCACTTGTACCACCTGTTTGAAGTGTAATTAATACAAATCTCTGGTTGTTTTTATTCTCCATAAAAACTTCAAAATCTTTCACATGTAAAATGAATTTCGTTTTCGAGTTTTGAGTTACTCTTCGTTTCACTTCACGTTAACCGACGATTTCCAAAGGTGAAAATTGGTGACAGATCTCGGATATTAAGAACTCTGAAAACTCAGTAGTTCTTAAATTGGTGTTTTAAGTATTTTAAATTAGCTTAAAATCATTAAGAATTGTATATATTGTCTTATTTCACTATAGCATACTTTGTAATATTTCATTGATTATGTAATGAATGTAGACAAATATTTTAAATGTTCTACCAATTTTAGTAAATAGATCATTTCTGTTAAATTAGAGATCTGATTCATAAGGTAGTTATATATATATATATATATATATATATATATATATATATATTGAAAATTATGAGTATAAATCTCTTTTACACCATTTTTCTTTCTTAAAAAAATTTAGTTTTGATGCATATTAAATGTGTCCATGGGTTCGATTCCCATCTCGGGTTTGAATGTTAGTGCTTAGGAAATTCACTTTAAACAATGAGTCTCGGTTTAAGTCCTCATGTGTGCAAAAATAACCGTTGAACGAAACGAACCAAACCATGTATAAGTTATTTGGAATGAATATCAGTATTGTTATTACTGCCGAGTTACTTTATACACATTCTACAAATCGTAATCACAAAAACTGTTAAATTATTATCGGAGTTTGAGAACAATCGATTTTATGTAAACAGTACGTCAGTAAATAAATCACTAATCTTAAAAAAAAATTTTTTTTTTGATAATATCAGGGATGTAGAAAAAATAACTAAATTTCAGTGACGAATATTTTCGATTCAATTTTTCGTAACATGTCTAACTTTTAATTTAAAATTCAAGTACTACTTGTATATTTTCCTGCTTTGCCTTGTAAGCATTTAATGAAGCAAATGACATAGTGTAATTGAATGGGATATTTTTAGAGATAGTGATTCTCGAAAACAAGATCAAACAAGAACCGCATGAAAAATGTACCTTCCTTAAAATTTGAGTACCTTAATAGAAGTTAATTTTTATTGACACATGCCTACATGAAAGCTGTAGTGGCTCTTTATCACTTCAAGTGAACTAAGCTTAGGTACTTGCCATTTGAATGAAGTTTCGTAATTTGAATATTTGTTACCAAAGAAAAAATTGTAAATTTACTTCTCTCTTATATTTAATATTTTGTAAGATCTAAAATTTTGATAATATAAACTAAACCTGAACTTAATATTGTTTTTTCTAATTGTTGGCGCGTTGAATGGAATAATAAATTCATGTTACAAAAACTATATTCGATGTAAAAATTAAAAAAATAGGAATTTTTTTATTTAGGTTAAAGATTTTTTCAGAATGTAAATTAGGGGGTTGTTATTTTCGATTAGATGTTATATCATTATAACATTATGACTGTTTGTTAAAATTTGACTTAATGTTGTGAAATTCATCCTAGACACATTAACAATCTTAGACTAATGAATAACAGTTATGAAAACTAACAAATATGACTTTAATAAATGCTTAGCTATATTTAATTTAAATTTTTTTTATCAGACTATTTTATAAGTCAATGTGTATTTGTGGAAATTAATATAACCAACAAAAAGAAATATACCAAGTGTCCCATACTATACCTGCTTCAGTTTCTTTCCCAAATTTTATAAATAACCATCTTAAGTATCATACTTCACAGAAATTCTTATGTAAAAAGTTTTTTGCCTTTATTTTAAATATATTTTATTAGAATTACCGACGAGCAACTGAAAATATATGCAAGCAGTATCTAAAAATAAGCTAAATTATACATTTTGAGATATTGAAAATATGGATTTTCTGGAATGGATTATCGCGCTACTTTTTGTTGACGTTGAAAAGGTGGGCTGTGTTTAATTTTCTACAAGTATATAAATCATGTAAAATATTCACATTTTTGCGTTATATTGACATATCTCTCTTAAATTATATTCCCAACCTCATATATTGCTGAATTTGGGTGCAGACATCTTAAATCTGTTATAACGAAGCAGAAATAAATTGAACAGGAATGGTTACAAGGAATCGGTTCGGAATTCCTTAAAACTTCAATCTTCCAAATAGTGTTTTATCTAGATGAACATCCTCAAGCACAATCCTCTTTGATTTATGTGAAAAAAAAATGATTTTGTCAAAGTAAATTAATCGTTTAAGTAACAGGAAAGTATTTTGCTTTTTTAATCATTCTCTTCATAAAAATTAATAAAAATTTTGATAAAAAAAACTACGGCAGCCCCTGATCTAGGTAATATATACTACCATCTTGTTAGATTATAACTCTTTGTTTTTCTGCCGAAAAAGTTCATTTATTAACCACTTTTCTTTTTTTTATATCCGGAAACTAATAATTGACCAATCAATCTATCGGGCAATGGAACTCCGGAATACCCCGCGGAATACGTCCCCCAAAACACTTTTCTTGTCCCATTCCCATCACTCTATTCTGTATTTATGGCGCATAAAGCAACCGCCAACAGTTATTAAGAAAAGGATATTTCATCTCGCTACAAGCACCCTCTATTTATTCTCGTATTGCCGCTCTCGTGAAGACTCTCGATACCAGGAACATTTCAGCAGGGGTTGTGGGGTAGAGAGTGCTGCTTTTGTGGTCCACCCCCTCTTCATAAATGTCCCTTGATGCATCTATAAACTGGATGGAATGCATGTTTATGGCAATGCACGTATAATGCTTAAGACGTGTTGCTCTATCAATCATACCCAAAGCCAATTTAGGAATTTCATTGCCTTTTTTCCTTTCCTGTCGAGGTTGGGGAAGTTCTTTTTTTTCCATGCTTTATTTTAGGATCGCTTTTCAGGAATTCCATCCGCGATCCTCTTGTTGGAAAAGAGTGGAATTTTCGTCCTTCTCTCCCCTAGTTGTGTGGAAAAGTTGGAATTTATTAATTACACCCCTCGTTCTTCGCCCTACCCCACTCGGTCGAGCATACGCTCTTGTTTTTCCGCGTTCTTTCTCGTCCAAGTGCTTTTCCATTTCGGGACATTAGAAGCGTTTGTTTCGGTCGGCGGTGGAATTTTTATTGCCTGGAGTTGTGTGATGTGTGCGTGCGGGATTGAGACCTCCGTTTTATTTATTCCCCACTTAAGGAGTTGACGTTTTTCCCGCGTGGCATTTTCCGCTTGAACACAAGTCATGGAATAAAAGATCCATAAGTTTGGTTGTCGATTTATATTCTGTAATTTTTTAGACTCAGATTTTAATTGCGATGTATGTGTTTGTAGAAAATTTGTTTACTTTTAATTTCGGGGAATGCCAATTAGTTGCAAATGTTTAGATTATAGACTTCTCACAAATTTTGTGTTTTTAGATCTAAATATTTGTAAAGTGGTTTACTATTTTTTTTTTACTTTTATTGATTGCTATTTGGACGTTTTATTTCGTTTTATAAGCACTTATTTCCTAAACTTTCATCCTATTTCACCATCTATTTCACACACAATCAAATGCTGTAAATTTTAAATATTTAACAACATAGACATATTGTTCTATAATATAACCTATATTCTATAATAAGTTCTATAATATATGATATTGATAAACCGATGACAATAGACGAGATATTGTTGAATGAATAAAAATATTGCGCGTGCTTCTATAATTCCTAAATTATTTTTTCTTTAACGTACAATTGTTGTTTAATTTATTTCCCGTCACTTATTTCCCTAAATTTAGTTACTATTCTCTCATTACCTTTGTTTATTGTTTAATTTACTGCTATTATCTATTTTGTACAATGTATTGCATTTATTTACGGGGATTGCCGGCGTAATGTGGCATTTCAAACATCTTTAAATGAATTTTTTTGTAACGCATCGATTAAAAGAAAGTCTTAGTAAGCAAAGATAATGGGATCCATTGGAACCATGTATTCAAGATATGTTATGTATCTTAAAGTTTCTTTCTTTAGACTCTGTTAAACTGAAAAATGTTTTAATATTAGGCTTTCCTTGATAAAAATATTTTTCAACAGTTTCGAATATTCAAGTTATATACAAGAATTATTTTACTTTATAAAACTTTTTTTTTTAACTTCTATATAATATAATTTTTTGTCTAAAATGTTTTAAAAATGTAAAGATTATTTTGAAAATCCATTGATCTCACTGGCAAATTTTCTATTTTTTTTCTGTATTAACATAGAAAAAAACGCATTCTTTTTGAAAAATTTCCTAAATTTTGTGTTAATAAATTTTATTAAAGCTTCTTATTTATTCCTTTAGTGATTTATTATTTCATAATTTATATTTTTATTATTAATTCAAATTGCGTTAATATAATAAAATTACTTATGCTGTGTTGATAGTGCTTTATGCAATACGTTTGAAACCAAAAACGTTTTAACTTACTGCAATTCTATATTCTAAAACATTTATGAATTTTTAATAAATTCTCTTGTTTATTTTCTTATTAGCTATTTTTTTTTCTAAATTATGCCACCTTTTTAAACTAGATCCAATTATTTCCCTTGAGTATTATTTGAAAGTCCATTTGCAGAAAAATCTTTCTGTGACGCGTATATGCACAATCGAAACCCTTAATTCACATCTCTCTACTAAGCTTAGTAGAACTAGTTCTCCGTTCCAGTCGCCTCACATTTCTGTAACTGACTTTAATGTTCCCGGGAACTTAGATACGGAACCGACAACCTTTAAAGACGGAGACACTTTATTTTATACCCGGAGTTTTCGTTTTGAGTAGGAAAGTGTGTGATTCCGTTTAATTCCCTGGAGGAATCTTCCAGATCAAAGGGTTTTCACCATTAAGTGAAGGCAATTCGACCATTTCGCCGTTCTGCTGTGGCAATCAAAGTAGAGCAGGGTAATCCTTCGGGGATGGGATGACGTTACCTGCTTTTCTCAAGAACTTTTAATGAATATTTTTCGAGTTACTGAGCCGACTGCACCTTTGACGTTCTGATTATTTCCCAATTTAATGCTTACCTTGCCAGCAGCTTAAAGGGATGTTTTAACAATGGATTTTGAGAATTCAAAATAAATGTTTTCTGTTTCTGAAGGATATATTTAAGATGTGTCTCGGTTTCATTTTATTTTTGTTAAATGCATTGTTTTGCTTGTGGTACAAATACTGGTTTATTATGTAAAAATCATATTTCGTGATATTTGATTATCCATGAATATTTTTGTTTTATAAAGGAATACATAAAATGAATCAGAAAGAGAACATTAAAAAATAGTTTTAATATTTGAAGTAATTATATAATTTTATGTAATTTAAACTCAATTTATTCCATACATTGCACTGAATAATAGAAGTAAACATTTGATATTTTGAATTATTCCTATGACAATTTTTGAATAAACTGTCATCTGACAAATATCAAAATTTGTTACTTCATATGTCAGTTGACTATCGAGTTTTGGGATGTAATTGCTTAAAATAAAATTTATAATATCCACACAACTATATATTAAGAAATAAAAATTTCTTTTCCAA
This sequence comes from Latrodectus hesperus, assembly GCA_037975125.1. Classification (NCBI taxonomy): domain Eukaryota; kingdom Metazoa; phylum Arthropoda; class Arachnida; order Araneae; family Theridiidae; genus Latrodectus; species Latrodectus hesperus. The sequence continues at coordinate 93,496,060 of CM075851.1, forward strand.
GCAAAAACATGTTGCAGTTGATTATTGAGTATTCATTTAAAGTTGAGCTGGAAGCTGAAAAGTGCGCAAATCTTTAGTTCATGAGTTCGATCCCCATCTTGGGAGTATATATTTGAAGCTTGTGGAATCCACTTCATGCTGTAGAACTTACTAATCATCTTAATGATTGTAGAGTGGCAAAACAAATTCTAACTTTTGTCTTTACATTTATTCAAAATATTATTTGTTGATAATGAACGATTTTAAGAAAGCTGAGAGAATAATACATGTTAAGAATTATATGTTAAGCTGAATAATATTCTCCAGACTTAGAGGGAATGTTACAGATTATTAGAAAAAATTTGGATTTATTAGAAAAAAAGGTTAAATTTGTGCAAAATTCTATAACAAGTTTCAAAAGTAAATTTTTCATCTTTAGCAAAACGTTTAAGATAAAAACTGATTAATGTACAAGATAAAAGCACATTATGGAAGCAATTTTATCTTTTCAAAAATACTCGGTATCAATTTAGTACTAATTTTAAAAAAGAAAAAAATATACTCTTATAAATAATGCGCAGTTGATTAATTTTAATCTATAAAAAGTTAACTTATGACATAGTTGGTTTTAAGAAATTTGATGAATCCTCATTGTTTCTCTATTATTCCAAATGGCTTCTAACAGATTTAAAAAAATATTTTTGCTTTAAGAATAAAATATTAAACGTTTTTTGTGGATATTTTTATGCGAGGCTTCGAACTAAAAAAAATTTATTTAAAAAATGACTTTTTATATGAAAAGTTATTGCTGCATAACTCAGGGTTCTTATTTTATGGTATAGAAAGCATTTGAAGCACCAAATAAATTTTTAATCCTTATGGTTAAATCCTTTAATTTCAATTCTACGTGTTGAAAAATTTTCAAATTAATGTAAATGATACACAGTAGAAACCATTTTATCTGTATGCGTAAAGGTGAACAAATTAGCAGTCAAAAATAAATTATCCGTTTTTTTTGTTATCGCCTCATAATTTCCTCGACGAAAAAAAAGTTTTATTCGATAACAGCAGTTAGCAAACATCCGTTATAAGTTTCTGTTTGCTTTTACAGTCACGTTTTGTCTTTATTACGCTTCCACGAACATATTGGATACTTTTTTTAGTTTTCTTTCTTGCTGATCTAAAAGTTCCCGAATGAATTTTTTCTTATTTTTTGTTAAAATCTCAAAAAGTATTTTGAAGCTGTTTAATCCTTACTAACTGTGAATACTTTTAGTAAAACTTAATTCTTTTTCTAACTCTGCTTTTCCTTGACATTATCTTTACAGATTGATTGATTGATTTTCATCGTTTTACCTTTATAATTAGGGTTTCTTCCTTAACAGTTAGGGTTTCTTTATATTTTTTTGTAACTTCTTTATTAAGTAGATTTTTACCATTATTAACGGTACAGTTTTTATTGGCCATTTTTGCCTATATGTTGCCAGAGGAAGAAAGTTTGTGACTGGATTAACTACGTTTATTTGATGTATAGCTGAAAATTGTATACATTTCAGTAGCTTTCACTTTCAAACGAAATAACGGATCAGACTTGTATTATACAAATACAAAAGTTTGATGCGTTATTTAGCATTGTATACATCTTTAGCATTGGAAAGCACAGAAATATCTTTCAAAATAAGTTATCTTGACATTTTTTAGTTCTTATATGCTATCAGCTATAAATTTTTTCGAAAGCCTTATCATTATTTATAACTAATTGTTGTGTTTCGATGCTGAAATTTATGAAAATTCAATGTTCTATTAAGAATTTCTTTTTTAAGCTATTGTATATGAAATACTGGTTATTTTGTTATTGTAATTGGATGCCATAAAGATTACTGATGAGATATTGTGCCTTAGTTTCATTGTAGTAATATAAATATATTAGTGTTTGCATGATTTTTTTAGTACTTAAATTGCGGTTAGTTTGTTTTCATTGTTATAGATGCTACAAGCTTTGAAATGAAAATAACTGTTTTAAATGTTGGTTTAAATTAAGAGCATTTTTATATGTATCTGAAAAATTATTTTACTGGTTAGAGTTAGATAATATTTTAATTTAATTAAATATACTTGCAATTAAAAGTAAGTATGTCGTAGTTTCCTATAAATTGCAAATTTGTTTTAGCATGCTTTAGACATAATTTTGGTACTAAATAAAATGAAGTAAATATTTTATTCATATTGAGTAATTCTATCATTACATCGTTATCAATTATTATAAGATTTACTCGAATTAGTGAATTATTTTATAAATAAGAATTTGGTAACATATATTTATACAAATAATTATGCAAAATTATAAATTTTGCTTAATTTCTAGGTTGTAATTTTCTGTCAAGGCAATTAAAATTAGACGTGAGACTATTAAATTTGAACTCTTATCTTTTATTTGAATAGATTGGAACTCTTATTTGAAAATTAAACTTTCTACGTTCTGCTTTCGTGTTTCTGTCTAAAATTTTATTAAATATTTTTCTCTTAGTTTTTGTAGATTTTAATATTATAGCAGCACTGTACAAATTACTTTAATGTCTCTCTGGGAAAGCATTTAATACTTATGTGACACAAATCTCATTCTCCGTCAATTGGAAAATGTAATTTAAGCCACGAAGTCACCAGTATGACAAGGAGATGGTGGGACGTCAAACTCGCTGTTAATTACTCGAACAGAGCACATTTAGTGGGATTGCTGCAAAGATGAATTGTCTTGCTCCAATTGGCAATCCAGAGTTATGTAAGAATTGATAAGCATCCTCATTTTAAACCACGATTTAATTAGTGGTATAGTTTAAGACACAAGCATTTATTGAAATATTTATGAGTTTTATAAATTGGATTTTCTCTTCAGAAATGTGTAAATCTATATAAATATTTATAAAATCTTTGATAAAAGATTTTTTTAAACTTTGTGTGTGAATATTAACTCTATCAAGTTTTAGAATTCTGATGTGATTCTCTTTTATAAAAATGTTACGCAACTGTTGCGTTTAACGCACAAATGTCAATTTATATTTAATTAGTGCTTTCCTCAAAATTTGAAAAATTTATTATTTACTATGCAGTATTGAGTATTATGTATGTTAATCACTGTAACATCAAGCAGCATAACATTAAAACATTAGATTAAGGAGTATTCGAAATAACGCAATATGTACATTACAAACAAATGATTTGTTTGTTGAAGATTAGGGATCAGAATGAGAATTGCTGCTGAATTAAACGGCTTTGACTGAAGAGAAACTGTATTCTAAAGATTACATGCTCCGAATTTCTCATCTAGTTTGATGTTTGAGACCTAAAGAAATCAAATCCAAAAATGTGACTCTGATTATATCTTGTGGACACGAGTAGACTTATTTAATGAAGATGAATTCATAGTTGCGTGTGATTCAATTGGCAGAAAATGAAATAAAATACAAATGCTCGGGTGCGAATATTCATGTACTTTCAATTCTTTATTACATGGGATTATGTAGTAAGTACTTCTCTCTCGTATACTTCTGTAGATGCTTCGACATCGACTTTAAGTAATCCATTGCCCTGGATGCATTGGGATTGGGTGAAGATTGGGTGCCTTGTCTTATCAATCAAAATCCCTTAAACGTCATATCAACCATTGTTAGGATGAAATATATATAAGGCAAACAATGTTCCTCATTGTAGAGTTATACTTTGAGAAATTGTTCCTATAACTTCCTCTAAGATCTAGTGGCTGTTACTGACAACACCAAAACTGCTTGCAGCTCAATGGTTGAACCTTTTACCATTATTTTTACAATTCTGTAGTCTAACCTCATGTCAAGCCTTTGGATCTGTCTGTCATTTCTTGACCTTGCACCACAAAGCCTAATCAGTCTCATTTCAACCTTGATTGTTTATTGTGATTCTGGTTCCAATTTAAATTGTAGTTCTCGATGATATAAAAAGTGAGCGTAAAATGAGGAATTAAACCAAACGATTACTATATAAGGCAAAGTCTAGTCAGATATAACTCTAAATCAATTTCATACATTCATGGATTCCATTTTTTCCCAGGAAGTAGAATCTTTCATCAGGACAGCTCTCTTTTCTTATATATTCTTTGTATTCTTCTTCTTCTTAACTGGCGTTACAGCTCTATGCAGGCCTTAGCCTCCAATACAACCTCCTTCCACTTTCCCCGCTTCAGAGCCATATTTTTCTAATTCTTTATCTTCACGGTCTCCAGGTCCTTTTTTACATTATCAATCCATGTTTCTCTGGGTCTCCTCTTCTTCTTGCTATTGAATAATTTACCCTTTGTTATCCTTTTTATGATATTTTTTTCATCTTATTATTTTTTCTGATCCATACACCATTTTCAAACCTTGGTCCATAGATTTTCCTTAAAATTTTACGTTCAAAAATTCTAATTTATTCCGAGTCCCTTACATTCAATGTCCATGTTTCTCCGGCATATGTAACGATTGATTTAAGGAGGGTTTTATAGATTTGCAGTTTTATTTTTCGTGATATCAATCTATTATTGAATAACTTTTTATTTGCTTAGAAAGCTCTATTACCAGCTTGCACTCTCTCGCGCATATTTCATTTTGTAGGCTGTTGTCGTTGCAAATAAAAGTTCCAAGATACTTGAATTGTTACACTCCTTCAAAATTTTAACCTTCGATTTCAATACCTCTTGGTTCCCTTCTAGATATTCTTTGTATTATAAACCGAAAATAGTACGATTAGTAACTTGTTGGAAAATGACACATGTGTTCTGTCTGTGTTGATTTCTTTTACATTTGTTTAATCGAAGGTATTCATTTAAAATTTTTAATTAATTTTAAGTAAGTGAATTAGAATTAATTAAAAAATCTCAGTTCTGAAGACATAAGCTGTTGTCCGATGTTTAACAAACTATACTCAATTACTGAATATTTGGAGCAATCTACCTTCGTACCTATTAAAAATTTGTCACCGCAAAGTAAACAGTCTAACGACCTATTACTGTTGTAAGACATTTTAAAACCCATCGTGTATGTTGTCTTCCAGAAGAACTTTTCATGCGCATTAGGCCTTACTTACTTGTCGCAAAAGTAGTAACCTGGAAAATTTTCAAACATGAAGAATAACATTACATAACATTTATCCCCCGTTGTTCTGGAGTAGTTGCGATTGAAGGCTGGACACTTAGCTGTGAAAAGCACTCTCATAGGACTAGGTCACGGTGAGCCTTTATTAAAGATTTTAACACCGCACAATGAGCGGCCTGGTTGATTATGGTGTCGTTTTCATTGTTGGAAAGTAAGGAGTACGAATCCCAATTTAACTTAAGTTCCTCCGTATGTCCAGTAAAGGCAGTTGGGGCATGTTAAGTAGGTCCAGTTTGTCTCCAAGCAAATTGTCCTTTGTAAATTGATATCTCGGGGGTAGTAGGTCAAGTGTAAGTGGATTTTCTGTTTGATCCATGCTTATAAATAGTAAAGACTACTATCCAGTTTTACTATTTATAAGCATGGATCAAACTATTCTATTTGTGTAGAGTCCAGTTGAGGGCCAAAAACAGGAAAGTATGCTGGTGATAACTCGCACCTTGAACAGCAACTGCCCATCAGCAAGCCAACCTAATTTATTTGGTGGCTATTAAAATACCTTGTAAAAGAAAAGGGATATTAATGTCCAGGTCCTTTTTTAATGGTAAAATAATATAAAATTCTGACAAGTTTAAATATTATTTGAAGTAATATAGCTATTGTATTGGTATAGTATATATAAGTGGTTTCATATATTTACGTTTTTTGAATTTTTTGTGAGCATTTTTTTAGTACTTCTATACTACTGTCAAGTGTTTAAATATTGATGACCTATGGGAGTATGAAATCAAAATGAGTAAGCTCTATTCAAGCTGCTAGTCAATCGCTAAAGTGTAAATTTTCTTTTAATGATATGAATTCATTTTATTGAATATGTGTTAGTGTACCTGTCAGAATATTCAATAAATTACTCAAGTGTGTTCCTTTGCACCCAAAAACCCGTAAAAACGCGTTAAATATGATAACGATTCTCAGTCAGAAACGAAATGGACATTTTTAATTATGCTTTTATCACTTCACTATGAATTGCACTGTTTAAAAATGAAATATTAATATTTACGCGTCTGTAAGAGCGATTCTTTTTGGATGAAGATTTCTCACTCCAAGCAAATTAAATGCACAAAGCACAGAGCTGCATACTTTATGTCTTGATATAAGGGAACAGAGATAAAACGTAACAGATGGTGGCGAATTAGGCGGAGGGGTTGCTGTTTTTCCCTTCGTCTTTCCGGAACAGTTAGATAAAAACGAACCAGGAGCTTATATATTAAACGTTTGAAACACTCCAGATGTTCTGCTCATTTACTGTGCATGAAATGCCCGAATAAATCCGAGAATAAGTTCGTCGGTGGAACTCTGAATGGATAAGCTTTCGTATAATAAGTTCAACGGTAAATGTTGTGATTGTTATTATATTCTCATTGACATTAACCACACACGCAATAATAACTAGTGTTTGCTTAAATTAGTTTAGGAGTTACAGATAACTTTATTTAACCTAATGTTTCGGAGTATGTTCTTTATACCATTTTTAACAGATCTGCAACATTTGTGTCTTTTAAAGAAAATATGGTCGTATTATTTTTTTCTCTAAAGATAGAAGTTTGTTTATTTAAGCGTTGTCATGTCATAAGCACACACACAATCCTTGTAGAATAGAATATAATTGTATTATGTCCAGAAAGTGACATTCTAAATTCGCATGTATTCATTTTGATTCATTAATCTATATATTCAATCTAATAACATAGATTGATGTGTTAAATTGCAACCTCCAGATAATTGATTTGACAGCTAGTCAATAATGTCTTTCAAACGGAGAATATAATTGTAGCTGTTTTAGATAAAGCGATCTCAAATGCATTATTTACTCTAAAGCCATTATATAAAAGTTGCCGACTATGAAATGATTACAACGTTTCACATAAGAAATTCCTAATTGCGTTTCTTAACCGATTTCTGTTTATCACCAGATTCTGTCATTCAATTTAATGAAAATTTGGATCTATTCTGTTTGTTATATTGTTGACGTGTAATTAATTTGACGCCAAATTAGAACTGTTACTATATAAATTTACTTATTCTGAATCGATTGTGATTTTATATTTTTGAAAAATATACTAAAATGTAGAATTTATTATTATGTCAATAATCATTATGGATCGTTATTAATTGCGGTTGGAGCCATTAAGATTATTATTAATAAATGCCACAAAGCCTTTAAAACGTTAGTAACAATTTTCCAAATTTAAACAGTTCTGCTTTTCATTTTATTCCGACTACAAAAGTAACTTTTAAAATAATTCTAGGACATTTATATAACATAAATATAAAAATGTTTCTTATTATTTCTTCATTGGACACAATATGTTTGAGGAAATATTTATTCATAACTCACTATTCGTTATCTTGTTTTACTTTCTTAAAATTTGCTTATATGTGCGAAAAATAATAAAAATAGTGTTGGTATGGTTTCATAATTGTTTAAAATAAACTTAAAATGAAGTTTAAAAGTTTAGAGTAGTAAATGCCAACTCAATTGTTGAGCTGATCACTTTATCATTATCCAAAATTTATTGTGACGAAATTGTCTCTTCTTTTTGGAATGTATCCCAGGCTATTGAATTGCTTCATCCATCAAGTTGATTCAGTGCTACGTTATCAGTAAAAATACAAATATTTTTTGGACTTATAAAGCTACTTAGCGCATACACAACTTATTAATTTTTTTCTTTTTGAATATTCTCAGTCTGCATTTATAAACCGTTGACAGTTGACACCAGCAAACTCCCCTCCAAGGAGCTTTACCAACTGCTTATAAACCGTGATAAATCTGTAAGAACTTTAGAAAATATTCTTTCACACTCACATTTCTGAAGTTAATTTTCACTACCGGTAGTCTAATGAAAATGTGTGAAATTGCTATTAAATTTCCCATCCAGAAGTTGTATTAATGCTTTTGGGCTAAATTATAATTCTTCAGATTTCGCAGGCAGTAATAAACAGGAGCTTCGTTAAGATTCTGCTGAGTGAGTGATTATGCAACTAATAAGACAATTATGGTAACTTCCCCCCCAGTTGATGAGAATTAATACTGAGGGGGAAACATGTAGGAAGAGCAAGTCGGTAATGATACTATCTTTTAACAGCTTTATAATTTCTGCGAGTATATAACAGGGCAATTTGTTATCTTTCCCTCTTTTTGAAATTAAACTACTTCATCATTTTTAGTTGAGACGAAGGCAACTTGAGTTAGCTGAAAGGTGTATTACAGAGAAATCAGAGTTCGTTCTTCTCGTTCTATTTATTTTTAAAATATAATTTAAAATTTATCACTTTAATAAGATTTTGGAAATTGCATATTTATTTGGTATTGTATAGTAAGTAATATTTCTTGTTAAACTATTTTGTGTTAATTTAATGATAAAGCTGATAATGTAGTATTTCTTCTTTTGAGAATCTACTTTATTAGTATTAAAATTGAATGTTTTTCTGTTTGTATTAAAATTTGATAGAAATATATTAAATTTTAATATTAGTAAATTAGAATTTAAAAGTATTAAAATTGATTAATTTTGTTTCTCGAGTAAAAATGTACTAGGTCCGACTTCCATCCTATCTCTCTCTCTCTCTCCTTTTTTTATTATTATTTTTATTTTTAAGATCGTTGAGTAATGTGTATCTTTTCTTAAAGTAGGTAGTAAATTATATAAAAAGACAAGCGTTTCTCTGTGGCCATGTTGATAAATTTTAAGTATGTTTGCATCCGTTCATAGAAGTTTCGACTGGGATATTTTAAAATTTATATAAATTTTATAAAAAATACTAGGATACTTTAGCACCTATAATGAATCATATTGAGACAATATGATTAACAAATACGATCAATATTCGTTTTTTTAGGATTTTTCAATTTAATTCTATTTAAAATTGCATTGCTGATTATGGAAAAACAATTATGAATTTTTTTTATGTAAAAACTTTTATCACACAGTTTAAAACAAGTTAATGGAATAACTATTTGAAATACCTAATTTTTATGTTATGGGAACAAATATTTCTTAATATTGATTTCTTTCTGTCGGAAAATATTCCTTTTATTAATTCATTACTTTCAATAATATACTAAAATTTTCATTAATTCAAACAAAACAGCAGTTGAATAGTTTTAAAGGGCTAAAAAATTTTAATCTAAATAACATTGTTTTCAATTGTGTATTTTATAAACAACGAAGTTTACGTTTGTGAAGGAAATGTAAACAAAAAGCTTTATTTTTCATTGCATCTCGATTTTTTTCTTTTGTATCAAATTTTATATCTGTTTGAATATTACAGTACTATATCTTTTTTTTAAACATAATTTTTGAATGATTTTCCTTACTTAATATTTTTTTACATATTTAATAGATCTATATATTTAATAGATATATTTTTTACATATTTAATTTTACATAATTAATATTTTTTACATATTTAATAGATTTTCTGATTTTCAAAATTTTCGAAAAGAACATGTTATCGCGCATCGTTACTGTAGCCTCACAATGAAAGTAATTAAACATATGAGATATTATAAGAACAATAACTACTTTATTTGGAGCATAAAGAGTGTTTAAAAATAGTTTTTGTGATGATTTTGCTACAGATAATGTATAGAACAATATTGGAGCATTCAGTACTAGTTTTCATGTCTGTTGAATTCCTGTCTGAAGCAGTGAATTGATTGTTACAAAGCTTGTTGATTTATACCAATTTTATATCACCATGGCATTTTTATGTATAATTTCTAGTTAAGTGCGAGAAGGAATGCTCACCGTGGTCTACAGCTCTCCAGAGCAAAGGATTCTATGTTCGATCCTAGCCATTGTAGAACAATGAGAGATGTAAAATTAAAAATAATATTAACAGATAATTCAACTCTTGAAAGAGAACTATAGGAGGTACATGCTATGTGTGTTTCCTGCATGCACGTCCGTCGGGTGGGTGCTTCGGAGATTTCAGGGTTTCCTTCCTTGGGATATGCCCTCTAACTATGAAAATTCCTTCCAAATTACGTGGTGGGCTTTAAAATGACTTAGAACATCATTTGGACGCTTGGCACTTCCACAAAAAGGTGCCAATAGAAAAAAATTTATCGAAAATTGTTTTATTGAATCTCACATGAAAGAGGTATAAAAATAAAACGTATTTAGATTTTATCAGCTGATAAGGAAATGAATTCATTTTATTGTGGCCATAAGTAGCTTGGAAAAGAACACTTATAAAAATCTTACGTAACTCTGATAGCAATATAACAAGCCATCTTGAAGGAAAGGTACAGAGATGTTCAAGGGAAAATTCCTTGAATTCTTCCATTGAAAACCACTGGTATTGAAATAAAATACATTCAGTACCTTTATAACTCTTGATGTTTGGATCTGTAGCTTCTTTTTGTTACTTAAGCATGATTAGGACTCGCCCTCTGAATTAATACTGAATTCAAGCGATTCGGTAATAATACGCTAAAGGTATTTACGCAATATTTGAACGTTTCTATGAAGCATTTCAAAGAAAATCGAAGTGGAATTCATTTTCATTAAATCTAATAATATGAATTGCTTAAAAGTACATTTATGACTTAAAAGTACAGAAAATCTGAAGCATTTTGCTCTTTAAATTCTAAAACGTTGAATGGAAAATTTTGTGCACTGATTTTAATTAAAATTCTATTTTTATTTGGATTATATAAATTACATTAAGGACCTGTATAAGTATAAACCAAAATATACTTTAATAGAGAATCGGTAATGAATTTTATACTTAAATAATTTTTTTAAATTTTAATAATTAAATTTTTTACTGTCAGAGATAGAGATAAATTTAATACTTTTTATTAGAAAATAATATAGCGCGAGATATATAAAAAAAAGAAAAATACAATTGAAGTGAAATATGAAGTTATAACTGCTGTTCTTCTTACGTAAATTACACTGATGGGGAAAAAATCCCAACACCAAGAAATAATAATTATTGTAGAGTAATGAAATTTCAGCAATACATTTATATAGGTAACGTACGTAATTCATTACAATTTTAAGATCACAGGTTAATTTAAGCCCGAGAAGAGCTATTGCAGAAGTGAAATACAGGTACATTAATAACCTGTGTAACCGCCAGAATTTTGAATGCAAGCATATTAAAGTGCATGCATCGAATCATACAGGTGCTGGATGTCCGTTTGTGGGATAGAGTTCCATGCCTGTTGCACTTGGTTGATCAATACAGGGACGGTTAATGCTGGTTGTATATGACGCTGGAGTTGTCGTCCAATGATGTCCCATACATGCTCAATTGGAGACAGATCTGGTGATCTGGCAGGCCAAGGAAACATGTCGACACCCTGTAGAGCACGTTGAGTTACAACAGCAGTATGAGGTCGAGCGTTATCCTGTTGGAAAACACCTCCTGGAATGCTGCTCATGAAGGGCAGAACAACAGGTTGAATCATCAGACTGACGTACACATTTGCTGTCGGGGTGCGTGGGATAACCACGAGAGTGCTTCTGCTGCCATAAGAAATTGCACTCCAGACCATAACTCCAGGTGTAGGTCCAGTGTGTCGAGGTTGCAGACAGGATGGCTGCAGCTGCTCACCTGGCCTCCTCCTAACCAACACACGGCCATCACTGGCACAAAGGCAGAACCGGCTTTCATCAGAAAACACAACAGATCTCCACTCCGTCCTCCGATGAGCTCTAGCCTGACACCACTGACGTCGCAAACGGCAGTGGTTATGCGTTAGTGGAATGCACGCTACAGGACGTCTGGCTCGGAGCTGTCCTTGAAGTAACCGATTGGTAACAGTTCGTTGTGTCACTGTGGTGCCACGACTCGCTACGACCATACGCCGAACACGACGGTCTTCCCTCAGTAGCACCACGTGGCCGCCCGGAACCCTGTCTTCTTGAGACAGTGCCTTCCCTTGACCACTGCTGCCAACATTCATGCACAGTGGATGCATTCCTGCCAAGCTTTTCTGCAATCTCGCGGAAAGAAAATCCACCTGCTCGCAGGCCTATTATACGACCTCGTTCTAACTCAGTGAGCTGTTGATAATATCTTCGTCGTCTTCTTAAAGGCATTGTGGACTAGCATCAACTCATTACATCAAATCTCGACGCTAAACAACGCTCAGGAACGTTACAGCTCGTGTTTAAAGCGAACCTGATTTGCATCTTCCGTGTGTCGCTATTAGCGTCACACTGATGCGCCGAGCGCAAAATTTGAATCAACGTCATCTTTCAGATGTATGAACACGCCTGCTAAATTTCGTTTCGCTTGCGCAACTCCTTCTTGGTGTTGGGATTTTTTTTCCATCAGTGTATATTACGAATATCAATTATCGAATACTATTCGGTTATCAAAATCAGATACACCACCAATTTATAAAGACATTTTAGCATCTTAAATCATATCAACATATGTGTATGCAGAAAGCAGAAATGTAGCATTCATCCGTTTTTTAAAAGTAACTGGAATCGAACCCAATACCTTTTGCTTCGAAGAGCGCTGTCCTATCACTAAGGCTCGGTAAATTACATTGATCATTTCCCCAGTTAACCAGAACTCAGAATAACCTTTGCTAAAATTAATTTCTCGGGAATTTTCATCATGGATATATAAAAATCTTAACTATTTAATAAATTTTTTTAAAAAAAATATCCGCAAAATGTTGAAAATGTCTATATTTCCTCAAAATGGTAGAAAAGTATCATTTACTTTTTAAATTGTTAGACAAATTATAATTTATTGGAAAAGTTTCTTTTGTAGAATAGCTCTTTATGTAGTTGCTTTTTTAATTCTTTAGTGATAAACTTTTTTTTTATTCATAGTGTCATCGATTAATCAATTTTATACTAACATTATTAAAATAAATCTTTATCTGACATTTTCTATGTAGTTAACAAAATTGAGTCACGCGTAATAATATTGGTTACAACCTATCGTCGCTGAGTTTGACATGTGCAACAACTTTTGCTTATTCGGGTTCCTTCCTTTTTCATCGATCCAACTCCGTGTATGCATTCGAGAACTTACCTGGCGACAAAAGCTGCAAAACTATCGGAATTCGATATTGATAGTTGCTTAAGTGGTCGCCATTAAATGTCCAAGTTACCCAATTCCCTAATCTGACCGCATCGATAGGATTTCAATACGCATTTTACAAGCTTATTTGTCGTTAGATTTTCTTGCTGAACAATGCGATATCTGCATATCATATTTCGATAATTTAGTGATTCTTCATTATTTTAGTGACAAAACTGAATTGCTTTTATAATTTTCAGAGCATTTTTTTTTGTATCATCAGGAATATTTTTTGTAATTTTAAATCCCGATTTATATTTATATCAAAATGTCTGACAAAAGCAATTTTCTTGGATATTCATTTAAGAATATTTTAATATTTTTAAATTTAATTTTTTTCCATCATTGATGTATTTTTAATGATACGCACAAAAAAACAATTTTTATTTTAAAGCAAATAATATTTTAAGATAAAAGACTATAAATGTTGAAATAGTGATTGCTTTTATTTGAAATAACGAAATTTCTGTAATAACACTTGATATACCATGCATTCAAATTAGATTTACTGTAATAACCTAATAAAACAAGAGATCTTAAAGCCTAAATGTTAGTTTTGCTAGTACAATTCATATCAGGACACAGTTTAGATATCTAATTTGATATTTCATTAAATATAATCTCACTTAAATTTTTTTATCTATTCAAAAATTTCTGAAATTTAAATAACTAATTTCATATACATTTCAATTTAACCAATTAATATCTCAAGGCAGGAAAATATTTTCCATGTGCAAATTAATACAAAATGCGAAAATATTCTTTATTTAAATTTATAGAAAAAAGTCTGAGTTGACAATTACAAAATTTTGATAAAAAATAGTATGAATTTGAGGATTTTTAGATATATATAAGCGCGCATTAATTTTGTTCATGTGAAGAAATGGGAATTTTTAAATGTTGATTTTAGATTTTATTAAGATATGCATTTAAATATATTTTATTATGAATAAATAAATGACGTATGTTTATTTTTAGCATGTGTGTGAAAGTTTTATTTGAATTTTTTCTGATTTTCAATGGAAAAGAAAACATTATTGTAGCGTTTATTAACAAGAGTTTTTCTGTTAAATTATGAATAACAGATGTAATATGTGCACAATATATATTTTCAACGCACTGTTGAAAAAATTTAAATGAAATTTGTCTTATATAATTTTAAAAAATTCTTGAAGAATGACTAAAAATTTATTGTTTAAAAAAATTAATTTTTTTACAGCTATGAACAGATTTTTTTTATTGAGATTAAATACTAATTTTTATCGTAGGTATGGTCGATTTGGCAGCTAGATGATTAGTGCTTTAGACACGATTTAACAGTTCATCATCTCTAGCTTTTATGCTTGTAGTTTCAGAATCCTCTTTAAACTGTAAATCCCAGTGTAAATTAGTTATCCTGTGCAAAAAATGGTCATTCAGTAATTAAGAAACTAACATTTACGTGTGGTAATGTTATTTCTGCTTTCCAGAAATAAATCAATACTTTTTACCCAATTAAAAAAATGCTGATTTATCACGTCATATTTTTGAATTGAATCCTTGCTTTTTCTCGATTTTGTACTTTCGCGGATAAATCTTAGAACTTAATTAATATTTTTCAAAATAAAATATTCAATTTTATTTAAACTTTTGTTTAATTTAAAAATTTAGATTGGGGTCTTTTTATTTCTTGAAAATAATATAAACTGAATGGAAATTTGTATTTTCACGTAATTTCAGAATGGCAACAGGAAATTCTGTAACGTCTTTAAAGTTGTTCTGTTAAAAATTTTTTAATGGAAATTTATATTAATGTGTGTGCCTAATATAGTAAACATGCTATTAAAAATACGAAGGCAATCGAATTCCTTGTTAAGAGGCTTATCCTTGTCATCAACTTATCAATTTTTATGAATATTAAATTAATATATGTTTCATTCAGATGTGGTGATTTTTTTTTTATTTCACTGTCATAATGCTATGGATGTTGATATTTTAACTAATGCAAAATGTAGCCTTTGACCTTTCTCCCATGTTAACATCATTAGATAAAATCTTTAATTTATTTGAAATTTTATGCTTATTGCATATTTGGGACATATAAAATATTAAATTTATTCATTATTTATGATTTTTTATTGTATCATAAAAATTTGAGTAATATTACAATTATGTATTTAACATTAGACTTTACCACTAATAATGTTTCGTGAAATTCATTTATGAGTTCAACATTCGATACAATCGATTTCATGAGATAAAAAAGTGATCAAAATGAATTAATGGTTATACCATAATTTTTTCTTATCTCTTTTTCTCTCTCTCACACACTCATACACTCACTCACTTAGTGTTAGGTATTTTAACAATTACTTTATAATGTGTTTTTGCAACACAAAAGTACAGGAATGATTTTAATTTTTTAGAAATATTTTTAAATGCGTCATATAATTATAAAATAAGATACCATCACACTGATGTTACAAAAAGTTAAAAAAGAAATTATATTGAATCTGAATTTACTTTTATTCTCGTTATAAATTCTCTTAACTGTGGAAAAGTTTTTATTTTAACAATTAAATCTGGTTTTTTCCTTATAATGGGATAATAAATGATACTTAAATTACCTTAAGGAGTAATTTATGATGGAAATTCGTATAATTAGAATGACATTCTAAGCTTTCTTCCAATCAAAGGAAACGAGGATTAATGACGGCGCTTCAATTATTAACTAATTATTCTATATTAAGGTTACAATTTTTGGACCAATTCATCAAAGTGATTGTTTTTTTCACGTGGCGCTGTGCAAATAACACATATCTAGTAATGTCACTTTCAATTTACAAACAACTTGTGTGTTATTTTAAGATAATAAAGATTTATATATATATATATATATATATATATATATATATATATATATATATATATATATATATATATATATAACTTTCTAAATTATTGTAATATTTTTCTACGCCTATCATTTTTAATTTAAAATACTGTTTTTGGATGTGCAGAACTACTAAGTAAAAAATCTATTCTCTATTACCTATTCGCGTTACCGCGTGAAACTAACTCTACAATACTTCATATATTTTAATTTAAAACATGTATTTAAAAATGTATCAAATACTACATTATTTCGTTTCTTAACTTCGCTATATAATTAAATTAGACATTCTTGAATTTGGCATTAAAATCTTATTATGTACTCCTCCTTTCCCTTCTAAATGTTAGCTTTTTTAAGAGTATCTTTTGAATGAAAACTTTGTAATTTGTAGGACATTTACTATTTTATTTTGACTAGTTAGAACGTTCGTGTCTACAGTTTTATCTTATAATCATGAAACTTGAAGTTCTCAGGGAAACAGAAAGGCCTGTTTAATAAATATGTGTTTTGAAACTATTCTGTGTTCAAAAGTACTTTATTTTAACAAGAGTTTTCTCTAGTACTTATTCCATTTATCCAAGTTTAAGTATTCAAATGCGAATACTTGGTAAATAGCTATTTTCCACGTACAACGGAGACTTGCATTTTCTGTTTAATGTTCACTGCTGTAAACACAGTCTTCAAACTGGTTTTGGTACAGAAATTTTGCACCTGTAACCCCCTGATGCTCTTTGAATGTTCTCATCTTTAGAATTTATTAAAAATTCGAAAGAAAGATGCCCATAATTTTGATTAAAATATGTAAATGTTTAATGTATATGATGAAAATATTTGCTTTTCCTCTATTTCAAATCAGAGTCGTCACCAAATGTCTCACTAAAATCTTGAAGAAATTTATATGACGTCACCATTTTTCTTTACCTGAGAGTAACATTTTGCGAAATTAATGTTGGCATTTTTTTTTACCATGAATAAGAATATCGCAATTATTTTGGCTATTAATTTCAGGAGTTCAGATGTGATATATCTTTTTGGATAGTTTTTGAATTTTTTGTTTATTAAAGTATGTTTCCAAACTATCATAATTGTTACATCACAGTTTTTTTTCTAAATAAATAAATTAAATTAGATTAATAAAAATAAAAGAAAACTGTGCATTGTCAAGATTTTTTTAAAAACAAATTCATATTATTCTTACAAGAATTCTAATGAAATTGCATAATTAAAACAATTCTAAATTGTCTGGTGATGACATATAAGCTAAGGTTGTCAAAATAGAATTCTGTTCAATGTCCTTAATATATTCTTGACTTTTCTGACGTAATAAAATTGAAAATTGCCCGAAAAATAGTAAAATCTGAAAAAAAAGTTACCAATTTAAAAAATGCTGGTTATAAGCGAAGATTTTTAGTCCTAAATTTTTAAAACATAATTTTGGTCTAAATGATATTTTTTCTTATTGAAAAGATTTCACGAAATAGTAAATGCTCAAAACATAGATCATAAATATGATCTAATGAGTCTGGATCTAGTCTTAGATATAAGGAATTAATTTTTATGGTTCAAATCGACTTGCCGTTTAAATGGAGTTTAAAAATGGATTAAGGCTTTTAAAATAATTAAATATGAAATTATAAATTATTTCTCTAACAAATTTTTATTCTCGAAATTCATAATATAATGTGGTTTCCATTTTTGAATTATTATTATTACTTTTTAATTATTTTATTTGGTAAATGTATCTGTACCATTTTATTGAGGAAAAGTATATTCAAATAATAAAAAATAAAATAATTGGTTTTTTTTTTTCAAATAAATATTCTACATTCAACTCCAAATGAACTAGTGAATTTCGTGCAATTGGTGTTATTTCAGTCTTAGTGTGAAAGAATTACATATATTATCAAGGATAAGGGAAATATCAATTTATCCCTAGATTTTATATCTGATTCTATATTTAATGATAAAAGTTATGGAAATGATAATTTATGGTGTGTCCTGTGGTTGTGGGTTTAATTAAAACAGCCTTTATTGTAACAATAATTTAATTATTCAAAGTTAAGTTACACTCAATAACAAACAGAAACACTAAATTAGAAGGATGATTAAAACACATGTTGAGATTTCGAAATCAAAAGCCTAACTGACTGTCTTTCCTTCTCCCCGCCAGGGGCGCTCTCGGAAAGGAAGAGAGAGAGAGAGAGGGTGAAGTGTCACAATGGCTTTTATTATGGTCATCATGTTTTTTTAACTAATTATTTTTGCTCGACCTATTTTAATTTTTTATTTTTGGTGATTTTTATCATATTCAGTTGCGCATTTTGACGAATGAATGTCATATTTTCGTTAAAATGTTTTTAAATACTACATTCTCATTGCAGTTCACTGGAAAAGTGTTTTCCCTGTATTATCTTTGAAAAATTCTGGTTGGTGCAGTGATCTAAAATGTGACTCTAATTATCCAAACTGCATTTATCCGAATCACTTTCAGAATTTCAGAATAGTAAATTAGACTGAAGAAGAGAGGGAAAAGGGAAAAACTCAAGAAAAGGAAAAGTAAGAGAAAAGAGGAAATGAAAATGAGAGAGATAGAAAGAAAGAGTAAAAAATGTGTCATATAAAAAATTCAGAGACATTTTTTGGAAAATTTCTCGGATCTTCAGAAATTACTGCTGAAGGTGTAGGAGAATGGATTATGAGACAGACACTGTATTTCAAATTGTTAATGTTTGGTGAAATTTGTCGAGGAAGACGAGACCATCAGTTAATGAAACATTTCCCGGTTTTGAAACTGCTTTGAAGTGGATGGAGCGTCAGCTCACGTGTGATTACATGCAAATTCTCTCTGTCAAGCAGATGCGTGACTTGGCTGCTCGTAAACGGTTGAAGGCAGTGAAACAGCTTACTCTGATGGAGATGTTTAGCAAGCAATGACTTTTATTTACAATACTGCACTGTACGTGTCTATTAATGTACAGCCCTTTTTAAATATCTTAACGTGTAAAAGTGCTGCCTTTTCATTTTACTAGTTACTTTTCTTTACAATTATGTAGTATTTTCTCTCATTTTCAACATACAATAATATTTAATTAAAATGAATCTTTTTTTTATTAAAAAATCTAACTAACCGAATTTTTGATTTTCTACTGTATTAATATAGATTAAAATCTGTCTGTGTGCAATTATTAATGTATTGGGCATTTTATATATACCCTATGAGATCATAGCTCAATACCGTAAATAAAATTTATTAATAAATTTAGTGTATTAAGTAACAAAGCCTGTGCAACTTCTTTATTCAAATATTGAAATGTCTTGCATAAGCTTCGATCTTTGTAGTTTAGCGCAATATGCTAGTTTCAGAGCATTTCTCTTTAGGGTAAAAAATCAGTTCTAAAGAATATGAAATGAAGTGCCAATGTACAAAAGAAAAAGGGAATAAAAAAAGAATTAAAGATAAGGAAGACTGCTTTGAAATCACGACAGACAGCGAAGTTGCTTTTGTGAGAACAAATAATCTTTCAGAGATCACTACCCTGGAGGTAATTTGATCTCTAAACGCACCATTTTATTTATTATTATTATTCCTCTTCTCCTTATTTTTTGCTCCCCATTTCCCTTGTGAGATTTCTTTTCTCTTGTCCTCTTATTGAAGATTTTGGAAAGCACTTTTCTTCAACTTTTAAAACGTAAAGGGATTTAGGACTTTTCTTTCTATCCCCCCTTTTTTTTATTTACTTCGCCCAAATCTATAATTTTAATGCATTTCGGATTGAAGATACTTTAATATCAAGATGGTTCGGTAGTCTTATGAGATTACAGTTGTCTTTTTGATTTTTAAATCTCCCTTTTTTTATTCCATTATTCCTGTCATTGTTTTTTTTATTTCAATCTTTTTATATTACATGTGCTTTGATTTCTTCAATGTTATTGACTTCTGATGGTTAAGACTATATGTGCAGTGGCGCTGTTTACTTGTGTGGGTCTTAAAAGATATTATTTGATTATTATCAGTTTATATATGATTTAAATTATAATTAAATTAATATTACTTACAAGTGTTCTGTTTTAAAAAGTATATCCACTTTTAGTGATTATCATAAAATATTTTTTTCTGCTTATAAACCTTAATCTTTTTCTTGTAACTAATAATTTTTCAGAGTTTTCTTTTGACTTATATTTGCACTTATCTTCGATCGAAAACGTAAGCCAAACTGATTTCTGAATAATTAGCCCTCTGGCTTTCAGTCCAGCAACTCGAGTTCGAATCCTGTTTTACAAGTAGATATTTGTAATGGCTCGGAATTTACTTTAAACTGTAGTTTCAGCTGAATTAGTCGTCATGTGTAAAAATTTACTGTGTAGTGACAAATAAACCAAACTAAATGTTTAAAGACATTATATAATGGAGCTATTTTCTGATGCTGCAGCCAATGTGTTTTACATGTATTGGTGGTTATGATTCCATTTAAGGTTACTGTTCTAATGATAGCAATGTGCTAACTTTGCTGGTGATAATTTTAAATTATACCGTAGTAAAATATAAGTTTTATATCGATAACTTATAAATTCGATATTGTCACTCAGTGATTTAGTTTCTCAGCTACGCTTAATGTGGATTGATTTTATTTCATTTTTGGATTATGTTCCATTTCTGGATAAATGAATATTCTCTTCTATCACGAGAAACAGTTTAATGTCGATGAATTTTTGAATTGATAGATGAAAATATCTAATTATCTGTCAGAAAGACATAATTGTATATCCGTTTGAATTCGTTATTATTGTTTAATAAGTTTCTAGATTTCTTTAAATAAACTTATATATTTAATTTCATTCCAATAGAATGCTATATTTTGTATATTTTAAAGATTGATTTTTATATAAAATTTAAAAGAATTTTACAATAATAATAATTTATTATTTAAAAATTTTAAAAGATTAAATATACAAACATAGATTAAACCAACATTGTTAACTTCCACAAAAATAGGTTAAACAAAGATAACATTGATTAAACTTTTTTTATACCCGTGTTTGTAAATGCATAAATATCACTTGATGCAAGTTACTAAAAATGTGGCATATAAAGCAATGGATTTAATTTTTTTGTGTTCTTTTTTCATGAGGGACAATATTTGCTATTTACAACTTGTGTGTTTATATATATATATATATATATATATATATATATATATATTTATTTATTTAAAGTACGTTATTAAATTAAATTTGAATTTTCATTTATTTATGTTTGGTTACTGTTACACATGTATATTCTTATGAACTGTAGTTCAAAATCATTAAGTTTGGGCAGAATTCTTTTGACTGATGATGCATTGCTTCTTTCTGTGAGGACTGTTGCTGGTTCATTTTCATCGATTTACTTAGTGGCAAAAATTTACATTGTTTCCTCAAGGGACCTTCGCCTCATTAATGATCCACTCAGATGCTTAAGAGACTTTAAGACGTTAAGGGAGGTGTCGCTTTCCTGAATTGATTCTTGACGCCAAAATGAGAAATAACTGCGCCCATTAGAGGGACTTCTCTCTTTTTCTCTGTCTCCAGAAAGAACATATTTCCTTGTAGCCAAAGATCCCGAATAAATCTCTCCAGAACGTTCCCCCGGATGTCCTCTGACTTATGTTCGCCCCTTCATCCTGGTTCGCTTCTTGCTTGAGAGGAGTTGTTGGCCGAGGGTAACAGTCTGAGTCGTTAGGGAAAACTGGCGCTGATTGCCCCATAAATCTGCTTGGTGCAACGCTAAAAATTGCCCCTAACACCTTATTGAATGCAGTTGCCTCCTCCTTCCTGCCCGAGAATGATTGCTCGTGTCTTGTGATTGTGGCTGGAGTGATTTAGGACAGCGGAATCGAGTCCTGTCCCATTGTGTCTTGAATTGCCTTCTGAGTATTGAAAAAAATTTTTAATTGGATTTATTGATTCCATGCTATATCAGGACGAAAAAAAAGATATACCTTGCAAATTTGATTAAAATGTTTTATTGTTATATTAAAATTTGACGTTATCATATTTTTGTATAGAATCGTAGAATATAAATTTAAAAGAATTACAATTTCTAAAACATTAAAAAGTTGAAAATGTTAAAATTATTATACTGTGTTACTTTATCTTATAGAAGAATTTATTTTTAATATGCATGGTATTAATGGTTTCGTAGTAAATTCTAATCATAAAGAAAGGAAAACAAAGAAAATCCTCCCAAATATAGAAAAAAAAAATCAATATTTAAAGAGTAAGGTTAATACAGATTTTTACACATAAAATTTAAAATAGAATAACTGTAAATTATAAAATTAAAATGCAATATTAGTTAATATGTTCAGGGATTTTATACTGATTACTCAAACTTTCAAACTGGGAGGGAAAAAATTAATAAGAAAATTTATATAAAAATAGTTTGAAATTTTGTTAGATCACATAAAAATAGTTAAGTTTGTGAAATGTAAAATGAAAGTGGTTGTCGTTTTTGTTGATAGAAGAATTAAATTTGAATTATAAAATAAAAAAAGGAATTTTTATTTTAAAATTCCATTATTTTTTGATTTTTTGTTAAAAATTCAAGAAAGTACGTTGAATAGATTGTGCATAGATTTGAGATAGACTGAGTTACAATTTGAAGATTTAACAATGTCCTTAAATGTGATCGATTAAAAAGTTCGAATATTTTGAATTGTGGAATAAATAAAAGCAACATTTGGATACGATATTTATTTTTCAAGATGTTAACCACATTAAAATAATTTTTTTTCTTGCGATCATATATGAATTTGGCGGAATAATTGTTATTCACAGTAAGAGAGTGATGGATAAACTAGTAAGATACATACATAACAAGCTAATTTTCTATGGGTTCCTAAAATGTAGTCTTGTGGAAATTTACAAATTTATAATTGCAAAACTAAATTTCTTTCAAAGAAATTTATGTAGAATTACAATTTTAAGGATATTTGTGGAAAAATTTATGAAATTTTGTTATGTTACTAAAACGTTGTACTGTCCAAATTTTTCGGTTTGTAAAAGGTGCATTCAGTATTAAAAATGAATGGAAAATGTGCTGAATTGGCCGATATTTCATTCATTGTAATAGAAAAACGATATTCATTGTATTAGAAAAATGAAATAACATGGTTGATATATTATTGTTTAGATTATAAATGATATCGATTTAAAATCCTGAAAAATATTTTAGAATGCATTTAACTTATCAAATGCAAGATATCTCAATATTTTAAGTCTTAAATTCTAGTTAGTATGAAGATCTATATACTATCTTTTATAAGAAATTTTATGACGATAATTTTTTCTCGCTGTATTAATTCTATTATTCTCGTAAACATCAGCGGACTTTTTAATTTTCGAATAATAAATTTTTAAAATTTCTTTAGAAAATATTGTGAACATCACACTATTCCGAAAATTTTCTTCCAAGCAAAATTATGTATACAGTTATTGTGTGTTTGTTCCTTTCGCAATAGTTAGGGCATACGTCTACTGTGTAATAATTTTATATCGATACATTTGCATAATATTTGCTGACAAATTGAGTCGAAAAAGTATTAAATACATTTTAACAAATTAAAAATCCATTTCAGAATGAATGTTATAGTTTAAAAATATTGTATCGAAGTTATTAGCGTTAAGGATTAGCATGGAAAAATAAATTACAAGTGCATAGTTAATATGGAAAAGATAATCTGAGAAAATTAGTTACTATCCATATTTCTATGATTCAAGCTATTTCAAATAGCATTCCTGAATATCGTTAAAATACTTTTATAAATATCCCTCTCGAAACTAATATAAGTTCTGAAGATTTTTCCGATAATTTCATTCTTTGCTACTTTTATTTTGAAATTATTTATTAAAATTGAAATAGTAATTTAGCGAAGAATGTGATTATTCCTAAGGAACAATAATACACAAATTACAACCATAATATACTTTCTGTTTTCCACCCTCTTTTGATTGGGATTGGTTTTCTATTATTCTTAGTTACATTAATAATCTGATATCAATTCGAAGTATTAAATTGAATATTCCAAACTATTCGAATGGAATATTGCTAATAAAGGTTTGGAAATATAGTAGATTTCATTATTTAATATCGCGAAATTCTCGGGAAAAAATTGATTAAAATAGTTTTTAATAAACAGAAACAGATAGTTAATGTTTCTATTCATCGTTTAAAAATCTTTATTACAATAAATGAAAAGCTATTCAAAAGGGTTTTCGTTATTATTAATGGAAATAATATAAGGAAATACCAAAAGTTAATAATATATTTCACTTTCTATTAAATATTAGACAGCTGGAAAATTAACGCATTGAAAATTTCACGAAAATTTTTCGTAATAATCGAAAAAAATTTTTTTAATTTTGTAAAAAAGTTGATTAATGCAAGATATTAAAAAAATAAATAAAATTTTAATAATAGTAAAAATGCATTGATAATTCTTATTTGCAAATGTTTAGTTTAGATTTTTTTTTTCATGTCTTTATTCGCGCTTACAAATTATTGCGTGTAGGATCGTCCTTACTATTTTAAATCATCATTTTAATTATTGTTTTGACAATTTTCATCCAATTCTTATTCAGATCACAGAAAGGAGAAAACAATCTGTTCTGATATCAGAAGTCTTTTAGTTGTAAGAAAACCATGAGATTATAATAATTGTAGGATTCACAATCAATGGTTTAATTATCTCACTCAGGCACAGTACATTTAAAATTACAAACCTTAACACACCTTGAGTTATGCATGAGGAGATAAATTTGAAAGCATTATATTTCAAATTTTTGCTTTAAATTACCTTTTCTAATTACATCAACTATTGTTATATTTACAATAGAACTACAATTATCCAAATAATTTGGGACCGGACCCCAAAAATTAAGTTAAATGCGTTTTCTCGAAAAAGGATCCGTTTTAATTATTATGTGTTGAATATGGGAGAAAAACTACCTATTTTAAAAGAAAAGAACTTAAAATTAAAAAAACACTTTTGCGTTTAATGGTATTTACAAACGCTGGTATGTTTTATGGTATTTGCAAATACATTAGTATGGTGGTGATGGGACTAATCCCCATCTGGTCTAGTGGAATCAGACCAGATCCATGAGATCATAGATAGCCAAAAAGTCCCAAAGCAGATGTGAATTTTTCACAGCCTCTTCACGAGAAAACCCCAAGCACTTCAAGATGTGTTGCGGGCAAAACGGAGCATTGTCGCACTTGGGGCATGATGGGTATTTTCTTTCACCGTCTTCAAAGATCATACACTTCAAGTGGCCAGTAGAAAGTCGAAACAATGTCGTCTGATGTACTCTGGTGCCCTTAAATGTTGTGGCGGCTCCAGGATGTCTTTGGAAGTACCAAGGGTGAGCAAGAGGGTCAGCCCAGGTTTTAGAAGTAAGTTGTTTAGTAATGGAAGAGATCTCTGATGGTGTTAGTGCCATGCGATCTTCCAGGTTGAATACATTAGTACAGGACATTAGTATAGTATGTATGTACTCTACTGTAAATGAAAGTCATTGCTTAATGAACATTTTGAACAGCTTAAGCATTATGCTTAAGCAGTTTGGTCATTTCCGAGCATCCTACTTGCTTGAAAATGATAATTAGCATGTCGTCACTCTGGCGCTAACACTCGATCCACTTCAAAGCTGTTTCAAAGCTGACTAATGCTTCAGTAGTTGGTGATCCTGTGTCTGTTTCAACTTGGACATGAAGGTTATCTTCTTCCTTGACACTTTCAATTAGTTGACCATCATCTGTAATTTGAAATCCAATGTCTGACTCGTAATCCATTCTCCTGTATCTTCATCACTAACTTCTGAAGATACAGGAATTTTCAAAAGAACGTTTCTGAATTCCTCAAATGACACGTCATTCTCACATTCTCCCTTTCCTTTTCTTGAGCTCTTTCCTTCTCTTATTCAATCTAATTTATTTTTCTAAAATTCTTAATGCGATTCAGATAATTGGAGTTCTTCAGAACTAATTCTGAATGTACAGGAATTTTCAAAAGAATATTTCTGAATTGCTCATATGGTACGTCATTCTTATTTTCTCTTTTTCCTTCTTCTCTTCAGTCGAATTAATTTTTGTATAACTCCAAAACTGATTCGGATAATCTTGGATTCGAATAGACGGAGCTTTGATAATCGGAGTTCTAATGTATTTGCCTTTTCGTGCAATGGTAATTTATTTACTTAAACATATACATTTATTATGTGGAAATGATATATTTTTTCAAATAATATTAGTATATTGAATCATTCTTTTAAATTAATTTATTTTTAATAATTATGGTGACAAATTTTCTATATAAAATAAACGACATCTACACTTTTAAGATTTAAAAAAATTGGCTATATAAATCCTATTTATTAAATTCATAAAATCAATAGTAAAACTCATGATTCATACATTATTATAATGTTACCATAGCTAAGCATTAAGTCTTATTTATTACAAAAGTAGCGATTAATATTATAGCTTAATTATGTATAATGCTTAAACTCTTTTTGTAAAATAAAAAAATACGTTATATTACAAATTAATTTTCAATTACTTTTCTAATTGTACTTCAACTATAAAAAAATCATTATATTAAAACCTGCTTGAAGAAATTCTAAATTTGTTTCTTTAAAGTAATTTGAGACATTTAAAATTTTTATACCTTAATTCATGCATTTAAAGTGTTACTGAAGGAAAAAAGAGAAAGAAAGAACATCGTAAAATGTTTTCTCATACTTTTGTTAGTTGGAGAAAAAAAAAGTATTTTTGTATTTAAATTTTGTTTCCTTAAAAGAAATTCGTTTGCGCATAAATTCAGCTGTATTTGACGAGTTTTTAACTTGTTAACGATTTTATTAGATTTAGATTTTTTTAGTTTAATTTTTTTTCTGCTGTAAAACAGATATAATCTGTGTTTCATTCCCTTTACATAGTACTTTTTTTTAAGTTTATTTTACTAATAAAAGCAAGTCTTTTTAGCAACTTTTTTTTTTCTCGTTTTACTGAAATTACTGGAAGGAAAATTGCGAATTAGGGAAATAACGCTATGAATTCTAACTTCATTTTCTTTACTTTCTTCTTAGATGATAGTGATAAAAAATAACGTTCACCTTAAGAAAACTTGCAAAAAACTTATGATAAAATCGATCCTGAGCAAATCTGTTTTTCCACTTTCAATCGATTACAGATAAGAACTACAATTTTTTTCATTGCTTGAAATCTGGGAAAAAAAAAAGCTTTTAGAGAAATCATTTTTTGTTTCCATCTCTTGATCTTAACTGTTTTATTTATTATTTTTTCCCTTCTAGAAGTCAATAGTCATCAGAATCAAAGTCAATACCCAAGTTTTTCCCTTCTTTATTTTAAACTGCTTTTTATAAGCTCTATTTCCCCCTAGGTACATTTAGCATATCGTTTCAAGCCTCCTCCTGGGCCTATTCTACCTCCCTTAAACCCCTCAAAAACGATTTTTTTAAAATATTTTCTAACAAATTTAATGGTGCCATTTTGAGCAAAATTATTTTGGAAGAAAAAAATTTCAATTTTTTTTTCTTTTTTTACGGATTTTTATTATTTTATAATAATCGGTTTTTTTTTTTTGAAATTCATTATTTATATATATATTTTTTTATCTTGTTCTCAAAGGAATAAAATGACGATAATTGAGTTGGAAAAGCCATTTTTGTTTCTGAAGTATGGAAATGGCATGAAAATAAATTTTTTATATACTTAAAATTTTTTTGTACAAAGTTGATTTAAATTGCTTCCTTAAACTTTTTAACACTTTTTTTCTAATACATGATAGATATCTCATAGAAAATATTATTAAGTGAGATATAAGAACTTCAGATTTGACACTTTCGAAAATATTTTATACTGCAGAACATTTCAAATTAAAAACTTAAGTCTTGGTTATGGATGCTATGTGATATTCGGAAACATGTGGTTTAGAACATCTTTTATAAAATTATGGCTTCAGATTTTTGTTGGAAATGCTTTATAATAAATTTAAATACAAACTTGTATTTCTAACACATATTGCTACGTGAGATTTGTCTGGTGATGCTTATTGGAATAGATCTAGTTCATCACCTTGAATGCTTAACATTTTTTTGTAGAAAATTTAGGACATTTATCTTTCAGAAAAATAGCTATCTGTAAAATTAAGGAAAAATATTATTAGTTATGTAAACCCATTATGGGTTTAAGAAATTTCCGAAATAGCAACTTGACTCGTGGCTTTAGCTCTATTTAAAAAACTAATTTTTGAAGGAGTCAAGGGTTCCTCTTAGCCATTCCTCGTTTATGAGCAAAGAGCTTGTCTCTTCATTTGCACTCATTTGTGACAGCCTTTCGAAGGCCAATTTTCAGACGACAAGCTGTCATACTAAGAGTCTCTCATTTTTCGAAGGAAGAAGGATCTTAACAGCCTGCTCAAGATGTCAAGTTCAGCATGCTTCTGCTGAACATATGCTGGATTGTTTGACACTTTCCAGAGAGGGCATATATTCGTCCTCCCTTCTTGTTCTTGATTTCTTTAATGTCAGCGTTCTAATGGATCTTGTCCGACTTCGTCAAACAGCTGGAGGATAAAGCCACAACAAAAACAAAATCTAAATAACATGCATTGGAAAAAATGTTTTTAATTGTTATCTAAAATTTTTTTTTTTTAATTGGCATAAAAATGTTTCGATTCAGAGCTACTACAGCAACGTCATCAGAATATTTCATGTGTGAAAAATCAATTTAATAAACATATTTACTGTGAAGTTATACAGTTATGTCGTTTGGTCACTAATGTGCATGAACTTCACTCACTGCTTACGTGACAGTGAAAATGCAACATGGTGAGTACATTCACAAAAAATGATGGACATTAGTACTAAAAGAGACAAGGGAAAACAATAAGTAATGTTTATTATGCTATACATTTATAAATAAAATGACTTGAGCAGTTCGTCTAACTACACTTTGACCGAGGATAATCTCCTGCGGAATCACTGCCCATTCTCCCTCAAACATTTGCCATGGTTCATTTTTTGAGCATCGAGGGGTAATCCATGCTAACGACTTGCCATCATGTCTTAAACATTTTCGTTTTAGGGAGAGAAATAGTCAAGAAAGATTCTTTATATTATGTTATGTGTGTTATTTGATCTATGTTGTGTGAAATCTAGTGTCATTCAAAATGCATCCAACATAATGGTATTTTTCATCCTTTAAAGAAGGGTAGTGTTACCGGATAGTTCGTTCATATATCATTGAACTGTCATATTGCTAACAAGAGAAACTAATTGTAATCTACTTCCTCTGGTGAATGTCCTCCAAAACCTTGATGCCTTGTTATCACGTGGTATGAGAATCCCGCAGTTGTGTCCGAGTTGGACATGTTACGAATACGAAGTTGTTATTAGGTTCGTGTATGGTAAATGTCATTGCTTGAAAAAAAGCCGGATCCATGAAAATGCTGTATTATGAGAAACTCTATCATGTGAAATATCATGCTATATCATGAGATAGACCACGAGTTAGCCCTTGACTAAACTGCAACTTTATTATCTGGTGTCGATGTGATATCGAAATTCGAATGATAGCCTTGCTCGATATGCGAGCATCTCAAGTTTCCAGCATTTGATGTAAAATGTCGTGGTTTGGGTGATCACTGCAATAGAAATACAATAGAAATTTTTCGTGAATTTAGTATTTTTTTATTTCGAAGGTAGAGTCCTTTTAGAATATATTTAGGTTGTACTTTTCTACTAATTTTAGTACATTTACAGACATTGTTTTCGATATAAAAGAAGATGAAATAGGAAAATGAAATAAGAGATTAGTCAAATGCTAAGTCTGGAGAATAAATCAAATAGTTGTGAAAATAGTTTTATGTTTAATTTTTAGAAATCGCCAGAATACATCTGTGAAGAATATATTTTGTTTTCGATTATAGTCCCTTAATGTGAGGTTGATTTGATATATTTAAGTTAAAAGGACATTTGAAATAATTTATTTTCTAGAAAAGATGGCAGATATATTCTTATTTTAAATGTTTTAATAAGAACAGGCATGCAAATCTTTCTAAATTTAATTTTGTTGGGTTTTTATTTATATCCATTTTCGTAAAAGTAGTGGTTAGTCCATCCCACTAAAACTAATCGCATTAGATGACTAGGACGATCAATAGTGATTTTTTTCAAAACCAGGTAGAGCAGGCTGATTATACTAGGGCGCTTGAAATAAAGAAAATCTCTAAGTGACTAGTACTGGAAGATGGCGGTCAATGTCTAACAGGGTGAGATGGCGAACACTTGAGGCGCCCTTGGCGTGGCCTAGGCTGTAGCACCGGAGAAGAGGCTTGACGTACTTCTTAAACTGTTTAAAATCTAATGATCGTCAACTTAAACTTTCAGTAATTTGAAACCATGTCAATATATCGTGCACTTAGGATGTACGAAAATATTAAAAAAAATCAATATTCCAACACATTTAAATTTTGAAATATCCTTTTAAGATTTATAAATAATAAGTTTATAGATTATATAAAATGGAAAAAGTATAAAAATGCAGTTTTGGAATAAAACCTCATAAAAGAAATGAATAAGATATTATGGACGTTATTTCATTGTCAGAAATAATGTATAAGATATAATTTTCTATTCACTGATATTAATATTAATTTTATTACATTTTATATATTTGTATCGCACAACAGCTGCATGAATAAACTGTTTATGATTATCTGTGATACATTGTGTGATATCCAACGATATTCGTGGCGTAATTTTGAACTGGAGTTTTAGAAGAATGAAAGAAATATGTTATTTTGCGGAAATTTGCAAAAAATAGGGTTGCAATTTCCGGAAAATAAAATAGTTAAGATAAATGAGCAAAACATCTGTATCAAATTAATTGAGTTACGAAATCGATTAAATAAATGTAATCGATTTTCATTAATTTAATTTTTCTAAGAGTATGTAAGAAATTTACTATTTTTCTGAACTTTGATTTAATTTTTTATTCACTCTGCATTTTTATAAAAGAATTGGTTAAAAATGTTTCCATCATATTTTCCAGTTTTTGTCATCTGTGTAAATAACGTAAATCGTAAAATATATTCATTATTTAGCATTCATTGATTGGATTACAAGTCATTAAAATTTATTAAGTTAAAACTGACAATATCTGTTTGATATATCTTTAATAATTGTTGAAATGTCCTGATAATGATTTTTTTAACTTAAGAAAGAAAGAAAATAAAAGGAACAAGATTTGAGTTCTCTAGTGTCGAATATTTCGTAAAATATACCAAATTTATATACCTTATTTTTATGAAGCCATAATTAAATTATGTAAATTGTGTGGACTTTAAAAGTAAATATTAACCTAGAAACAGTGTCTTCATTTATAATGATTAAAAAGTAAATTATTCGTGCTTAGGACCAGAGATAAAAGTATTAAAAAATTACTTCTTAGTAAATTTATACCAAATTTTCTGATAGGCGTATTGTGTAAAATTGTTAATTACCTTAATTTTTAACACATTCTTTTTAATGATAGCATTAAAAAAAACCTGCTTGAGTAGCTGTTTTTGAATCTTTGTCAAATTTACTCATTATTCTTAAATGCGGTGAACTTATTTAATGTAATTCGATACATCATCAAACTCTTCTATGCTTACTTACTCGTATCAGATAATTAATACCCATTACGTGTTGCCATTTTAAGAATTCTTGATCATTATACATAATAATTTTTTTCCCGTTATTTGTATTTGAAAAATGAATTCCGTCAAAATATGACGTTCATTAACTTTTTCATTAACATACTGTGTCAATTATCTCTTGTTGGCGCTTGATTTCACACGCGCAGTGTGCTGATATGCGCTTGTTGCCATTCCATTATTCTAAATTATATGTGGAGGCTTCCCATTAGCTTTTATTATTTTTTCCTCGGAGAATTGCCAGCAAAAAAGGAGTAACGTAATAATGGTTAATAAATACCTTAAAAAATAAGATGATTAGAATATTTTTTTACTTTTTATATATAGCTATTTTTGAAATAACGTGATATTAGTTCATCACTTTTTCCCTGTTTCCTTTCGCTCTTAATGCGTGATATTTGAATTTTACCTTGATGTATTTTTTATTCCTCTTTAGTCTCTGTTCTTGTGAGAAAATGAACGGAAGTGAAGGAACACAAAAGGGAAAAAGGGAGGGAAAAAAATCAGGGTAAAGACGTAGTTGGGATGCATTTCAAGATAATGGACACATGGCGTGCCATGAAGAAATGTTTGCAGAGATTTGCTTTTCTAATATTTTTTCTCCTTTCTCTTCCTTTAATCTTTTCTTTTCGAAGATTCTTTGAACACATGATGAATGCGAGAAGAACTTATTCTGTTTTGGGTTCAAACTCCAAAAAAGGTGTTGCTGAGATTGTGGGGAAAAACATTAAAAAAGTTCTTTAATACTTTTAATTGTTCCCTGGCTCTTAATGTTGTATAATTTGGTGCTGTCTGGAAAAGAAGTTCAGAAAAATGAAGTAATTTCGTTGAATTGTAATTAATAATGGGGAAAAACAGCCAAACCATTCATTCTAATGTGTGTTGTACTATTATGTTAAACATGCTATTTGTTTTGTTGCATACATGCTATGTTAAATGTTAAAAAAATTGTAGGCTTGTTTTAAATAACTATTTTTAAATGTATTACAACATTAAACAAAGTTGTTCATCAATAATATAGTTTAATAGTTTTGTGTGTTTTATGAATTTAATTCGCGTATTTCTTTTTTTTTTCATGTATGTGCTTCAAAATAAAGGTAAAAGTTTAAGTCAGCTACCCCTCGATTTTTTGATGAGATTTTTTACTTCAAAATAGGCACCAAAATGTAAATAACAAAATGGCAACCCTAAAACTATGTTAGTTAAAGCCCTAAAAATATCAGGGTTACTAGAAATAAAAAATTTTTCTTCTATATTTGTCGAAAATTTTTTTGCCAAACCAAGGGGTAACAACTTCTACACTGAACTCTAAAATAAAATTCTTTTATGAGTTGCTATAACAAAAAAATCCATTAGTTACCATAAACATTAATAATTTTACAGATTTCATGTAAAGTTTTTTATTAATTGAATATTTACGATACGAAAATATATTGGTGTTATATTCATATGCATAATATTGTCAGTCCAGACTGGCTTATAATTTCCTGTACCATTATTCAGTTTTTAAAAAATGATTAAAAACGAAGACTTGTTCTGTTTGTTTATTTTTCTAGTTTTCTTAAATGTAACATTAACGCTATTGGTATTGGATTTCTTTGGGTATTTTAAAAATTAAAATCATAACACATGCACTTTTTTTTAAAAAAGTAAATCATGAAAACATAATATTCCATATTACTATACAAATATATAATTTATTTTCCACTTCATATGGAGCTGTATAGTTTAAAAGTATTTTTTAAGAAATTTAACGTTTAATAGAGAGAGTGTACCAGTATAATTTATTAAATGTAAATATCGCAGTGTGACACTTTTTGATTTTTCTTTTTCCCGTCTAACATGGACATTTGCTACAGGTAAAATTTTAAATCTCAAAAAATCATGAAATTCGTTTTCCTGGTATATCATTACTTACAAATTCATTTGCTCGATTTTTTTTCACTAATATTCTATTTATCGCCTTAATAAAGGTTTTGTGTTTGTAATTTAAACAAACAATGCTGATTACTGGGTATTGCAATGCTGATTTCAAGTATCCATAATCACTTTGTACTCTAGCATAAGGAACCCTTTATTTAAAGAAAGATTAAAATGAACTCGAAATCTTGAATTGCTTAAAAAATAACATTTACTTTTACAGACAACGTATGATCGCTTAATGTATAATAAAAAATATTTAAATGAGCAATAAGAAAAATTTATTGTAATAGGAGTTGAAGTTGTAAAATTGTAAGTGATTAATGAAGTCTGACTACCGATTTGTTTGCTCGATTAATTTCAGGAATTAATTATTCATCGTAGATCCGATATTCGCACTTTCTCGTTTTTGTGTTCAATTATATTAGGGGGGGGGGAGAGAAACCACAGTCAAATATTTTGAAAGACGTAATAATTTCGCAAAGCCAGTTTGAGAACCTCTGTACTCTTGACAAAATGTTTATTGAAATTATGAAATACATATTCAATAAGTGCGTGAATCTAGTTTAAAAACCTCAATATTCTCAATAAAGATTTCGTTTTTGTAAGAGAATTCCTATGGTTCCAATGTGAAATTTTTTAATTAGAGAATACAGAAATTATTCCATGTACCTAATTTTAAAGTCTGCTCTTAAATTAAGGAATAATGTGTTCAATGAAATAGTTAAATGTGTACAAAATGGTTACATGAACGCTATTAATATGCCACTCTGTACCTTTAATTAAGAAAAATATATTTTGAAAAAAATTAATAAATACATACAAAAATGGTTCCGCAAATTGAGTTTTAAAACTTGTACACTTTTGTCTAAGAAGTATGTGTTCAATGATTATTGACTAAGAAAGTATATTGTGTCTATAAATTTTTATCCTAAAGGAAAATAAAGCTTGCAATGATCAAATATAAATATATATGTAGTAAAGTTATCAAAGAGCTTAAATGGAAAAAGAAGTGCTAAGTTTCATTTTGAAAGACGTGCCTTTGTCTGAAATATAATCTACAACCGTATTAATCTTATTGATTTTTCTACTTGTTACTTTCATCGCTGTTTTTCTAAATGTCGCATCGTAAGGAAAAATCAGTTACAAAAAAATTAAATTTTATCTAACACATGATCTTTAACTCCGTTGAATTCTCTCGATTTCCGGGATTTAATTTTTCATTTTTCTCTGTCAACTGATTTTACTTAGTTTATTTTTTCTTCTGAAAATACTTCCTATATAAAGCTGAATTGCTTTTCCAGATAATATTAGGATTTGAAGAAGTCATCTTTGTTTTTATAACGTTTGATGTTATTGAAAACTGATTTTAAATCGGAATAGTTTTCTTTTCCACATTTTTTTTCTTGTTGATATATGTTCGAGTGTTTGGTTTAAGTATTTTTCTTTGAATCGATATCGAATTAAATGGTGTGTTGTCATCGAGCAATGAAGAAAATTGTTTATGTATTATTAAAAATGAAATATATAAGAAAGTTGTTTTAATAATTGTAAACAAAAAGTATTGAAAGGAAACATGCATTTAAATGTAATAAAAAAAATTGTCATGATAAATTCATTTCATACGAATAGTATCTTTGGGAATTACTTTGATGGATTTATTGAAAGTTGGTAGCATTAAAGAGACAATTCTGCAGCAACAGAGTTTTTCTGTTTCTTTCTCATTTTTTTCCTTTAATAATTAGAATTTTTGTATTTTATGTTTCCTCATGTTTCTATTGAGAACAAAGAATATCTTTTTAATTTGGTATTCAAAGAAATTCAACAAAATAAAGAAAGATATATCCATTTGAAACTTATCTATTCATTCTTACTAAATATGCAGAATAATATTTAATATTATATTTCGATTAATACTTGAAATATTTATTCTTTTGTAAATAAAATATTTTTAAAATTAAAAAAAATAATTTAGAAATATATTTTTTTCAGGGCAACAGTTGCTAAGTAAATTGTTTTCATATTAAAATAAAAAAAAATTAGAACAATAGAGAAATTAAGCGGGAATAATTTATTTATGATTAGATTTTTAATTTTTATATATTTTCATTAAAAAATCATGAATATTTATATGTTTATAAATACCTTTTCTTTCATTAAATTAATTTATCTTAGACCAGTGAAATGTGCTTATACTGTCTTGTGTTGCTTAGATAAAGTATTAATATATACAAATGTCATATTATACTTATGACATATTATGGTCTTTAAATTTCAGTATTTCCGTTAGCATTTTCATTATTATTATCTATTAGAGTACGATTCATAATTATAAAATTAATTTAAGTTTCATTTTGATGTTGATTAAAAATGATTTTAGTTAGAGCTGGTCTTTAAGAAAGTGAATGAAAATTTTGTTTCGAAGACAGCGCAGTAAATCACTTAAACTGTAGACAAAGTCTGCAGTTTAAGTGCTAAAAGTAATGCCATTCAGTTGTTAAAATTATTCGTTAGTATAGGGAATATCGTCTTGATATTCCAATTTCTAAATAAATCAGCTTATAATAATGAGCACTCTGAACTATTAAACATTATGTGCATAATCATGGTAAATATTGTGTGTGTTGTATTTATGAACTTATTATTAGAGTAAACTATTAGTTCGAGGAGATAGAATAATAATGATCAAAAAAAATGTTTTCGAACTGGAAATTATTCTAATGCATGCGAACATAGATTGTTGTGAATTTCTTACTTTCAAACTTGATAAAAAACATCTGTTTTTGTTTACTTCAATAGAACTTTCCATTTCCAGGAACTTTCTAAAAAATAAAATAAAAGAAAAGAAAAAGCAAGGAAATAGCGATATTATTGCAAAATGTCCCCTCCTTTTCCTCCCATTTGCACTTATAGCTGAAGAACATCTCTGCTTTTTACACCTAAAGCTCCGCCGTGGTACCTTAACTTCACGATATTAAATATACTTTGAGATGTTGCGCCTCTCTCTGTCAATATAGACTTTTTTTCTCCATTCACTTCCTTGTAACTATGAAATGAAATGCTGTATTTTTTATGAGATTCATTTTTATATAGATGCTTTCATTTTTGTATGGAGTAGAAGACGAGGATATAAGTTTTATCTCTAGAATATGTGATCGAAAATCAATTCGAATTCATTCACTGATTTAATGGAAATCAAAAACCCTTCACAATATTTGTGTATTTGGTCGGAAACTTATTAAATCAGTAAACACCCACCATCCAGTTAATAAGATTCGAAATTTGTGTAGGACAAGTACATGAATCAGAAGCTAAACAATTGAAAAAAATTTTTTTTAACAAATTCAAGTCATTTGTGTATTTAGAGATTGCAATTTTTTTCTAGTGTTTGTTATTTTGAAGTATTTTTTTTTAAACTTTTGATATTTTCTTTGCAAATGCTGATTACTTGCGAAGTTATGTAAAGCAAAATGTACTATATTATGGTGATCTCCTATTTCATATTCAAACAAATGTTGATATTTTATGCAGCTACATTAATAAGTATACCAGGATTTTTGTAACATCCATTTTTTGTGTGAAACTGGAGTCACTCGATATTTTGAGAAAATGATTTACATCCTCAAAATATATTTTCACCTCGTTTAATAGTACTAATATTTTGAGAAAGAAAATTTAAGATATTAAATATCCTCCAACCACTAGAATATTTTATTGGATTTTTCCTTGACTTTTGTATAAAGTGGTGAAATTGTTCGTCGATTCAGCTTTGATTTCCCTCCTTCAATGCATGCACGCGTGCTTGTGGGCTTGTTGTTTTAAATATATTTAATTTTAAATAACTCCATCAAAAGAAACCCAATGGTGTTAAATTGCTGTCTAGTGGGCTAATTTTTGTCCCTGAAACGAGCGATTACATGATCAGAAAATATTCATCTATGAAAACATGTTCTTCTTTTGTAAAATGCCCTATTTTTACTAATTATTAACTTTTGGCTGTTAAAATGTGTTTTAAAATAGGGTTGCCAACATTTTATTTCACGAATAATTGCATATTATGCCTTTATATACCTTAATTTTGCTTAAATACCTTAACTTTATGTACCTTAACTCTGCTATTTATATCCCTTAACTTGCTTAAAAACTTATTCAAAAATTCGTACATGTGACATTCATATTAAATGTGTACTTTAACTCTGTGTTTTGAAATCCTTTTTATATTGGAGGTTCTGGTCTAATTAATCCTCGTGCAGCGAATGACCACCGAAAAATTAGCTAATTATAACCAATCATCACTAAAAATAATCAATTCTTGTATAAAATGCTAACAAAATTGTTATAATTTTTGTTCGCCATTTCTTATTTATTTTATTTGAAAATATCTAATTACAAGAACATGACTCTTTGAACTACATTATGTGGAAGGAAAACTTTGTTAAAGCATGTATTAGGAGTCTCATCCTGCCTAAAAATTAATAAATGAGAAAGTTTTAAGATCTATTACATTGATGAATTAAACTGATAACCTTTTAAGAGATCTCTTTTTTAGGTAAGTTAAAAAATATTCCAACATGCATGAAAAAGTTAACAAAATTCATCTATCAATTTTTATAACTCCTAAAGAATTGAATGGCATTTATTTTAAGGGAAATGTTTCTTTTTCGGATTTCGAAGTCAGTTTTGTGAGCAATAAATTTGTGATACTGTAATTATTTTATGTACTCGATAATGAAATCGACCTATATTTAGAATTGATTTTGAATCATTACATCCAAGCCTTTTCGAATGTCTACAAACATTCATGTTTGAGAAGATCTGAACTCGCCAGTCATTGAACTGAAGGTTATTTGTTTAATCATTCAACTGCCAACTTGATATGTTAATAATGTGTAACTTCGCATGGTATGCCACGTTTAAAATCGTACCTTAATACATTGCAACAAGAAATCTAGCAACGATTAATTTAATTAAATTTAATTCAGGAGTCCGTAGCGTTAAATCTAATTATAAAACTTTATCTGTATAATCTAGTTTACAAAATATAAATCTGAGTTTATGTAACTAATAGCATTGAGTTCTATGATGTATAAGAATATATAAACTCTGAAATTTTTCAAGTTGAATGTAATTAGTAACTCTTGAATCGCGTTGGCTCTTTCAAGTCTTGTTTATTTGCTTTACCTCTTAATTAATTATGAGTTATTCAACAATCCTACATCCTTTAATCAAAAAAGTTCAATATTAGAAACGTGACTGCAGTTTTTTTTTTTATTCTTACATATCAGGAATAAGTTCCAAAAGTTAAACTATTTTTTTGTAAAACAAAACCTTAATATTTTGTTGTGTATTCTTGCTTTCTGCCATAAACGATAATGTTTTTATGTATTCCATCTAGTCATTCTGTCATGTGCTGTTAGTGATTTCATATTTGAAGTAATTGCATTCTTCATTTCCAAATTTAGGATTATATAAAGCATAACATTCATGAATAAATTTAAGCTATATTAAATTGTATCAATGATAAATTTAATTTGTATTAATTTAAAAATAAAATATTAAATTCTCTCATATAATTCATTATATGTGATAGTTATTGCATATAAATAGTTTTTATGTCTTGGTCACGTTTTTCAAAGTTTCTGCGACAGTTTAGAAATATTTCAGAGAGAATTCTGACCACAATATTCTGATTTACTTGAAAAGTGGGAGAAAATATTCTCCTAAAACATTACAGAATCTCAAACAAGTCAATCGAAATAACTTTGCTGGCAAAAAAAAGAAAGTGGCACAATATTTACCGAATTGATATATACTGTCTGCTTTTTGAGGTATCACCCCTGTTGTTGAATATATATCTGACAAAGTTAAATCTTGCTGTTCTGTAGGGAATTTGTGTTTCTCAATAGCTGCACCCAGTTTTGAGATTCGACGTGAGGAAAAGGGGAAAGTAGGGAAAATTTCATTTTCCCCGTAGATCCAGCAGTCTAAACATGAAATCCTTTTCGTGCGAAAGAAGAGCGGAATTTTCGGCTCTCTTCTATAAAGCAATCACACAGACTAGCGATAGAGTATTCAAATAGATATTCCAGGTATAGACGGCAGTTTTCAAAAAAGATTCCTTCCATAGGAATGCACATCACTTCTATTCTACTTCCAGGT
Source organism: Latrodectus hesperus (assembly GCA_037975125.1). Taxonomy (NCBI): domain Eukaryota; kingdom Metazoa; phylum Arthropoda; class Arachnida; order Araneae; family Theridiidae; genus Latrodectus; species Latrodectus hesperus. The sequence goes on from CM075851.1 coordinate 93,535,977, forward strand.
CCATCTATCTTTTCTGCGTTCGATCAAGAATGTATTTTTCATATTCTAGCTCCCCGTATGCATGAGTTGTGTTTTCAAAACGATGCTTTGGTCCTTTCAGATTTTGTATTACTTCTTCTGTTCTATTCGCTGTGTCTTAGAACAGTCGACGATGACTGATATATTTTCCTTCCCCTTTTTTTCCGTATTCGTATACGTGAAGTTGTTTTGCCTTTGACATTCTGAGTAGAAAATGTTTGAATTGAAATAAGTTTGTGGAAGCTGTATGTATAATAATAATTATGTTGTATTTTGTTATTTGAAAATAATTTTAATGTGTTTAAATGAGATGTTCACATTTTTAACCATAAATGGATTGTTTCTTTCGTTCCAGTTGAACTCATGATTGCGCCAATTAGTACAATTCTCATTGGTTTAAAATACCCATGACGTCAGATAACGTTTCATCTATGTCACACATAATTAATTACCACGTCGTATTGAGACGGCTTCGTAAATCCGACTTGTCGACGAATTTGCTGGCTGTCTTCAAATTGCATTCAAAATAAAAATATATTGACGAAGATCATTGTTAATAAAACGATTTCTTATGTAAAGACTTAATTATCCGGCTTGAGAAGCCATTTTCCTTTTATTCAAACCATTAACACATTGACCTGAACAGAAGAAAAAGAAAATGAAAAAGACGAGACAAATCACCCACTTTATAATTAATTTAAATCGGCAATGACGATTAAAAATTTTTTGTTTTTTAATTGTTGTCTGTATTAGATTCCTATTCATTTGAGAACACGATTCTTTGCTGTAAGAGAATTGATTGTGAAGGAGAATCGGGAAATACAGACATATATATTGGATGTACTAAGTTAAAGTGTTTCGATTTAATAAGCTGCTATATATATGATCGACAACAATGGGCGCTTTTAATACCAGTGTTAATATACCTTTACAACTCCTAATTTCATATAAAATGTTTGTCATGTTAATCAATGTCTGAAACTTGTGTTTAGCCATGCAGTAGTGTGTGTGTGTGTGTGAATGTATCTTTAAAATCTTCAGTTTCATGAAATGATTGATATATAATAATCCCCGTGTTAAATACACACAATATAGCTCAACAATTATTATAGAGAGAGATGCAATTGATTAAACTAGTAACAATTTATTTAGGTTTGAACTCTTCTAATTCAGTAATGTGTTACTGAGAATTGATTATTATAGTATTATATAGTAATGTAGAATAGTATTGTTAGAAAAAGAAGCTTTTTTCTCTCTCGCTGGTTAAGCTCCGACTGTTATAGTTAGAATAGGTGTCTACTAATAAGAAAATTAACTATGTGCCACAAGGCAAGACTAATTACAATAGTTTTGTACCGTACGGCAACTTGATCATAAACGTGCAGAAGGGAAGAGATAGAAAACTATGCATTCAGCCTAAGAATATTTAGTTGCTGGTATTCTACGATTTTGGATGCAACCAAATATATTGTACCTTGCATACAAACCAATACTCGCTATACATGGACATTTTTCCGCATGTGTCAATGTTTAGTAGACAATCTCTGCTAACTTTACGTCTGTGTAATTGATTTACCAAATAGTATCATGGGGTCGCGGTACCCTAATTGGTTAGGAGGTTTGTTGTTCATCGGAAGTAGTAAGTCCGAATCTCGATTTAATAAAAAATCCGTCGTATTCGCTGGGCTGGGACACGTTAAATATGTCGTGTTCGCAGTGTCCTCCATGTGAAATAATACCTCCGGGAGTGGCAGACCAAGTATTGCGACTCTTCTACTGGGTCCTTGCTTCTAAATTATGAAGACTCCCACCCGGGTGCATCTATTTAACTGGTTGAGCCCAAATCACGGCTAGGTACTGTGAAGCATGCTGGTGCAACAACAGCAGTATAGTATCATTTAACTTTCTATTTAGGATCGCTCACTTCCGAATTCTACTATTGCTTGCTATATCTAACCACCTTCATATCTGGAAACATTATATTAAATGAACAGGATTATCAGATTCCATAGTTAAAAGAGCTAGGATTTTATACTTTGGCCAACCTTTATGACTTTGATTTTGTTTGTATAGATAATAATATCTATAAAGTTTAATTTGTTTATTTCTCAACAATCATTTTGGCACACGAGGGATAATTAGACAGGCATCTACTGTTTAAAGTCGATTCCGAACCACTACAAACATCCATGTCCAAGGTGGGATTCGAACCCACGAACTGTATAACAGAAGGCAAGAGTGCTAACCATTCTGCTGCTAACTTGACTTCATCTATAAAGCGAAAAAATGATGTCTTACCAGCGTTTTTCCGAATAAGTTTTTCTATACTACTATTTATAGTTGAATCGGAAATTCGGTATAACTATCTGGATTCTAAAACATTTATTTATAATCTTATTCCCAGTAGGAATAGCAATTTACCCTTCGTTGTTTCTTATGCAGGAAAGAAGAATAGTTTAAGAACTTTGTTTTCGTTAGCCACTGATTTTAATCTTCGTGGAATATTAAGTTGGTACAACATTTTTTGTAACGAATTTTTTTCCGCCATCCTTTTTATTAATGAATAAAGTTTTATTTCTCTCTCTTGAAGTAGCGAGAGTACATGCCTCAACATCAATCATTATTTGAACTCGAGAGCTTTAAACTTCCTCTTTTAATGGATCAAACTTTCTTGTAAGTTATTGATTTGTGGACCTTGCTTGCACAGATTAGTCAGTTCTTCTTCTGTGCTTCTTTGGCTGGAATGTGATAAACTTGGTAAAGCTTAAGGGGAAATTAAAGAACTGTTAGTTTTTTTCTTCTTCTTTTTAGTATTTTACATTGTTTTGTTACTATATACCTCTGTGTTATATGTACATTCTTTAAGTTCAATCTGAATTATAAATTATTAGAAATGTCTTTTGGATTTTTTTATTTCAAAGTTAAATGTATTCACGTTTTTTAAGCTCTGCCTTTCTAAAAATTCAGATTATTTTGATTTAGGATTTATAATTTGACTTATTATGCAGTTAAAATTTTGTGTCTTTAAAATATTTTTGCTTTCTTCACATTCCTTATTTTGCATTCATTGCACTTTTTTTTTTGCTAATCATCCCAATTTTAAATTGCGTTTTGATTTCTGAACAGTGGAGCGTGTAAATTACACCAAGTTACTAAATATTTTCTATATAGTTTTCTTTCCATTTATAATTATTTTCACTTAAGAACTACTAAATTTAAGAAATGACACCATACTGAAATATTTTCAATTCTTTATAAATTGATTATTTAAAAAATAACGCATTCGGGAATGTACTGGTAATTTCCATGTGTGAAAATACGTGTTTTTCTGAAATTACTGTTGAAAACGAAAATAGTACCTAATGTGATCTTAGTTATAAAAATATTTCGAAACAATAATAAATTTCATTGATATTTCATGAATTAAGGTCCTATTATATCGAGAGATTGAATACGATTTAGTGATAAATTTTATATTATCACTTAGAAAAAGTTTTATATAAAAGAACTTTCCATTTATATATATACGTACCTTTAAAAGAAAGCTTTTTATGTGTCAACGACATATTGTATTTACATCTCACATCTAACAATTAAATGAAAAATTAACATATCATGTCGACTTTGGCATAAATAAATTTGGGGCGATGGTTTCTACCCCTCAATTCTTTAAGGGATATTCACAACATTACCTAGAGCATAAATCGTGTACACATATAAATTAGGAAACCAATATAAGTTCCAAACACCCACTTTAGCTGAAGTGAAATAAAAAAATCCAGTTTTAATCTTTTTTTCCTCTCTTAATAATGCATAGTGTCAAACCTTGGAACTTTTATTTTTCTGAAAGTACTTTTCATTTGCTGGAGCATAGTTAAATATGAATCTTTGTGTTTTCCGCATTCAAAAGTGTTTTGGACATAACCATTTTTAATGATATATTGAGAAATATCTTTATATAGAAGAGATGTTATATCTGAAAAATATATTTTTTATACTTTTTAATCTCATGAAAAGAGTAAATAAGAGTATAACCTAAATTTTATTTTTACGCATTAAATGTTAACTTACTTGTTTAATCACACATTTTTGGTTGAAATTTTGTCTCTTAGTTTATATCAAATCAGTCATTTCATATAGTAGTGTTTAATTGATAATAATATTAAGCATGTATATAAGAATTTAAAAATAATTTTATTCTGTTAAATATCTCTGAAAAGAAATCTTTTTCGCTTTCAATTTATCTCTTGCATTTGTGAAACTCCTTTCAGACTTTGCATTTTTCTCCATGGGAATTGTTGTTTGAACTCTCAAAATCAGATAGAACAAAATGGCAAATTTTTCTTATAGAAGAACTGGGTGATCATCTGACAACGCCAACTGACGTCAAACTTTGGGAAGCTGGAATTATGACGCTCGACTAGTTCTTTCTCCTGGTTTTGACCTGAAGAGGAGGACATCAGGAAAAAGGGAATAAGAGGGAGGACAGCTCAGATTTTTCCCTCCATTCCTTTCCTCAGAATTCCATCTTTTTGCATTACCTTAAATCAAGCACTGTTGGACTTGAAGAAGTGATAAAACTCCCCGTCTTTTTTTTCTTTTTTCCATCTCCCCTCCATTTGATCCTCCATAGATATTGAGGAAAGTTCTGGACTTTCGCATGTAGAGATTGAATAAACTTTGGAGCTGCATAGGGATTTTTCCCCCATCGTTCTTTATATGCGAATTGTTCATGCGTACATCTAAGTGGTTTTCAGAGGGTTTCTTCCTCTTTCCGCTTTGTTTTTTTGAGATCATTGCGAGGAAATGTTTTGTTCGTGGAATCTTTATCCGACTTTTTGTGGCTAAATTTATTTGAGGATAAAATTGTTCTCAAAGTGGTAATGTATTATTTACTTTTCACTTTAAAATATTGTATGTATTATGCATCCACGTTCTTTTTATATGTAAAAAAAATTGGTGATAAAATTGCATCAAATGAAAAACAAATTTCAGAATATTTTCTTAATAGTTAAAAATATTTTATATATGATATTCTTATATATATATATATATATATGTATATATATAATGAATCCATATCGTTAATTGATTCTTACCGATATAAAAAAATCTTGATATCGATATTAAAATAAACTTAATGGATCAGTCATATATATATTGATTTAATGTTACAAAGTTTTTTTTTTTTAAATTGTGTATTTTTAGAGATACGTACAACCCACAACAGTTTTCATTTTAACATATATTATAAAAAATTTAAAGAAATATGATCAAAGAATAAAAAAATGGCATCTTAGTTTCGTCACATTAAATAAATATAGTAAACATAATAAATAGCAAATAAAGAAAATGGTCTGCTAAGTGAATTATGTATTTAAGCAAATAAGTATGGATGACTTTCCTAATAGAACAAATAAAATAAATTGAATATTTTTACGAGTTAACATTCAATGCCGATAATTAAAGCTGTTATCAGATGCCGAAGTAATTATTAAATTAAAAAATGAATAATATAAAAATATTAAGGTAAAAAGTTAATATTAACTAATAATTTTTAATAAAGCAAATATTAAATACAAACAATGAAACATTTTAAAGTTAATATGCATTTTTAAATTATGCAATCAAGTTAATACTTTTCAGTCAAAAACCAAATTATAATAGCGCCAAGCAGTAACACTTTCTAAAGTTAAAAAGTTTTAATATCATTTATTAGCTATTCATTTTAAATTTTATTATTATAGTTTCTATTAATTATGTTACTCAAATATTCGAAACTAGTAATTTTTGTTATTCTTACACAGTGGTTTTCAACTAAATTGAAATTTAAATAGGGTACATTTTCCTAACTATATATAAAATATATCCTCAAAATATATAAGAAATAATAAGACTAAAAACACCATTTTTTTTCTTTGAGAAGGAAGTGTTTTTTATTTATTAAATCATTCAGTTTGTTGATATTATATTGAAAAGTTGGACTTATTTTCTTTTGTTGTCTGCTCAACACCGTCTACTGCCACACCTCAGTCTCAGCCATCCCTCCGCAACCACAGGAAAATCCCAGCATTGTCATGGTTATGGAGCCACGGGTGGATGTCATCCATTCTGTTAGTCCCAAGCATCCATCAATCAGGTTCACGTCCCATCACACACACAGATTGGGAAAGATGAATGGCCTACGGCTAGTGACATCAGCAGATTCATTGTTGTTGCGGGAAAAGGAATTATGGGATGTTTAATCGCTTGATTATACGTTATATTTATCATCTCGCCAAAGTACATATTTATCACTACCTCTAATTCCTGCCTGTTCGAATAGTTTATATAACATGACAAAATTCGAGATTGCCGATTTCAGAAATGAAATCGACAATCTCGGAATTTTGTCGATATTATTAAGTAACTATTCTGTTACTTAATAATATCGACAAAATTCCGAGTAGAATAAAGTAACTATTTTAAGAAATTCGTATTAATTTATTATACTTCAGAATTAGTATTAGACTTAATAAGTATTCTAGTAGTAGTATAAATTTCGGGAAAATGGTAGATATATGGTGGTATTACGATTTTCAGGAAAATTATGTATTCTATTAAATGATTTGTAAGTATTTCAATATAACTTTCACGTTGATATTATATATATTCATTATCAATAAATGGGTTTTCAAGTTTTTTTCTCTGTTTTCTACTCAGAAAAAATGTTTTATTGGCTATTCTAGTGAAATAATCCTTTATCTGCGATGTTGAGTATGAGACATTATCTATTATTAATTTATCTGAATTACAATATATGAAAACATATCTCCTTAATTTTCTGTTTAAGTGATGTGTATATATTAGTTACCTTTCACATAGTCTAATTTTATAATGTTGTGAAAGCCATTAAAAGCCGTTTAAACTACTGATGAAACTAATTGAAAGGAAAATTCACACATTTTATATCAAAATAAAGTATTTTAATTAATTAAATGCCTTAAATTTTCATCACATATTGTGTATATATCATACGGCATCACAATTTCTTAGGTAACGTAATTTTGATTGCCAAATTATGACATACTTTGTACATTATAACGTAAACATAGTATTTATATTTTATCTATATAAACTATATTTTTACATAAATTTTAATTTCTTATAGTTTTTTTTTAACTCAATTTGTATAGACTCATTGTTTTGAATATGAATTTTCACCTGAAGAGATAAATGATTTTAATAATGAACAATAATGAGAATATGACGTTTATTTTTATAATTTTATGTTGAAATTCTTTTTTTATGATTTAGTCATTTATAATATTGTGCTATGCATTGTATTTTCATACTTAGTTCTTAGCTCAACTAATTTTTAAAATTTTGTTCAAAAATTCAAAAATAAATGCTGTTCAAAAATAAAATTTCTGAAAAAAAAGGGATTTATTTACTAAGATTTTTCCTTTATTTTAGCATTGACTAAAAGGATAAAAGGTGAAATTACTTTCCTACTACTGAAATTGATGAGTTCTTTTTATGGTCATGCTTCTTGCTCTTATTAATATCATAGGTAAACATACCTTTTTTTTGTCAGATTCTGAAGATTCCTTAATACATGGGGTCACCTCTAACGCCAAGAAATCCTCTTTTCCAGCAAAACTATCCGGTAATTATCCCTAACGATTACCTCCTTATCTCTATCCCGAAGACTTTTGGCGCTCCGGTGCTGCTCCGGTTCCGTTCCTGGAGAAAAGATATCTAATCCCTGATCTCATCCATCTTTTTTTCCCCTGGAAGGACTCTTTAAGATAAACGATCGTGGATTGAACCGTGGCTTCAGGTGCACGTGCGATGGGGGGCCCCTCCATTCTTTTACAAAAACAGTTTCCGCATCTTTTTATCTCGTTCCACCCTCACTTTCCTGGATATCAGATTGATTTTTGCATCAACTCTTTTCGGAAGAAACCCTCTCTTGTCCGCTAAACGGTGTTTCGAAGGTTGCTGGAAAAAAAATTTCTTTTTTGTTTTTCGCGGGCATCCCTCGCATTATTTCATATTCTATTTGTTGTTCTATTCTGGGGACACGTCGTTTTCTTTTATTTTCTTAACTCCTGCTGTGGTGGCTTAAGAAATAGATTGCTCTTTGTGTGTAGTTATGTATCTACTTCTCACAAGGAAAAATCTTATGCGTTCTATAATATTATGTGAAATATATAAGAAAAAGAGTATTAATGCCTAGAAAGGGATTTTTTTTTCAATTTGAAATAAAAATTATATTTAATTGGATTTTTTGCTCATTTATGTAAATAATACTTAAAGATATTTTGTTTAATATATTTGTAAATATATGAGTATTTGTGTGTAGATATATAGTATGACATGTATATATAAATCAAGATTTGAAACTTCAAAATAAAATGCTATCGACATCAATAAATTCGGCATTTATTTGTTGGTTTATTTTCTAAGTTCTATCTTGAGAACTTCCTAAAAAAAATTTGATCAAATTTTATTAATTGAATTTACAGCAGTCAGTTCTGTCTAATTTGCCCTCAATGCCCATTCAGAACATTTTTAAAATAAAAACTATAGCAACTAATCTATTTAGAATGTTTTAAAAGTAATAATCACGACTGATTTCCTGAAGGTAATGATTACGTCAACGCTTATGTATTACCATGCAAATATTCTGTGCAAAATGCCATCACAACCATATTCAGCATCTGAATACCATAAATCCTTATGAGGCCTGTTTGTACACTTACAATTTGAATGTCGTAGAAGCTTTGAAAGGTAGCAGCTTTAATGGTCAAACTGTTATATAATGCTTTCGGAACATTGGACTCTATTAACAAGGGATTTAGATTATTCTGCTGAGCGCCTAACTACATTGATATCGACGTAAATGTAAAAGCAGCTGAGAAGTCTGCAGCTGCTGTTTTTCCACCCACCGTGCCTTTAGAAATGTGATGAAAAGTTTAAAAAATTTTATTCAAATCTTGGAACATGCAGGTTACCAGCAATTTTTATTTCATTATTCTATTTTTCACATCATTATCAGTTTTACCGTTTTAAAGTGTTGGTGTTAAATTAATTCTACGTATCGGACACACACTTTTCACACATAAACATTTGTTTCTTAATAATTTAATCCCATAGTACCTTATACACGTGATGAACCTTACACTATAACACTTTTTGACTTCATATCATATTTTAAGCGATATCCTATAATAATTTTTAGAACTTATATTTTTAACACTTCCCCCCTGATTTAATTGGAGAGCTGACCCACACCATATTATGTTCACTTTCTTAAGAGCATCTGATGTGTGTTTCTCTCTTTTATATTATTTAAATACTTTATATATTTATTATGATTTTAAGTGTATATATGCATTGAATTTTATGCATCAATTAGTTTTTTACTTTCATATATATATATATATATATATATATATATATATATATATATATATATATATATATATATATATATATATAATTAAGAGTAAATTTTTATAAAATTAATCAAATAACAAATTGAGAATAATAATGAATTTATAAAATTAATCAAATGGAGAATAATAATCAAATACTAAATGCAGAATAATACTTTGAAAATATGAAATATAGTAAACAGATAAAAAATAAGTTCAGTAGACAGTCCAAAAAAATTTTTTTAAAGAAACATAGAATAAAAGGAAAGCGGAACGAAGTACTAACATGGCCAGCTTCTTCAGGGGGTGTTAACCACATCGGCACAAAGTATGGCTTATCTGCATTGGCTCCAGACTGAAGTCTTAAAGAAGCCAATACACCCCGAAGCCACACTAGAAATGTGAAACCAAAATATCAAACCAGAATAAAAGAAATAAATGTCAAGATAAAATACAAGCCAAAATATAATATTAAATCCAATGTTGTCAAATTACATAATTTATAGGAATCAAAATTAAATCCAGATCCAAACTCGTAAGAACTGCAAATAAATACTGAGTGTAGATCAAATACATAAATTTAAAGACTAAGTGAAAACACTACTGGCATTTCAAGCTTCTTATAAGACCTTCAAGGCTTGGGTGACCCTTCAGTAGATTATAACTACGCCTTACTTCACTCTTATAAGCAATGCTCTATTAGCCACAAATAGTGTTTAATACATTTTAAATGTTTATAAAAAATGCCAAACTATAACTTATGCTTTACTTATTGCTTTTTTTGTACATGGCGGTAAAATCCCAATCAACTAACCACTGTTCGTGAAGCCCCCCGGAAAGCAAGAAACGGTGGCTGTTAAAATAGCAGCCTGCTTAGCGGTTTTAAACGTGAAAAAAGATTTCATGTTAAACGAAAAATAATATTTTTTTTAATTCTGTAACGTACATATGATTCTGTAAAACCATTGCCTTGATCAACATAGGCAGTTATATCATGTTCGGAATTCAATTATTGTTTTAAAAAATTTTATTTTCATTTTCCTGGAAAAACTACACTTAACCGAATATGAAATTGAAAACTGCACACTTTTTCCTTTTACAATTACTATTTATAAGATCACTGCGAATTATTTCAAATCATTTAATTCTAGTTAGATATAAGAATGCATTTTCACTTTCTTTTAAAAAAAAATACAGATTGAAAAGAAATATTTATAAAATGATTTGTTAGCAATAAATCTTCATTCCTGTCAGTTTGGTTTGGTCGATTTATTTTTAATAATATTTCATTTATTAATATTGTGAAAAAAATGTAGAAATATAAAATGGAGGGAAAAAAGTCCCCATTTTTGAAGAGTCAAAAGTTAATTCACATTTTATAAAGGGGAAAAAAAAAAGAAATTATTTCAGGTCGGTTCACATGTTATTTGCATAATGCATCAATCAATTTCTATGAAAGCTGAAGTTGCATTTTTTTTCAGTCATAAGTTGGAACTCTTAAAATTTCACCGTGAGGAAGACTTGTTTAGTTTTTATTATATAATGGATAGTCTACAGTATAAAAATTGCTTTATTTCCTGCTTTGAGAAACAAATATTCCTTATAAATGTGTGACGTTTTTATGGAAGGTAATTTTGAGAGAGAGTAGGATTTTTTATGATTTCCATCTTTTAAAAGTTTAAAGTTTTGAAAGATGCATGCGTTTTAATTTAAATGCATTTTACGATGCAATTATTTAATCACCGCATTTATGACGTCAAAAAATAAGAAAAAATGCGGTATATTTTTTTAAGCAATTTCGTTTCTTTAATTTTTCATGTACTTTTGCTAATTACCATCTAATTATATATTTAAAGACATTTGAAATCTTCGTTAATTGAGTCAGAAATTAAACATTTGACAAAATCAGTAAGTTTTTTTTGCTACATTTAATTAAACCATATTAAGCAGAAAAAAATACCCCTTTTATGCTCTCTTATTTTTCGCAATATGTATGATAAGTGGAGACGGTACTGTCTTTGAAAAATACCTAATTATTCTATCTCTTTATGTCAGAAAGACAGTAAAAAAAAATATCTATTAATTTTAAAAAATTTGTAATTAAATAAGAATTTACAAATGGGTGTCACAAATGAAAGAAAAAATTAAAAAAATATTTATTTAGTATAAGGTACAAAAGAAAATATATTTATAAATGCAGAGAGTGTGTTATATATATGTATAAAGTATTGATATTTTGGGGAAAAATCAACTAAAAGGAATAAAAGTATATGTATAGTTTTATCAAAAAGTTAAGTATTGAGATATTATGTTTATAAAAATCATACATTTTTCTCTTACTGAAAGAATGTGGTGCGGTCGATTCTTTTCTCATGGCCATTGCAATTTAGCGTTTTTTATTTATTTGGAAATATCTATAAAAATCGAAAGCATTTTCTTAAAGAAAAATATTTATGCTGTTAAATACTAAAGTGATGAAACCCGCATGATGAACTCTTATTTTCTTTCATTGAAAAATATACAAGTTTTTAAGATAAAATGTAAAATGTTCTCGACATTTTAAAATGGATTTAGAATTTTAATAAGAACCTATAGCATATTTTACTTAACAAAAAAGAAAAAAAATATTGAATTTTATTCCAATCTTTTCCTCAAAAATTAATTTTGATTTTAAGGTGAGAAAATAACGATATTTTTACATGGCAACAATTTAAAATGATCAATTTTCTTCACTGGTGCAAGCAGTTTTGTTTTGCAGATGCTCATTTATATGATAAGATATTTTGAAATTTTTCAACCGGAGAATGTGTAAAAGCATTATTAGTTTTTAGAGGCAATATACACTCACTTCCAAAAGTTAAGCATGGAGATGAAAACGTTAATTTCCGGAGGTCAATCAGGATTGAAGAGGATGCAAATCGCTGTAGAGGTAGATGGGAGTATGCAAATACGTTAGGTTACAGCCAATCGCGCTTTCATTTCAAGAAATATGCATAAAGGGCAGTCTTATAAGATACCAGCTTTATGAAGGGTTACAGAAGTTGATTGTAAGTGCTCATAGAAGGTGTTAAAAACTTTCGTACAATTTGTTTTCAAGACATACGTGTTTCTATGACTTCCAGAAGACGAATAAAAGATTCTAAACGCTGGCGTGCTGTGAGGCGCATTGAAGCAGGACAGTCGATCTCTGATGTTGCTCTTTTCTTCGCCGTTCATCATTCTGTAATTTCAAGTTTATGGAAACAATTCCAAACCACACAGACAATTGCCGAAGGCCTGTAGTCGGTCGCACCAGGGTTACAAACCCCGGGGAAGATCGATGTCTAGCCAAGCAGAATCGCAGAGCGACCTCCACACGTGTGACATCTATGGTTACAGCGTCCATTGGTAAGGTGATATCAACAGCTACTGTACGCCGAAGATAACATTTGAGTGAACTATACGCCCCGGTACCTCGAGTTTGTGTTTGTCTATCCGTCCAATCAAGAGGGGCACAATTAAAGTGGTGCCGGGAACATGTCAATTGGACTGTGTCTGACTGGGGCAATCTCATGTTTATTGATGAGTCAAGATTTGCTCTGGAGCCAGTAGACAAGCGTATAAGGATATGGCGTGATCAAGGAACACGCAATCAGCCCCAAAACATCACCGAACATCACGCATTCCGAGGCGGAAGCATTATGGTGTGGGCAGGGATTTCATTAGGATACCGTACCGACTTGCACATCTTTAAACTGAGCTCTGTAACGGCTGTCCGGTATCGAGATGAAGTCCTAGAACCCATTGTGAGATTGCGCGCTGCAGCAGTTTTGCGTACTTTTGTTTTAATAGACGATAACTCACGTTTCCATAGAGCTGGCATTGTTGATGATTACCTTGAGAGTAAAGGGATTGCGCGTATGGCGTGGCCAGCATATTTTCCCGACTTGAATCCCATTGAAAATCTTTTGAATTCTCTCGGTCATACTGTATCTTCACGTTTCCCACCTCCAGCCACTCTTATTGAGCTGGAAACTGTTCTACAAGAAGAATGGCTACTGCTTAATTCTGCGTGGTTGACTACCTAATTGAAAGCATGGTCACAAGGTGTTAGTTTTGTATACAGATGAGGGGGGATCACATACCCTATTAATGTCCTTTTTTTCATTTTATACTGTTTATTTTCACTTTATACATAATTCTGTTTAAATCTCCAGTATGCCATTATCTGATAACTTACAAAAATTTAATATTGTTTTCATTTCTGTATATAATTATTGATTTTATTTTATGCATAAATATATATGCTACTTTCCTGCCGAGCAGTATTTGTTGAATTTTTTTGCATTTTACACCTTCGTGCTTATCTTTTGGAAGTGAGTGTAGAAGTTTCATACGTTACCATTTATAACTTATTCTATAGCAAAAATATCACGGTTGTGATTTAAAATAATAATAATCCAAACTCACAGATCTAGATTAAGCACTTTATATTTTCTACATTTGATGTTTTTTCGTTTTTGTTTATGCTGAATGAATTTATAGCTGTTAATATTCTCTTTTCATTTTCCATCCAAAAACATGTTTACTAATTTAAATAACTCATTATTTAGGAGAAAACTACTTATTTTTAAAAGTATATCTATGCATAAATTGGTTGCTCTTTTATTGTATGAAAGCGGAATTTTATATTTAATTAAAAATATTTTTCCTCTACAGAAAATTCAATTTTTTTTTGCGCTTCGTTAAAATATTTTTTCTTTTTTCGATGAAAAATGTATATTTTTAATCTTCTTGAATCTTAACATCTCATTTGATATTTCAAATTGAATAATACATTTTTTTAAGTAAGATTAATTTATGAAATTCCTTTGTTTTCATTACATATCTCCAGTTAATTAAAAATCTCCATAAAGGGATTTACTTAATCATTTTTCCTTTTTTTTTTCCTACCTGCTTTAACTTGCACGGAAATGGGTATACATATAAATATATATGAAATTACTCTACTTAAACAAATATTGTAATCAGTATATAAATTCAATTAAACATTTAATTAGAAGATTCTAATCTTTTTGGTGATCTTTAAAATAAAATTAATCTTTAAAATCATGCACTTCGTATTTTTAGATGCTATCAAACGTTAATACATTTAATTAATAAATTTAATTGTAAAAAATAAAATTTAGCAATACTAGATTTTATTCTCGGAAGTACTATCTTTTTCAAACAGAAAACATTGTATAATTGTTTTATAATTAATTTATTCAGTTGCCATGCGTTATAATTTCTTATATTTTTATTTAAAGGGAAGCGATAAATGTAAGAATATAAAAGAAAAATTTATGATAATTTTTTTTAAATGATGAGTGAAAATAGTTTATAAAACCTTTTTAATTTTATTGTGGCGGACTTTAATTATAGTCGTTTAAAATTGTTTTAAGAGTATCCGTAATCGTTACTAATATAACAATATTTTATTTTCAATTGTTAAGAATTTTATACGTACGCACATGGTATCATTCTTTATAACAAGAAATGTTTTTGCATCTATGGATCGATAACATGTTCTTTGTGTACGTAAAAATTGAAAGATTTGTGTCAACAGTGGACGATGTGGTACAAAAGTGAATATAGCTCTGGTTTTTTATTCAAGAATAGTGAATTTGATTCCCAAGTTTGGATGGTATGTTTAATATCTACTTTAAATTATAGCTCTCCTGTACAATAAATAAAATAATCGATGAGTTGCTAACAAATAATTATTCAAGAAATTTAGACCTCGTTACGTAATCACAGTTAAGATATATTTTAGGTGTTATATATATATATATATATATATATATATATATATATATATATATATATATATATCATGTAATGTTATGTTCTGTAACGATGTAAAAAACAAAAACAAAAACAAAAAAAAAAAAAAAAAAACACTAGGTATTCCAATTTAAAAGAATCAGCTTTCATTGCTTGTACACTCTGATTAAGATATATTTGCTGTATATAAATGCTTGACAGCTTTTTTGATTCCAATTAAATAGGTTGATGGACTGCTAATATTTAGTAGATAATATCATACTTTTTGAAAACCTTATATGTTGAGTATGAAAGAAAATAAATTGGCCAAATCTTTCACAAAAACAATGTAATTTTTGAAAGACAAGCGTTTGTGTGGAAGTCAGTAAAACAATTTTTGACAAACATTTTCATTTAATTCTAAAATCTCTCTTTTCTTTGGATGCGTGAGATAAAAATTAGCATAACTGCTACCATAACGAACAAGCAGAATCGTAGTAAACAAATTTAAAAAACCACAAAAATGGTTCTTGATTTCGAAGACAATGTTACGTAAGAATTAAATAAGTCATTAAATAGCATTAATGGAAGTGTTTGCTGAAATTTTTAAATATAAAACTTCACGTAGAAAGAAAATAAATTATGATTTTACCAACAAATATCTTGATTTTTTTATATATAAAAATAATGCTGATTTCGCTTCTTTTCTTTACGAACGAAAGGAATTGATATCTTATTACTTGCTTAAATCCTACAACCTTACCTTTGAATTGTTGGTATTTGTTTGCGTACTGCAATAAATCACCAGGTGTCTATATTCTCAAAGAGAATAGAGTTGCTTCGATTAGTGATTTCTAAATCGAAATTCTACTGGTCCATCTGGAAATGCTGTTTCATGACGGTTCTAAGCCTGTGATAATACTGTCACGCCTCGATGTAAGCCTGCTTGCTTCTCCAATTTTACTAGCATTCAGCTGAGATGCCTGCATAATTTTGTGGCAGTATCTGCCTCTAACGACTGTATTTTGTGACAATAATGTAACGCTGTTGTATATTTTCGTCGAAATATTCCTTCAGTTTTTTTTTATATTCTTGTAGTTATATTAATTTTTTAGATGTTTTTGAATGTTTGTATTTTTGTGTGAAATAATAAAAATAATTTAATGTTTATATAAATTTTATACTATGCATTTTGTATAACGTTTTCTTTCATGTGGCATAACTTATACAAATTATATTTCCCTCTGATAAAAAAAAAATATTGCATAGGAAGAAAATTGTTAGTAAATTTTTTAAAAAATATTAATGGCAAAAAATATAAAATATTCTTTAAATTAAAAAAATCGGCTTAAAAATGGATTGAAAATTTTTTAAATTAAAATCAACAGTTTTAACATTTTCTAATATGAGATGTTGTATTAAGTTTGGGTAAGTTCTCTCATATATTCTCTAAGTTCTCTTCTAATGTGTGTGTATATATATATATATATATATATATATATATATATATATATATATATATATATATATATATATATATATATATATATATATATTTTTTATATTTTTAAAGGAAAAAGTTGCAAGTTATGAAAGTTATGAGTTCTTTGCGAGTTAGTTATAGGATAGTTTTTATTTTATATTTTTATTGTTTCCAATTTATGCTTATAAATATTTGCAGAACAAATTCGCAAACCAACGAATCTAATTTTGATCAGGTGATGCCATTTTATAAACTCTGCTTTTAATAATTTTTCTTTTATTAATTCTTGACATTTACAGAAATTTTAAATAAGTCTTTTTTCTATATTTAATTACCGTTAAAATGAAGAAACGCAGTTTCTATTTTATTGCTCAAATAAAATTTGCGATTAAATAGCAAAATTGTTTTTTATCAATGCCTTGAATCAAACGAGTGCTTCGCGTTTTTGAATCTTGTTTATTAAAATTTATTTAAAATAAAGCAATGAGGTATTATAAGTAGTAAATTTGTGTCACTTTTAGTGTCCTTTTTAAATTTATCTCACATCTTGAATTAATATTACTAAAAATTCTTGAATATGTCTTGCTATATTTCACCCACTGTGCACAGAAATATGCTTCAAGTCTTGGATTATAATTAAGAGAATTATTTGAATTATTAGCATTGAATCCCGTGATCCTTAAATGTAAATTTCTCCATTTCGTTGTTTTTTTATTTCAAGATTTTTTTATTTTTGTTTCAGACTTAAATTTTACACATTTGCGTGTTTTTGATAGAACGTGTTTACTCTTTACTGTTATTTTTATAATTATTATTAAGTATTTTGCAGATAATTTATATGAAACTATTAATATCTTTATTTCTATGATACAGAGGAAACAGACATATGATTATGTTATTGAATGCTGGTGAGGGAAGTAAAACAGGATGATATTTATTCGAATTTAACGATTGTTTCTAAATTTCAATAATCAGCTTTTATGCTTATTGCAACAGTAAGCATTGTTTATTGTTTTGTTGTTATCAATACTGAAAATGTAGAATTATTGGCTTTAAACATTATCCAGAAAAATTAGGCTTATTAGAATCTGTGTGGTCAATTAGTATATAAATGTTCAAAAATACTACGTAAGACTTGTATTTGGAATGATATTGAAACCGTTTATATTATATAATGTAACCTTAATGTGTCCATGTGAGTGTGAACATGTGTGTTATTTTGAGTAATTATTATAATATTCCTCCAACAGACAAAATGTCGCATTAATATATTGGTGGGTGTCGCTGCTATATCGGTTCTTCAAATCGGGCAATGTTAATCACCATCATTAAAATTTCTTATTAAAAAGGCCATTGAGATGTGCTTTTTTTGCTCTTTAAATACCTTTTGAATTATTCTAGCTGTGTATGAATTAAGGAAAAATCAACTTGAAAATGGCTCATATTGGAAGGGAAAAAATACACCGCTGGACAATTGCTAAGGACGTATCACAAATTGCAATGTAGCATAACATTAAGCGAGACATGAGGCCTAGTAGGATAAAATATAGTTGCCATACTGTTCTGACATTAGAATAAAGAATATTTACTTTTCTGGAAAGTACAAAAGCTGTGAAACATCTGAAAGAAAAAAATGTTCATTTGATGCTGCATACGAAAAAATGAAACAAAGCATCTAAAAGTCAGCAAGCATCTTGAAGAAAGTATCAGTACGGGATATGTCCACCGTGGAGTGTGATGCAACATTCTACACGTCTTATCAAATTTTGCACAACATTATCCAGCAGCTGTTGAGGCAATTTACCCCATTCCTCTGGGAGTGCATGGATGCGGGTGTTCTTGTTTGTCGGAGGATAGTTTCGACCAGCAACTTGCCTCCCCAAAGCAGCCCACACATTTTGAATGGGGTTTAGATCTGGAGAACGTGATGGCCATACGAGGTGTTGAATACCCTCGCTGTTTAGTCAATCCTGAACAATCATGTACGTGCTCATTAAACTTGTGGAATTGAAAGTCCTGTGGTTGGTTTGAGCAGTTACCATGAGTGTAGGTCTGGTGAAATTTTCCTCCTCTTCCTGATCAAAATCAAAATTGTAAGAGTGGATGCTCTGGTGGTGCCATCTATCGGAGGAGTCTTATTTTAGAGCAAAGACGTACTTTCATCTTCGTGGTGCTCTGATTAAATGAAAGACGCACCCTACCGACTTAATTTCGCATAGCCGTCGGCTAGCGAGCTTGGCTCTTGTCCAAGTATCATAAATAACAACAGTATGATTAAATGTCCAATTTCAACAGAATTTTCACTATTTCTAACAAAGAAAGGAAAATAAAGTAAAAGCTTCACTGTATTTATTGAAAACCTTTCGTGAGATATATTCCAACAAATGTGTGCACTGCTATTATATAAACTAATTTCGAAGTAAAAGCAGCCATAAATGTTTCTGCGTTTATTATTATTAAAGTTTATGGCTTCTGTCGAGTAGCTGAATAACGCTTTAGACACCAGTTTAATAATTCGCGGTTTTTGATTCTCAATCTTGGTTATAGATGTTTATTGTGATTCTTAAGTCGCTTTGAACTGCATATCATAGTCGATGTAAAAAAGTTATTGCAGGACGGCAAAATCCAATTAAGATGTTTTTTGCACACGAGAGCTAATTAGATCACCATGTAATTAGGAAAACTGTGTTTGGTATCATTTATTACAAAAATATATATTAGTTTACTATATTATAAACGTATTTCACAACCAACTGGTAGAATAAAAAATATAAAGTTTCGTTCATAATCAATAATCAAAAGTTAATAAATTATTCATGTTGGAAGTTTATATATAATTAGTAAATTGTTTTCAAAGTTCTGTATTATTAGCTTATTTTTACTTTTAAACATTATTTACCGATAAAGTAATGATTCTTGTTGGGTCTGAGAGAAATCTGTTTAAAAAAAACAAACTAATTTTCACATCGTCTAATTTCTAAAATAGCTTTAATTTTTCATTCTGTGTGGTGGAGTACTTTTAAACTATTTCTAAAATTAATTTTTCCTCTAAAAGAATTCTCACACTGCTGTTTTTTTCCCCCGTTCCAAATTGTGTTCGCTCATCAGTATTCTCTAAGTGTCTTCATGGCGTGGAAGAACAGCTAATTAACTTCCAGAATCTACCTTCAAGTTAAAAACATGAAATATTAAAGAGTCCTCGATGAACAGCACTTGGAAAAAAAAAGTATTTTGTTTTCGAAATAGGAATGAAATTTTATTGTTTTGTGAAAAATGTAAATTTTTTACCACTTTATTTTTATGGTATCTCGGAGGATTGAGGCTTCGTGTCGTCGAGATACTACTTCAGAGCTACATCATATGCACATTACTTATGCTAATAATTTCTCTCATAACTGATGTGCATGGCTGTGTTTGTTCCAAATCAACCAGGAATCCTTCATGAAAAAGATTTTTCCAACAATAAAAATGTCGCAAGTTGAAATAGGAATGTTTTTCTTTCCGCTATAACTCTCTGATGGTAAGTGTATTTTTCGAGATATTCAAAGGTAAAGATGATTTCCCAGAATGTTTAACCGTATTTATTTTCTTGTTTGCATTTGTTATTTTGAAAAATTTTCTTCTTTTTGCTCAGCGTTTTCAGAAAAACATTTTACGATGTATTTTAGAATTAAAAAAAATACTCTTATTTTTAGAGTTTATTACTCTATTATTTCATTCTGTTGCGTAAAAAGAAAAAAAATATGAAATTAGTGGCATTAGATTCCTTTCGTTAATTTTAGTTTTTTTAAGTAAAAGCAATATATGCTTTGTTTCTTTCTTATAATAAATGTTCTTTAAAACGATTTCTTTTAATCTTTTGCAGATTTTCATTTGTATAAGCATTAATTACTTCTGTTCAAAAATACATCCTCAAAAGAAAGATGCCATATTTCTTGGGCTCTAGTAAAACAGGAACTTTTTAAATTACCATCATCCACCCTCTCAAAGTGTTTGTGCTTCTATGATTTCGCACTTTTTGGTTTGTTAAGTACCACACAAAAATCTCCAAATTATAGGTAATTTATTCAACCAGTCTCGTTTGAAAAATTTGCTTTTTAAAATTTATTTATTGCAGCCATATGACAAATGGATATTTAAAAGAGTTTAAGAGTTAATTTTTAGCGAAGGTAATTGTTTTTTTAAACACTGAGATTAATTACACTAAATAGCCCTATACAATGTAACATAAGGAAGCAAGCTTCAAACGTTTCTAAAAAGGGGAAAAGAATGAAATTTTACATGATTTATAACGATGTTGAAATGATTATCCAATAAAGTTATGTACAAGTGATTCATCACCAACATTGGCGATAATTGCGCCGACTTTTCATTTGGTAGATTTTTCTCGTACGGAAAAATATAACTAACTGAAAAGTACTCACAGATTTTGCATAAAAAGGCTATGATACAAATAATTTAATATTATATATTTTTTGACTGAATCGTTTATTTACGTTATCCTGTTATTATAATTTTTCAAAATATCATGAAAATCTAAATTTATAGACTTTATTGTACTCTTTAAATTCTCGTTACTTAATGATTTTGATTTTTTAAATGATGAATTAATTTTAATCGTTCTGTGTAAGAAAAATATATTAAAATTCAAAGGTAAATTTGTTTCTATAAGAAATGTTTTAGTAAATATATGAATTCCCAAAGACATTAAAACAAATAGAGAACATACGTTAAAAATAATTCATTCAGACATCTCTATTCGAATTAAAAATAATTCTTTGTTTAAAATTATTGCTCCAACATTTCTTCAAATTTATTCCCAATTTTTGTGTATGTAAGTCAGTGACTAAATAGGTACAAACCAGTAAAATGTTATGTAAACATATTTTTATGTGTATTTAAATGACATGTTTCTTCAAAAATTTTTTTAAATATTCGTGACTATTTATGTTTTTTCAATAGAAAAATCAATTTTTTAACATGAAATATTTTTTTTATTAAATCATAATTGCATTGATTCTATTGTAACGTCATTTTTAAGACAGTTATATCAAAATTTTTAGAATTAATATAATTCTATGTAATTTAAAACTTGTTTTAATAAGAGATTACAAATTGTCAGTTACTGAGTTTAGTATTCTTTCTTCATCCACTAAATATCTTAATGTACCCTTTTAGTTAATATTATTGTCAAAATTATTTCGAATGATGTAAATTTCACATTGGAGATTCATTTTAAATTTTTTTAAGGAAAATATTAAAATTTATGGAAATGTTTTCAAAGAAAAGTTACTGACTTAAGCATTCAATATATTGATATATATACAATATTTATTGTTTAATTTGTAAAATTGTCAAAATTAAAAGTCGAAAAAAATAATCGCTTCATAAGTACATAATTTCTTCAACATCCTATACTTGAAATATTTTTCGAATTTGTGCTTGAAATTATTTATTTTGTTATTTAATAAGATTTCGTTTAATAATAATATTTTAATAATAATAAAATAATAATAATTTAATAATAATAAAAAATAGCTTAATAATAATAAAATAATAATTTTATTAAGTAATATTTTTATTTGAAGCTATTATGAATTATTTTATTTCTTATAACACTTATTTTCCTTTACAGAAATGTGGAACGTAACATGTTACAAAGTCATTTTATACTAATTCCCTTTAAATGGAATTATTAGAAAATCTATCTTTTCGATTCAAATATGCTTAGCAATTGGCTTTAAATTAAAACAGTCCGAAATCTAATTTACGTCATGTTATGTTCATACTGTTTTTAGTGAACAGTAGCATTTAGGTCATATCTATCTTTTTGTATACTAAATTAATTATATTAATTTGTACTTTTATAAATATTTTTGTTCTTAATTTATCCCAATAATAACAATGATATCTGCTGTCTTAAAAATAATGAGATGTTTCCTTGTTAGTTAAATTGTGATCTATCGAACGCAATGAAAAAAAATTGGTTGACTTAGCCTTTGCCAGCTAAATTGAGGAAGGGGGGGGTGAAGCTGTTCCGTCATTAGAGTAATAGTGTTCGGCCTCGCCAGCGATTGCGTTAATAATGCAGGTATCGTACTCCAAGCACTTCAGTAATTATCGATGGGCACCCTTTAGTGACTGATATTGCTGCGAATTTATATATTAAATTATGTAAGAAGAGCCGATGACATAGAGTACTCTTCTCCATTATTCAAATCAACTGACCGTGAAGCATTAACGAGCTCGTACATTAGAGGGTTTTTTTTTTCTTCTCTTCTTCTTTCCCTCGTTGCAAACTAAAATTGAGAGGTTTCATCGCTTCAAGAAATTTCGATTTGGTTTTTTCTTTCTTTTTTTTTACACTCTTCCTTTCGTCTCACATTTGCACTTATAATTTTATTATTAGGGCTTGTGAGGAATAGAATTCACTAAGAATTTTGTCGTTCAATAAAGTATTTCGAATAGAAGTTGCTGACGTTCAAATTGATATTGATTAATCGTGATATCATAGAGGGAAAAAAAAAAAAACTAATATTTTTAGTGAAGAAGAAAAAGAATATGAAAATATGAAAAATGTAAAAGAAAACCAATATGAAAATTATTATATTCTATTATAAAATTTTACTGTTAATTCATTGAATCGCCTTTACATAATGATTCAACGAATCAATTGTACTGCTATTTAATATAGTAAATATTTTTATTTTGTTAAAATTAAGGCTTATGAAGGATTAAAAGTGTTCATGATAAAAAAATATAGTTTATTATTTTTAAATGAATTTGCAGGTTGATTACTTAGCAATCTATTCTAGAATTCTGCAGTTTACTGATTCGATTCCCTTATCATGTTTCCAGAGTTTAGAATTCCGATTTAATTGTATCTGTTGGTCAAAGAAATTCTGATTTGTATAGACATATTATCTCGAATCATCCTTCAATTTTTGTTATAAATTTAATAATAAAGTTATATACTAGCAAGTCAAATTTTCCCAATTTCGAAAATACAAATAAATATTAAATATATTTTTGGGAGATTAAATAGTAAAATCACTACTGTTTTTCACTATACAATATAAAATTTTAGTGGTGTTGGTAGAGATAAACATAAAAAATGTGTTTTTTTTTCCTTAAAATATATTATTTGAAAATTTCTAATTGTTATCCTTATTTATAGCCTTATTATTATTAGTATATATAATAAAGATGATTTCGTTGTTTATTGATGTATTTCGAAAATAAGCTATAGATGATCAAATTTGAGATCAATTCTTTTGTAGTTTCTTATTTGTAAAGAGTGTTACATAAAATTTAACTTTTGTGGACGGATTAGAAAATGTTAAAAAATATAGTGAACTAATTACTGATCATAATCCTTAATGTATCTTATCTAATCGTATTTCATCTATAAATACTCGTAGAATCCTTGTTCTATGTGTCCAAAAAGTTTTGCACGGAATTTAATTGTAAACAGTCTCATTTAATAGAAATGAAACGTATATTAAGGCGTTGGTCTCTGGCTAAGCTAAAAACATTCATGCACAAAAGACAAAAATTATGGAAATGTTCTTGAATTTTATTTTTGTTTTTATTTAATGAACATAATTTTCACTGTCATAACATTGTTGTATTCTTAATATTGAATAACGTTAATTTATTCTGTTTAGAAGCTGTGTTATCCAATAAGAACTCATTTATTAAAAAAATAACTGTTCAGGTGTGTTGATTACGAGCCGTATAAATTATAAATTAAATTTAGAATGAAGTATTTTATGTTGATTCGTGTTTTTTTCTAGTCTATTCCAATAGTCAACATGTTTTGTGGCTGCGTAATAATTTACAATAATGTCTTTTTTTATTCTATATAGTACACGGAATCTCCCGTTGATACAATTTGAAATACTTAACTGAGTTATATTACAGTATTCTAGATAGAGCATTTTGGAGTACTATTTATAATGATGTATTTGAAGATACTATAATATGAGAATGGTTATGTGGAAATAATAATATTAATGTTTTACAATCTGTAAGATAAATTTTAATTTAGTATTCTGTTTGTGTAACATGAACTTATCTAAATAGAATAAATTAAATATGAGTACCGAGACACAAATTTGTTGCCGAAGGTAAAGTGCCAATAAAAAGTTAACACTTCATCCAAATTAGAAACGGCCAATTGTATTCGCAAAAAAAAAATTTCTAAAGAAGTAATTCTTTCCTCTTACTGATGAAAATAATTGCGAAATTGCTAATTCTTCCATTCTCTTGAAAGGCCACGCTTAACAAAGGTTCATTCTATATTCAAGGAAAAATCTTTCAATAATCAGTGAATTTTCTTTGACTGAAATGGCAACGACGTGATCCCCAAGAAAAAATCCCTTCGTGTCATTGTTTTCCCTCCGTCTTTCGGTCACTAAATTATGCAGGCGCTGTGTATCAAGTGGAATATGAGGCGAAAAATGTCTGCAGTAGCAATATTTGCTCCTGAAGTTTCGCTTTTCCGCTAATTAAATTAGTTCTCTCAGAAATTTTGCATTCGAATCCTCTTTGCTGATTTTTCCCTAATTACAATCGATGCATCGTAGGCGTGAGAACGGTGGTAGTGATGTGTCAGGAGTTGCTGGCATTTAATTACGAATGCGTAAATTATCTTTCAGGTCGGCGCTCTTGTTCTTTCCGAGATTGTAGAAGGATAGTCGCATTGCAATTTAAATGCAATCTATAGCAAGAATGAGGCAATTTATACGACGTTTCATTTTTCAGAAGTTCACGTTGCTTACTTGCGCTTAGGGGGATGAGGAGATATTGGTGTGCTTAATTTATATGGTTTCATATAGTACCTGGTTTATAAGTTATTAGCAGCATTAATTTATACACATAAAAATCTTTTAAATGCATGTTTTAATTTCACTTTGAATTTCAATATAATATTTATGGAAGTATACTTTGTATAAATAAATTATTCTGTCCGCAGAATGTTTTCGAGTTGAACTAAGAACAACTGTATAGAATATAATTAAATCACGATTCTATCATCTGGCTAACTTAAAATATAAGCTATATTTCATTTTGAAATTTTAATTGCTGCATTTGTCATTAATTTTAACCGTAATTATTGCTGGTTTGTACTTAGTGTAAAGTTTCTTATACGTCTATGTCAGGGATGCACAACCTATGACCCGCGGGTGAAAATTGGCCCGCGTCGCCTTTAATGTTGGCCCGCGAATGTTAATAAAATAAGACTAATTTAAAAAGAAATGAGACTCTTTCAAATAAACAAAAGAAAAAATCTGATAGGAAAACGATTCTACATCAGAATAAATATTTTACATCTGTTCATTAAGTTCATTTTTTTATAACGCGGATTTTCAGTTTGTTCCCTTCATGGCTACCCGAGAGTATGAATGTTCGTATAGGAGTTCAAAATGCAGCTGCATGTGTAACTTTCTTTGGCAGTACTTACATTTGTGAGCAAACTTTTTCTTTAATGAATTTAAACAAATCAAAAATAAGGAATAGAATAGCAGATGAGAACCTTTCTTCTGTTTTACGTATTGCCACAACGAATCTTAAGCCCAACATAATATCAATAACTTCAAATATTCAGTCACAGCTATCACATTAAATTTTACTAATTTTTTTCAAAATTTAAATTGTGTTTTTTGTATAATTACCAAAAAGTTTTCTCCTGTTATTCAATTTCAAGTTTTTTTCTAGAAATAAAGTATTTTAAGCATATCTATAATGTTTGTGTTTGATTCCTTCATTGTATAATGTTTGCATGAGTAAAATAAGTAAATTAATAATTGTAATTCACATGCTTATTGCCACAAAAAAGTGTTTTTACGTTTATAACATGTTTTAACATTTACGTGCTGCTTTGGCCCTCGACTTGATCTTTTTTCATATTTTGGCCCCTCATTCTGAAAAGGTTGTGCACCCCTGGTCTATGTAATTAACATAAATCAATGTTTTATCATTCCGGAATTCTGTTTACTTCAAGAACGTAAGTGTTATTTTTTCAGTTTTATAATTGTCTATGCTAACTTGAGGTGCATATATGCATAAAATATAGCTTCAAACCACCCCTTCTCTCTAAATTTACAGGGTGTATTTTTTTATTAAAGAGAAGCCATATTTACTTTTTTTGACCTTTTGAAATAATACGGTTTTTACTCATTGCAGTAATCGTGTTTGCGCTTTTTCCAATAGGCTACCAATTAGAAATGCATTGAAACTTCAACATTTAAATTCTTAACGGAATTTTCTATCATTCTGTACCTCGTTTCGTGTTTCCGCACAGTGTTTTGAAAAAGTCTAAATAAATGATGTCCTTAAAAATAGTAAATATCATTACTTTCCATACTACAGTTTTTTTCCCGAAAGCATTTTTTTCACTGGAAGCCACGGCCTGCTCAAACTGATGTGATTGTCACACAAGTTAACTATATAAAAGTAGTTGCTGAGAAGAATTTTCTCACAATCGAAACAAGGATTTCATTTTCCGATCATATTTTGAAGTTTGAGTTAAAAGGGAATAATTCTGAATTTATAAAATAATTCTAAATTGATTGAATAATTCTGAAATTGACTGAATAATTTTGAAATTTCTTAATAAAGGAAACAATATTCAATAAAAAATTCTCATTATTACAGAAAATAGAAAATGACTTATTTTGATCTATTAAATGACATTTGATATTTTGTCATGGTTAACTTTAATTAAATTTACATACATCTGTGTACTTAGTATACATAGTTTATCAAAATTTAAAAAAATACAAAATATTCGAATTTTTATGTTTAGAAAAATGTATCATTAAATATCATTGTCTTATTTTGCTGAAATGATCTTGATACTTTATTTTCCTTAGTTTATTCTTGATAGCTTTCGTTATGGTTAACAAGAATGATGTGACGCAATGTTGCGTTCATGAAGTATTTTAAATAAATATTTCTTAATTTTACAATTTATGTAATTAATTTCATTTTGAAAAAAGATTTAAAAGTATACAATTGTAAATAATTGCTACATAATATTTCAGTTTTATGAAATCGTGTGCTGATACTGTTTAAATGTGTATCATAAAATATTGAATTTGCTATGACTAAAATTTTATCACCAATTTCAAATAAATATTTAATAGTATTATTATGCAATACATAATTATATAAAATTTAATTGCATATTGAAAAATAAATAAATTTCTGTATTGGTAGATTTTTAAATTGAGTTATAAAGCTAAATGAAGTTATATACAAATATATAATGATGTAATTAAGAGAATAAAAAGATATTGACTTGGGAATATAGTTACTTTGTTGATGTAATTGCAACATCAAATATTTAAACTGTAACACTTTTCTTGGGAAAAAGTTCTAAATCCTTAGAAAGAAAACTCTTGTTTACAATAAGCAGTCCTGCAAATAAAAGTCTGTTTTACTTTGGGACAAACTTCGACACAAACTTTATTTTAATTAACGCCCTGGAATGTATACGGCTTTACCGTTTACCCGGAACTTAATTGACTAGATCTGTAAGTTGCAGTTACGATTTAGAATTTAGTTTTTTTTTCTTTCTTTCTTACAAGACTATTCTGCTTTTCGAAACGATCTCCCGAAATACTTACGTTCAATATTGAAAAGAAAAGAAATGCGTTATCACACAGGAAGTTACTTCCCCCCTGGATTCCTATTTAATTTTATTCGAATCTAATTTGAAACTCGCAGGTAAACGTGAACAACTTGACATATGTTCTTCAGATATTCGCCGACAGGGCTCCCCGCGGGAAATGACACAAAAAAAGCTCTTTTGTCCCGAATGGAACATTTTGTCCCCATTGTTTTCTTTAACATTTTGAAAGACTTTATTCGGAAAGATTTTTGCTGCTGTTAAACTATTTAACTGAATGTTTCTTTCTGTGGATTTTATTTGTAGTCGGTGGTAGTTAATGTACATTATTTAGAGGAATCTTGACATTTTATTTTCTATTACTATTTTTACTTACCTTTAAAAGTCATTAAAGTTTAATTTGCTTTAAACTTTGCCGTATTTCTAAATGTAATTTTGCTAAAATCTGTTTGATTTTTGAAATATTATGTTTTTATAAGTGTGATTACATGAAAAATATTTCTGCATATTTTTCTTTGAAACAATATTTTTATATTTATTTAATTTTTTATAGGTAAGTAAAATTGCTTATGTGCTTCGAATGTGAAAAAAAATGTTTCCTTGTAGGTAAGATTAAAAAAAGGATTTTTCTTTCTTCCTTTAATTATTGTTTATTTGATTATTAAATGATCTCTAACATAACTTATGAATTATTAATTATTGAATGCAATGTATTCTATTTATGAGTTATCTATTAATTTTGGAATTTACTTTATCATAAAGTCAAGAAAACGGCGACTATTTGGAAGATATACTTTGTCAGGTGCATTTTTTTATATTTATAGGTGTTATCAAGTCTATATATATGGAATAATGAGATAAGTGACGGACACCAGACTGTCTGAATGGTTAACACTTAACTTTTTGGTTTTATAATTCGTTTATGAAAACCTTTAGATATTGCACTGTGGGCAGCTTAACAACTTAGCATTTTATATCCACAACATGAATTGCCTTCCGGATGTCCTTTTCCAATCAGATGGCACAAACGCAAGCATCCATCTGCCTCTTGCTCACCAGTGGCTAAGCCAAACTCTAATGTTTCCGCTTTGAAAAGTGTTTTGGTTCAACCAGAACATGGTTAGCCCAGTTGACGGTTTTTTTAGAGAGACTCGGAATCTATTCTAAACATTGGATCTCGGCTGAATTAATTTTAGTATACAAAAAATAACTGGAATAGGAAAGGCTGAATTAAATATTAGAAAATTGATTTTATATAAATAACTTTATTCTGTCTCAAGGTATATATCAGGTACACACAAGATGTCACGTTTTAATTTTTTATTGAAATCAACTCATTCGCTCTTTTTTATTATCAAATAGACTAATGTGTCGAGTGTTTTTTTTTTTTTTTAGATAATTTTCAAATATATAAAAACTATTCTATGTAGGCATATATCATTACCAGAATCCAAGATTGATGAGAAATGATCTACTATTTGAACGATTGTAGCGAAGAAAAAAAGCATTGGGAAAAGCATTGTTAGAGATGTCTTTATGCTTTAATATTTTTAACAAGCATTTTTTGTGTTCCATAATGTAAAATACCAGTGGTAGGACAAATCATGATATAGGAGAGAAACATGCTTTTTGGAGTTGAATGTCACAAATTCACTTGTAATCATAGTTGAGCAATTGGAGATGGATGGTTATATTTTTCTGTTTGCACACATATTTATCTTTTTGGTTATTTGAGAGTTTTTACACTTTAGTATTTTTTCAAAGTTGCTTTATGTATCCGCCTTCCATCAATTTCTCAGCTTTAATCTTTAATAACATAATTAATCTTCATGTGGCTATTTTGGAATTTGTTGCAAATCCGATAAAGGTGATACAACTGTATCACACTCAAGCAACTCGGACTGGCATTCAATTTCATATGGCTATCAATTAAATTTAATCATCGAAAATTATACTTAAGTATTTTTGTATCGCGCTAATATATTTTCAAATTGAAAAATTGTTTTATTTTATAGATTTTTTGAGCAATTAATGGTCTGGAATTTCTATGGAATAAAACATTGTGGGCTCTTGTTGCGAGGTGGTCCTTGTTTTCTATTAAAAATGCGGAAACACAAAATAATTTCTTAAATTATGTTGAGCATTGTAATTTAAAGTGAATCTGATGTAAAATTCTGGAAAGATGTTTTGAAGTGGGAATTAAATAACTCTATCCGCTTTTGTAGGTTCGACTTTCTGACATTACATTTTTAACTGTATATTCCGATAGAATTATTTGTTGTACAAACGAAAATGATCTTAAAGCTAATAAAACCAAACTGAACTTGAACAAATAGCACATTAATTATTGTTTTTGATACATTGTTTTAGCATTCATAAGTATTGATTACCAACCTTTCATGCTACTTGTTTCTTATCAATATGAGCTCATTTTTTTAGCACAAAATGGATACATTTTATTTTACGATTTATTATTCTGTAACTGTGGTTTGATTTTTTTTCGCATCTCAGTAGTATGCCTATAAGTTGTGTAATTGTTTTTAATAAAAAAGGAATGCTTAATTTTAGCTTTATTGTGTAAGTGTCAAAATGTCTCAAATATCTTTTAAACAAAAAAGTTGTTATTCCTTTTTCTAGTCAAGTGTTTTTTTAACACTTAACATATATTAAGTTTCCAAATTGGAACGTTAAATCTACACTTCCGAAAGCTAGAAAAAATATTCCTGTGTTTGTGCTGATATCAAATTATTAACTTTAAACTAAGTGATTTTGAAGTGACATTGGAGTTAATAAGAATCATTTACGCTGAACTTGCTAAAAGCAGTAGGAGTGTTTTGATGAATGTGTTTCATGGTCTATATATTTTATAATACGAGTTTCTCCCCCTATTTTTTTGCATTTGGTATCCTTGAATATTTATTCTAAGTATTTTTTTATTTCAGAATGTATTTCAAAATGTTTTATGTAAATATTACAGGCAAAATTTGAAATCCATCATTTTATAGAACACTTAATAACTAGGCATTTTATGGAAAGCTGGTCTATTATGAAAACGTTAAATATTCTACACACACATATTTCTTAGACATTCTGTAGAATACTAAATAACAGCTTGCAAAGTGCATGGAATATTGTACAATTCATTTCGAAAGTTAAGTGGCAAGATAGATGACTTGTAATCCTCCGTCCAAGTTCAGAGTTTGCTGTTTGAAGTTATTCAATTTAGAAATGGCAAAAGACGTATAAATTTCGCTCTGTATAATTTTAATTAAAAGTGTTTGTGAAAGCACTCTTTTATTTAGCAAATCACTTTATTTAGTGAAGTAAATGTTTTTTTAAATATTTAACGTGACCATTTTCCATACTTTGCCGAAATAGCGTTTGCCATTCAATAAGATATCTATGTCTTATATTCAATACACAGAAAAATATAATCCTCATGCGTCATACTTTACCTAAATGCACCACAGATATTTTGTAAAATTTCTAGATATTCCTTAGGCCGAGCTGGCAGCCGAATGGTTAGCGCTCTGGCCTTCGGTTCAACAGTTCGTGGGTTCGAATCCCACCTTGGGCATGGATGTTTGTAGTGGTTCGGAATCCACTTTAAACTGCAGGTCCCTGTCTAATTAACCCTCGTGTGCAAAAAATGACCGTTGAGCGACAAACCAAACCTAGATATTCTTTAGAATGTCAGCGTAACCAGCAACATAACTATATAAACACTTAAATTATTTTAAGTATTTTGTAATCTAGAAAATTGAAGAGTTCTCTAGTATTAAATATCGATCAACTTAATTGATTTATTCCATGTAGAATTTCTAGTATATGCTACTCTCAAGAAATCGGTGATGGAACATTTATTAACATGGCAATTCATACAGCTGTCAACTTATTAATTTTGTCATTCATTTGCATAAAAACAGCTTTCATGGCACACGTCATTACGCTAACGCAATCAGTTTAAAAAAGACATTAACTGTTCATCGGAAAATAGTTGGAGCAAGCTGGCTGAAATCAAACGGTGAAGTTGGTTAGTGAGGATCTTTTAGCACCTGGATATTGGAAAGTTGCCACATCCATTAGCGAACCATTTACGAATTCCTACGAACTATTTTTACCGGCCCTCGGATAAGAGGAATAAAAGAATCGATTATCAAATTAAGCTTTCAGGAATCGATATGTCCAATACTCTTTCCCTTGCCAGATTCGTAATTGTCATTAAATAACCTAAATCAGGTTAAAATAAAGAATGGTTATTGATTTATATAGGGAATGTGCATTACCCATCCGTGTAACTAGTATAAGTGCGAGGGAAAACATCTGGATTGACTTGGGAGGATAGGAACTTCTACTATCATACTGTTAAAAAAAAACTAGATTTAACATCATTAAATATTTTATTTAATTGTTTATTTATAATTGGATGATCAAAGTCGGAACATTATTCACTAGCCGATCTTTTATTACTGAGATAAGTTATATTTTAAATTATCCAGTCACATTTTAAATATTGATAGATGTTTTTGGTCAAAATTAAAGCAACACAAAACAATGAAAATGATAACCAAATGGTAATGTTTTGACTGTTTTATTTGTCATTATATAAATACTTTCAGTACACAAAGTTTAATTCTATCGAGATCTATAATTTAAAGTAGATTATAATAAATATCCATGGGGCAGAAATGAGAATCGAAGCCTAGAACTCATATGAATGTAAAACTGTAGTCCAAAGCGTGCCGAGCTGGTATCCGAATGATTAACGCTCTAACGTTCAACAGTTTGTAGGTTCGAACTCCATCTTGGGCTTAGATGTTTTTAGTTGTTCAGAGTCCACTTTAAACCGTAGACCTTGTGTGCAAAAATTTACCGTTAAACAACAAACCTAAACCAAAGCCCAAAACGCTTTCCATCAAACTATCCTTTCTGCTGATATTTTGGGAAGCAAATGCGTAAGCAATATTAAATTTATTGAAAAGCAGAACTTAAAAAAATAATTATGACGACAGAAAAACTTAAAATCGTAAAAAAATTATTTAATCAAATATGTTAATGAAACGTTTCCTTTTAGTGCTGTAATTTGCATACCTTATGATGTCATTCAGTAGACAAAAATCAATTATGATCATTGACTTAGTTATATTTCCTAAAGAGATGATTTTTCTGAGAGGTCTGTATTCGCGAGCTACAGGAAAAATTTTTTCGAAGGTATGCTAAATGTAAACATGTTATCTCTTTTCTTGTAATTACAGCTCCTTCGCTCGTGAAGTGTGCAAAGAATTCGGACACTCCACTGACACTCACCCAGGCAGATACACATTCAGAAAGATGAAGCGAAACTTCCACTCCGTAAATTGCAGTTCTTACGAAGATAAATATAGTATACACACATCTAATGTGTTGAATAGAAATATTGGTAGTAAACCGACTTTTCTTTCTGGAAACGCTTAGAGTCCATTCAACTGAGTACAAAATTTATTCAACGATTTAGTAGTCAGAAGCTATGTAAGAAACTTTACTGTAGCACCCTCACTTGCCGAATGCCCTTCATTGCCTTATAAAATGAGATAATTGAGATTTCAATTAAATTTTTGGTTAACTCAATTTTTTTTAAAAATCATTTATCGTAACATAGTCTCTAATCTTAAATTGATATGCTGTGTCTCCACTTTAGAATTACCAACAGTTTTCTATTATTTTTTGTTCATCTTATAGTTGTTTCATCACAAACGCTACTTTATTTTATTTAGAAATCTGAAATTTTATTTTCATAATTACTTTACTTTCTAATTAAAATTAGATTGCAAATTAGTTCACCGTATAATTTATATTACTGGGAATTTGTTTCCTATAGCAAGTATTCTTCGGAAGAGCTTTGCCACCAGCTATCGAACTTATTTAGTATAATAGAACAAACAGTGTTTGTTCGATTATACTAAATAAGTTCGACATTTATAGTATATATTTAACGGAAATGAAAAAAAAATGTATTCGCAAATCTTAAACCTACAAATTATTGAGTGGTATTTATCTTCACGCATCACAAAATAAAGCTCTGTCTCGTCTTGATATAAATTCTATTTACATTTAATTTCGTTGTAATTGTTTCTGATATTTTCCTGCTCTATTACTTGGAAGGATATCCTTTCCGTTGAAGTTCTTCTATGAATAATTTTTTTTGTTGCTTCAAAAAGTCCGTTTTTTCCAACGGGCCCGTGACAGATTCGGCTTTATCTATTACTTTCGGGTATCCGAAGCAAATCTTATCAATATCGCGAGCCAATACAAACTAGATGTCAGTGTAATAGAGATGAAACACCTGTCAAATCTGCCAGGGCTTGTTGCCGAGATATTTGGTTTCAGAGGGGCGTTGCGTGGTGATGGATTGTGCCTGTCAAAGTGTTTTAGTTTTAAGTGCTTCGATCGTAATGTAAACTTATTCCGCTGTCTTAGCTTTCATTTGTTCTCGGTCGTGCAAGCTTAAACGATTTTGTTCTCTTGTTTTCAAAACATTTTGAATTAAGTCGGGAGCGAAACCTCATGAATACTTATTCATACAGTGTTTTTATAATCTTTAAATGTATTAATATTTAGTAAATATCGTTAGATATTTGCTAATTGTGGAAGAATATGGTACTGCTGTTATAATTTGCCAGTTTATATAAGTTATGAATTATGAGCATGAAATTTGTTTGACTTATGTATATTATTGTGTTACATTCTAAAATCAGTTTAATTCTGATTTGAGTGTGGAAATTATAATATGACAAGATAATAAGCTGTATGATGGTCATGAGTACAGCACTCGTGAGTTCAACTCTTAATTCAGGTGTGGGTGTTTATAGTGGGTTGTAATACATCTTAAAATACAGGTATTGGCCCAATTAATACTCATTTGCATAAAGTAAATGTTGAATGACAAAAACAACATGTGATTAGCCTTTTTAATCATAATGTTTTGTAGAATTCGAATTTTTATAAATTTATATTTAATTTAAATTTTTCTGTGTATATAAGTGAGCTAAAATTATATAAATATAAATTTGAGGCGAGAATTTCTCTTTTTAAATTAATACATTATAAATAAATCAAGAATTGACCCGAAAACTGTCTTATGTTTAGCAACCAAATTTTTCTCTTAGAATGAGTGGACAACAGCTATATGGAATAGAATGAAACTTTTTTTTAATACTACGATGTTACTAAGTTGAAACTTCGGTTCTGCTCCATTTCGAATTTTCGGTAATAATGTTTGTAATTATTTTACATTGAATTTAATGCTAATTTCAACCTACTATTAAGTTGATTCCAAGATGCACATTGCGCCGGAACTTTACACGCTTCAAGTTCGAAGATGCGTGGCTCTTTCCCCCCTTTAGACCGTTGTGCGTAACTGCTGGGAATATACAAAAATATGTACAACACAAGGTTCTCCTTTCTACATTCTCAGTGTTATACATTCGCTCTAGAAATAAATTTTTATAAAAGTATTTATTTCTAGAGCGAATGTGTTTTCACTTTTCCCAATACGCCACCGGATGGAAATGTGTTAAAACATATATGAAAGAGTCTAGACTTCAATATTTAGCATTTTCGTAACTAAAGGAAATTTTCATAGTTTTCTTCCTTTCCTAAATATCACTCTGACAGTGCTCTAGTGTGTGTATAACACACACACGCTCGGCCATATTGCTGAGGAATTGAACTCTTAATGCCAAGGAGACGTCAGTATTTGGAGAAATGTCTTTTCGATGTCAGTAAAGGGAATCTTATCATACTGATATATTTGTGAAGAATTTATAGATCTGAGAATGTGGCTTGTTGGTTTTTTCCGTCATGTCGTAATTTATATTGACAGCTAGTGATTAGTGTTGTGATTTTCAACTCACAGCGTGCGTGATTCCATTTTGGGTATAGATATTTGTAATGGTTTGGAATATCTATTTTATGCTGTGTAGATTTCCAATCTAATATAGGTGCTTGAAACAAATTCATACTTGTTTGAAAAAAAATCAAACTTTCATTTTGCTTCAAACCGGCTTCAATGGACGCGTACAAAATGATGTAAAGAAACGTTATGTTTACAATCCTATTAGAACTGGTGCGTCTAGACTAGAGTCAGAATTCCATTATGTTGTGGATATCCACAACATATCAGTTCACGCATTTTAGAAGATGTGTTTGTCTTTTCTTTTGTGTCAATCTTCCTGGCACTACCGTTTGTCAACATGCAATTATGTTAGAATTTCCGTTCCCGCTTTGGCATGTCTGTTCACTGTTTTGCAATGAATCGTATTTCTGATTTTGAACAGCCGGCTGCTGTATGAATGAAAGACGGAAACGCGCGAACCAGCTCAACAACTTTATCATAACTATTTCTACTGTTTGAGGAAGTGTACTGTGATTTATAGTATCACTATCTGGATAGCCAGTTCCTAAAAGCATTTTATGGTTCCCTTGAGAGTCTTAATGACGATGTGAGAGTGATGAACTCTGCTTTTGGTTGAAATACCTTCATCCTCGAAGATTCTAGAATTTTTGCGGTGATGATTTTTTAGATTTTTTTTATTCTATCATTTTATTACATGATATTCTTGAAAACAATACTTTTTTTGTCCAAAAAACTGCACAGTATAAAGTTTTATAACAATATTTTCTCTGTGTTTCTAAAGCATCTTACTTAAAGAGATGTGATTATACTTTTATTAAACTCTGTTCATGGAAATTTTTTTATTCAAGACTATGCAAATAATTTTAAAAATTGCGCAGAAAATAACCATTGTGTTTGAGGGCAAAATATTGAGTCGCAATATATTTAATGATGTGTATTAATCGCCCACACACAAAATATACACCCCATATCAAAGGCATCTGTTTTCTTCCCCAAAATAAATAATAGTTAAAAATTCATTATCTTATTAACTATTATTTGATGAAATCTTAAGTAAATATTTTTCGACGGTAGAAATTTTTACTTCAGTGAGAAATTTATAAATATTATGTGCAACAAAACTAATTTTACACAATAGTATCTAACATGCTTATGGATCTGCATTATAAGTTTATGATCATGTTAATTTTGCAGCAGTGCAATTTTTTTCTGTAAAAGTAGAACTTTCACAATTTTAAGATCTACTTATTTTAAATTATAAACCACAGTACTGTTATTTCTGCCAATGTTTCCTTGAAGCTAAATGAGCATACAACAATCACAATTTACTTGCCTTGATTAAAAATAAATTTTAATTGTTTATATGTAAATGCTAAATATTTTAATATTTTAATCGACAGGATTTAACTTATTTTTCCTAATTTATTTAATAGTTTCGTTGTGAGTTGATTATTGAATGCCAGTTTATATTATTTCAAACAAGTGTTTACTTATAAAGTAAAATAATATTGATGTTTTATTTAAAAACTGTTTATAATTGTTACAAGAAATTTTTATTTTTTGTACAGAAAGAATTCAAATATTTTAAAGAGGAACTTCCTAACACTTTTAATATAACCGATTGAAAAAGTAATTTGTTTTGTTGACTTTGTTGACTAATATTATGTTACAAAAAGAGACTATTTCAACTGACGTCTGTTAATAAGCTATATTTTGTCGTTATTTTTAAGTGAAATCTTCCGAAATCTCAGCAGAAGCTTTATTGTTATTATTTTTTTTTATTTTTATCTTTCTTTCTAGATAACGATATTTTCGAAAGAAATCTTATTTCTCTTTTTTTATTTTTGTTTGTTATGTTGCCACTTAAGCAGTTTAAAAAAATAATTTTTCAGTATTTTTTTAACATGAAAAGAAGAAAAGACTCGGTTTAAATTATAAATAATGATCAAAATTCGAATGTGAAAAACTGAATGAAAATGCATTTGCAAAATCTATTTCATCTTCCAGGATTTTATAGAATAAAGAATTTTAAAATTGTTAGAGTATACAAAAGCAAAACGACATCTCGTGTTCTTTTGTTCTGATGTTTAAAAATGATATTTTCTATTTACATATCGTAAAAAAAAAAAAAAGTACTGAAGTGAAATTAAATTGTGTCGCGAGGACTTTAATTGTGTTCATGTGCTGTCTTGAAAATGGAACCCTCTTCAAATAATTTTGATTGTTCTTTTCCCTTTATTTTTATTAAGAATATGAATTTTTTTTTATGAATATTTCATTAAGCTCAAAGTCTACCAGCGAAAATGGAATTACTGACGTCACGATTGCATTTTGTTTGAACATAAAGGAATAATGCTGTTAAGAAATTCGGCTGAAATTGTCGCATTTAATTGTATTACGTTTAATCTTAAAATTTGTAACATAAATTGATAAAAAGAAAAGTTTCTTTTTATGAGGTACATTTTTATTCTCTGGTTTTAAATTCGCGTATTAAACATAGTTTTATTAGAATTGCAAAATTCTTAGTGACTTCTAAAATTATTAGAACTATCAGTGTAATTTTATGCTCCATATTCATCAAAAATAGAAGATAAGGTGTATATATTCCGACAAAAGCAGAGAACTACAGAAAATTCGAGTTTGGTTTTATTTTTAGCAATCATTTAACGAGATTTTATGCTTTATTTCCTGTTTACAATGCTAATATATATGTAAATGTGAGAAGCTCTTTTAAATGGTTAATAGGATTTATTTATTTTGACTTCATTATCAAAAATAGAAATTACTTTCGTTAATTTTTAAATTTTAATGAGATAGGTGTCCTAGTTTATTTGGTGACGATAACGCTACCTGTTCTATTTTTATTAAAAGAATTGCTGATTACTTTTAAAAGAATATTTAAAAACTAATCAACACTATTTTGAAAGGTTTGCTACCGCAAAAGGAATTAAACACTCTTATGCTTGTTTTTGTATTATTTATAGCATATTGTAGTACATGTGATAGATGTGCCAGATTTTTATACGCATTCTTTGATACGTGAAATGATGTAACTTTCCATGCGTAAAATAAGGAAATTGCAAATAAAAATATAAAACTTATTTTTTTTAACATTTTTTATACGTAAATTATTTTTTTTCTTCTATCTTCTTTTTAGCATGCTATATAAAAGCTGTATAAAAATAAGAATATATAAAGTTATGTTGTATAATGCTTGGCTACTATAGGAATTTCATCTTTCTGCAAGTACAACAAGTAGTAGTAGAAGTGATAACACCTTATATAATGGGTACCCAGTGGGTGTTAAAGTATTATAACCCTTAAAGTGAATCTCTTCGTAATTTAGAAACAGGGACTAAACAGAAGAACCCCAAATTTGGTCTGTCACTCCATAGGTATCATTTTATGTGGAAGACATTGCGACCACATGATATATTTAATCTTTACTTGTGTCGGTATTCGAACTTACAACCTTCCGATAACGAGAATGAACGACGTAACCAACTAGGCTACCGGGGACTCTAAAATAAGATTGCCAATATATTGTTTTCTTCAATTAAAAATTATATATTTTTTTATTCTCAAAACTTTTTTTTCAAATCATGGATTTTTATAAAAACTGATTTTGAGTACATTTGAGTACAGATTCACCGGATATATATCTGTCCAAAAATGTTTGACAAAGAAGAAAATTGCAGGAAAAATGAAATATAAGAATCCAGGAAAAATTGGATTTTTCATTAAAATAGCGCGAAATTTACAAAATAGGACTAATTTTTACTTGACTATAAGCCAGCAATCGCACTATTTTATTTTCACGCATTTCGGAAATTCCACTGTAGCTTCAAATCCGAACTAGTTTTCTTATAGTTCTTTTAAAACGACGAATAACAAATCTTTCCTGAAGTTTGAGAACCTTTTTTTTCTTATTTACTTTTTAGTGAAGAAAGTTTTTGTCGAAGTTAGTTCTTTCCATATATTTTTCAAAAGGTAGTTCTGCTGGGCTCGAAAACAGTTCACTTTCTTATGCTTGCTTTTTCCTCACCCTTTTATAGCTCTATCTTGGTAGAAACGTTTCGCCTATAACAATTCACGTTTTTTTTTTCCACCAACAACTCTTTGCTTTCTTGTCTTTTTATAGTTGACTTTTCTTCACGTTCCCACGTTGAGGAAAATGAAAAATAAAAAAAATAAATAAATAAAATAAAAATAAATAAACTAATAAAAAACGCAATACTCAAATTTCACAATAGTTTTTTTTCTGTATATAAAGTTTACTTTTTTTAAACAGAATGTTCGTTGTGTAATAAAACAGGAGTATATGTATTTTTATAATTAGTAAGGTTTTTTATATATTTACTTTTATTTTTATAATGTACTTTTTTCTTAATTTTTCATACGACACTAGATATTTCTTTTTCAAACAACTTTGCTGAAAAACTATATAGTTTAAGAAATAATGATACTGTATATTAAGGATTGTTTTTTTTAGCAGTCAAAAATTTACCTCAAATTTTTTTACTATAATTTTTTATGCTCCCTTTTATTTTGCAGCTATTTAAGTATGCAAAAGCAAGCCATCATAGTTTGATTTTCATTGCAATTCTTTTAATCATACAACATTGTTATAGTAACGCTTTTTACATTTTTATACGAGTTTCAACTTTATGAACTAATAATAATAAAACGTTTCACTAAAATAAAAAGGTTATATTTTGCTGGTTCTTATCTTAAAGATAGATAGATTTTTATGCGCAATTTTTTTGTTTAATAATTGCATTGAAAAAATTTTTCTGTAACAGTATGTAGAATCCAAATCATTGAAAATGCACAATCTGTAATAAACTTGGATTAAAATATTGTTTTAATTATTCTGATTAATTTTTCATAACCTACTTTTTTCTGTAACAATCAAGATAACTTATGCAGTTCTAATAACCACATATGTTTGTAAAATTATTTGCCAGTGTTACTTTAAAAGAGTCCTTATAGATTAATCATTAATTTTTTAAATTTCTAAACGAAAATGTTATATTTATCATAAAAAACAATTACTTTCAGAAGTGGAAAATTAATTATTAAAATATATAGATAGATGGTTGTAGATAGATAGATAGATGATTGATAGATAGATAAAAATGGATTTCTATAAGTTTGATTTTGTAGAATGATTTGTTTATAAATTATTGATATTGTTAGCTTAAAATTTTCATTCATTCGTGTAAAAAAATAATAATAATCTTTTAAGTTGTAATATGTAGGAATTGTTATCTAAATGGCCTGTTAAACGATTACTTCACTGGTCCTTGGTTAGACAGTTTGTGGCTTCGATTCTTACTTCCGAGTATGAATATTTTTCTGTGTTTAGGCAATTATTTTAAACTGTATTGTTTGGTCGAATTATGTTTCACTTGCAAAAATTAAGCGACAAGCTAGTAAACAAGTAAGCAATAAGTTTTTGAATCATGATTATGAAATTAGTGTGGAATAAATGTTGCAACACACACATTTGTATATATTTTGATTAAGTGGTATTTTTCTTTAATTACCTTTTTTCTTACCCTTTTGCGATTTTATTATTTTTACATGAAAGAAAATAGTTACTACTTTTGTTAATATATAAATATGTAATGAATATTCTTTATATTATATCTCTAATAATTCAAAAACAAAACTTTTATATTTTCGAAGTCTGTGGAACTAATAGGTCATATAGACAAACAACCGAATCGGTAAACAAAATGATTAGCTATTTCCTTCGGTTCAACAGTTTGTGAATTCGTTGAATGTTTCTTGTTGTTCGGAATACATTTTAAACCATAGTTTCTGGTCTAATTGGCTCCCCTGAACAAAAAATGACAGTTGATTGACAAACAAACCAAACTTATATATGGATACACTTTCTAAATAAAAAAATTCGAAAGATAATATTTGAATGTGTAAAAGAAAGCTTTTATGCCTCTGTATACTACTAAAAATTATGTTAACCAACAACTTTTCTGCATATACTGAAATATCATGGTCGCTGAAGAATTCGTCAATACAATTTGTTTTACAACATTTTTACTCAACCTAAAGCTTGAAATAAGACAAATAGCCTCCATCTATTCAAAATTAACGTCGTTAATTTTTTTTGAGAAATATTTTAATGAGGAATTGATTGACAGTTACAAAACTGTAACTTATCGATTTTTTGATTATTCTGAAATAGTCTGAAAATTCATTCAGAAATAGAATTAATGCGTGATAATGTTTTTGAAACATTTAAAAAAATATTGTTGAGACAAATAGTTAACTAGTCTGTATCT
Source organism: Latrodectus hesperus (assembly GCA_037975125.1). NCBI lineage: Eukaryota > Metazoa > Arthropoda > Arachnida > Araneae > Theridiidae > Latrodectus > Latrodectus hesperus. The sequence goes on from CM075851.1 coordinate 93,578,521, forward strand.
GAATGGGATATTAACTATGCACCTTATAAAGATATTTTCTACGTTTCCCGAGACAAGTCTTCTACTATCATGACAAATAACATTCATTCCTTTGTTTTTAAAGCGAGATGTCTTGAAACAATTTTTTCTCCATGAAGGTATAAAAGAATTTTATAACTCCCATCATTGTAACTGAACGAAGGGATGATGGTAATCATCCTTGATATTTTTTTCTTTTGTTCCGTTTCATTAAGGGAATATTTGATGAAAATTTCTAGTCTTCCTTGATTAGCTTAGGATGAAAGGTAAACAATTACTTTTGAGAAAAAGAGCGGTTTTAATACAGCTGGGGAGGTATTTTTCTTTCCTTTTTGCCTTTCATTCCGACGTTGATTAATGAACGCGGTATTCCACTTTGGTGCATAGTTACTTTTCGTGTATGAAAATTGAATGAATTAATCGCTAATTGCTATTCGCATTATTAATCCTTCATTCCTGTGCGCCGAATAATATTTTTCGGCTTCCGGCGGTATATGCTAATTATGCGTACCCGCTTAGTACTCAACTTATATTAATATCACTGTAAATAGGTACTTTGGCAATGGGAAAGAAATGTATATTATGTTTCTTTTCTATATATCAAAATATATAATAGAGAAATAATGCATATGTATAGGTATGTGTATATATGTATGTGTATGTATGTCTGTATCTATGTATGTGTGTGTATGTATATGTATATATATATGTATGTATATATGTAATATATGTATATGTATGTTTATATATATATATATATATATATATATATATATATATATATATATATATATATATATATATATATATATATATATATATATATATATATAATTAATTAAAATTTCAAAATATGCATTTCTCTACTGCATACTTTGAAATTTTAATTATTAATATATAAAAAACTGCAGTATTAAGGTTTTTGTCCACTTGCATAATACTTGTAGCTGTAATAGAAAGTGGGCTCACGAAGTTGTTTTAGAAATTAACTAGAAAATATTCGTGTATATTAGACATATATACTAGTCGATTTATCTACAAAAACTGCTGTAATTCTTCATATTGAATTTTCTTATTCTTTTGTATATGTGCCTAATATTTATTCCATATGAGTACAAATGCGTTCAGGAAATGTCTTTGGTTATAAATAATGGGAAAGTAATTCATATGCTGTTTATTTTTTAAAGTGCTTTGTTGCTTTCGTACAAAAGTTAATTTCAAAATTCAATCTTTCATTAATGCTTTTGTATATTTGTCTGTATACTGTATGGTTATCCAGTCGCTGTCGTAGAAATGAACTCTTGAAATTTCTTTGAAAAGTAAGCATGTTAATCGACTTTTACACTGTTTAATAAATAATTTATATAATGTAATAAAACTACTATATATTACAACATTGCTAATCAGAAGAAAAATTGCTTTTTGTGAAAAAATAGGATCTGCTACATAACTGGAAAAGAAGTAAATATTGCAATTTTTTTAGTTGAAGTTAGATTATTTGAAATTAAATATAAAATTTTATAGTTTGTGGTTTAATCAAAGTTAAAAAAAATATTGCATATAGATAAAGTTTGTATGCCTGTATGTTAAATTATTTAAATTTATACGAAATTTTAATTTATTTTTCTTTTAATCTTCTGTAATTTTTAAACAATTAAAATTAACCTTATTTTAAATTTGATTATTGCGGAATTTGAATTTCCAAATGTGCAAGAGCATATAAAATTGTGGTTATAACATATATTAATTCAAATTACTTACTGATATTTTTGTAAAATATAAGTATATATTTTACTGCGCAATCCATAAATATATATTCTTAACGTACCTCATTTTTTATTTAATATGTAGCCGACGCATGTAAATATTAACACATTTACTAAAAAGCTTTTACAATTATTTAAATATTTATCAAAATAAAATTATTTACTGAATTCAGTTTATAATACTTAAATGAATGTAAAAGAAAAATATTCATTCATTTAGACATTCATGAAAATCCAATTATTGATTGAACTCAATTTTCAAACGATTATTTTTGTACCCAGTTTATCACTGTCCTTAAGAATCTTTTAATATTGACATTTTATTTTTGAATTGGTTTTTATTTTAAAATTTCTTTAATAAACCACTAAATTTTAAAATGGAACTGAATTATTTCTTTCCACTTTAATTTATTCATTCTGATAACTTTTAGAAAATAAGCTAAAAAGTCATGATAATTAACTCAGTTAAGGTGTGTTAATTATCTTGAATTGGTGATTGTACCGATTTATTGGTATTTTAACTTTTTGCTTAGTGCTGTATCCTTATTTTGGATGTTGCGCCAGAAAAATTCACTGTGTGGTCTCTATTGTAAATTTTTTCATGATTTTTATATTTTTGATTTGTTGATAAAATTTGGAAAACATCTTTGTATATCATTTCATGCTGATATTTCTTTCCTGTGATCTGATGTGCTCTTTCAGTCTCACATTCTCACTGTAATGTGCGTGTTTGCATATACATCAACAGTACAAAAATGTTCTATTAGATAGAAATATATTGGAAGAAATAAATTGCAGAATTGTCAGTTAAATAATTTTCGCTCTGCTCATCAATTTAACGACTTGTGAGTTCGATTCCACCTGGAGTGTGTATATTTGTAGTGGCTCGGAATTCATCTTAAAAAGTAGATTCCAATCCGATTAGTCCTCATATGCAAATGATGACCGTAGATCGAAAAACACCGCACATGCGGAAGTAATTAGTACCAATGATATCTTTAAAATGAAACGACAGCTAAAACATTTGATTGTTGAATATAAATTGTTTTCATTTAGTCTCTTTTACGTTAATTTTATTTTTCAAATAAATATTTTTGTTATAACTTTACTACGTATATTTTAATGAAACAATCGTGTTATTTTCTCTCGAACTGTTGTTTTGTGGTTTATTGATTAATTATATATTTTCTTTAATGATTTCTTTTATCATTTTTGCCTTATCTGATTGGATGGTTCATATGTATTGCGAATCTTTGTCCAAGAATACTGTTTCTGATATTACTTTCTAATAATAGGCTTCTTTTTTTCTACTGGGCAAAAAAAAAAAAAAAAAAAAACACGTAGAACAAAACACAAAAATATTCAAGAAGAGAGGAATACACTGTAACTTCTGCGCAAGCGTGCGAATAGTTAAATAATACATATTTCTATTGTTACCCTGTTACCTTTAAAGCTCTAATTTTTGAGAATTTTTTTTGTTTCGATGAGAATGTTCTGCAAATTAAACAATCTGTAAGCTATTCTCCGAATGCGTGTTAGTAGTTAAAACGTGATATTTCACTGAATGACACCTTGTCTGAACATCAAATGACAATTAGAACAGTCTGTGTGGCTGGAAATAAATCGAACTGTGGGAGGAAAGGACATGGAGACTACTCGGTTTTGATGTTCTCATAACCATCCACTTCGAATGACACTTTTTACTTCTGGAAGTGTCTCGAAATTACCATAAGTATCAAGATCGTCGATTCCCTTTTCTCACTTTTGGCATTCCAAGCGGCATTTCGGCTATTGTAGGAAAATTTTGAGTTGCTGCCTCTATTCTACGATAAAGAAGAAAAGAGTGTTCTAAGAAAAGAAAAAAAGTAGTTGAAGTGTCATATAAGCATTTTTTAATAGCTCTTTCCTGTCAGAGTTGTTTCAAAGAGCTGCTCTGTGTGCATGAAATTGAGAGATCCTTTTTCTATTCTTCTTTTGAATCATTTTCATCGTGATGAGGAAGATGAAAGTATTCCATTGTTTTCATTTTCTTTGAAGGAGTTAAGAAAGCTCCTTGTCTGCTTAGATTAGAAACATCTACTTCTTTTTTCGATTCAGTATTTATCCTATACTGTCATTCTTCCACCATTAACTCTCTTGTGAGTTCTAAATCTTAACATTTTTCTTTTTATGAAGTTAGCGTATTTTGATTTTGTTGAATGTGTTAAAATTGGAGTTTCCCCGAAGCCATGATTAGGCATTTCCTTCGTTTGCCATTTCTTACTTTTTGTTAGAAAAAGTTTCTTTTTACTTCTGAAGTGATCATTACTAGAAATGGCTTCTTGTTTCATTTTGAATAGATCTGGTTCATTAAAAAAATAATCATTTCCTTTTTCTTATCTGGAAATAATTACATTTTTAAAGTAAAATTATCATTTGTTTTCTATCGTACTTTTAATGTAGCCGAAATTTCGATTGTGAGAGGTTTATTTTTTAATTTTAATACATATATTTTTATCACCATAATTAAAGAATGAATGTTTAAGTTTTTTAAAAAAAACGTTTAATGATAATTCTTCCCAATGAACTTGCCAAAGTCCTTAAAATTGGATGACTAATAGGGTAAAACAGAGTTTAGTTATGAGATGACCAACAATTTTTTCTTTTCTATGATGAGTAAGGACCAATGAAATAAACCAAAATCGTGACCAGAACTGTAAATTAATAAAGTTCTTAAATAATTCAACGGTAGAATTGCTTATATTTTCAAGCCACTGGTTTTATCCTTTAAGAAATGAGTTTATATGTTTTAGATTAAATTAGATGCATAATGTGACAAGACACTGTATAGTAAATTTATATTTAGTTAAAAAAAGAAATTAATTTAAATATAACCGTAAATAAATTTTATTATGGGTAGCGATCAGTTACAATATGATAATTATGTGTAATCTGCTATTATAAATCTCAGTGTACTATTTAGTAAACTTGATTAATTATCTCACCATGGCTTTCCAAAGATCTGCGTTTGATGCAGCCACTCTTGAACAACGAGAGATAATTGTAGTGTTTAGGCTTTCTGTAATACATCTAATGGATACTTCAGTTTTCCGGGTTTTTTCGTTATGGCTCACTCTCAATGAAAAAAAGAAAACAATGAGCCAGAAAACGATGAGCGGAAGAGGTTCGAAAGTCTTATTGTAGCTTTCAACTGTTAAGCTACCCATCACAATTAAACATTTTTTAAAATTCTCTTAATTAAGCTTTGTTTATCTGAATAAAAAGAATATTAAAAATACTCTTTTTATTCAGATAAGCTTAGATTCAGATAGCTTATTAATAAATCTTATTTTGTATAAAACAGTAATTGTGTAACCTTTTGTTGCGTAGTTTAAATACCATTATATCATATAGTGTTTTTGATTTTAAATTCTGTATTATTTTTTCCACATTGCTTTGTGTATTTATTATTTCTCTTCCCAGATTCAAACCTGAAAATAAATTAAAAATAGGCTTTGTTTTTGTAATGGAAAATTATTAATTTAATCATAAAATTAGCAATCCATTTACATAAATACAAAAAAAATTTCTTTTTTACACTTGTCTTTTCAGATAGTTTAGCATTGCTGAAAATATGGTTAAGTACCCACGTGGTATATATATATATGTATATGTATGTATGTGTATATATATATATATATATATATATATATATATATATATATATATGTATGTATGTATGTATGTATGTATGTATATATATATATATATATATATATATATATATATATATATATATATATATATATATGTATATATATATATGTATATATATATATGTATATATATATATGTATATATATATATATATATATATATATATATATATATATATATACCACCTGGGTACTTAATCATATTTTTAGCAATGCTTAAATATATCTGAAAAGACAAGTGTAAAATAAATTTTTTTGTATTTACGTAAATGTATTTCTAATTTTATGCTTAAATAAATATATATATATATATACCTTTCATAAAGAAATATCACTACGCCGGTTTATTTTGAAGACAACGAAAACCTGTATAGTTCATTCCTTCAACGTTATTGTTACAACAGACTCATGTTAGGAGTGTATATCATTATTTCCAATATGAGAGCTCTCATAGGATTTGAGAACTTCAACTTTGTGATTTTACCGTCCCCAGGATGCAATAGAACGTCATACTTTAGTAATGAGCAAAGGGGAGCGGAATTCAAGCTCTCACTTCTGTATTTTCTGTAACTGCTTCCACCATCTCGAATCCCCCGTCTTACCCCCTCGCTCTCTTTGGAGCCAGTTTCCTACAAGACCTGCGTAGTGCAGCCCACTTCCTAGAAAAGAGGAAATGGGGAAATAATACAGGATTCCAGAAATTTAAAAAACGATTTCCAGCCAGGAGAAAAAGAAGATAATTAAGTAATTATCCAGCCACTGATTACAACACTTTAAATGTGTATGCCCTGCCATAATGAATTAGATGTGCCAATAAAATTGCTTACAAAATTTTAAATGTTTGAATGATATGAAAAAGATTGACATTATGCATTTAATTCGAAATTTAATTTTATTTTTGATTTATTCTACGTTCTAATTTTTGAGAGAATATTATCCATTCATTGTTTTTACTTTCGACGTAAATTTACGAACTTTATTTCAACTAAAAGCTTCTGGTATTTAATGAAACATTATTTTCCTGCTACAAACGATGAAAAATTCTGACACAAGAGAGATTTTGGGGATTTTAGGATTTCTTATATTTTGATTTTGAAAAGCTTCGACATAAAAATTATTTTTTCAAGTCCTGAAGCTGTGCGTTTCTTTTGAGGGATCATTTTCTCTACCTCAAGAGCAACAACAACAATCATTGGGGGGAAAATATTAAGAAAAGTCGCTTTCAAATTCTCGGTGGTAAGTAAATATTTAGAAGAGTACGATTTCTATCAATTGGATCAGAATTTCTCATTTAGATGCTTCTTCCACCTGCACTCTGCTTCAATCCTCCTTTTGAAAAGAAGTCGTACAGATAATGCCTGTTTTGAATTGAGATGTATATTCTTTCGCCTTACGGGTGGAGATTCGGATAATAACATTCTAATGTATACAACGATCTCTCGCGCTTTTCATCAGTGCTAAGAAATGTGAATAATTTCACTTCTCGGAGGAAAGTGATCATGGAGTTCTGAAAAATAATCCTTCTACGACTTCGAATTCCCCACGCGTGTTAGGAAGGGAAAGGGGGGGGGACAAATAATCACAATGACTGTGAGGACTATCAACAACTGTCGGAGACTGGTAATAGGCGCATCAAAAAGGCATTTCCTTTTACTCCCCCACTCATAAATCCCCACGCGCCCCCATGCTCTCCTCCGAAATAACGTAATTGTGAGTTGCTGAAGATGATTACCAAAGTCGTTGAGGGAAGAATATGGTAATGCTGTTTCGCTGAAGTTAAAAAAAGGGAAATTTTTATGGGGATTTTTCAGTTTTCTTTCTCCTATCGTGGAATGGCTACTTAGCGAGTTTAGACTTGTCCCAGCTATTGAAATTGGCATTGAAATCCAGGGGATTCTTCTGAGCTTATTTCACACAAATTCTTTTTGGCGAATAATGTTATTAAGATGTATCTGTGTTAAGTGGAATCGCAATGTTTTTATAGCCGGTCTTTTATTTCTTAAAAAGTTTATTTTATTCTTTCTTTTTTTGAATTAGTGATACTTCTATGATTTTAATTTTAGTTACTATAAGCAGAAGGTTATTACTTAACACAGCAGTTCATTAAAATCTATCAGTTTCATTAAAATTTAATTTTAGTTGTGCTTAATTTTCGAATTTCAGAGTGTCCATTCTAAGACTTCCCACGATTAATAATTGAAGTATATATTCGATGTTTTTGATTACTAAAAAATTATTTATTAAAAGCTACTTATAATTAATATATGTTTAAATATAATTTGGTAATATTGTTAAAGTTAGTAAACTGATTTGGTTGGCTTAAAGTAAATTTAATCCAAAATACGTAAATTGTTTAATATATTGTTCATTAACTGAAATTTATTACAAAAGATGTTATGAAGTCACTTTTACGTGATAATTATATATTTTATTTGTAGATTTTTTGCCCTTTAACAATCAAAAATGAAACTCAATATGTTTTTGTCTATAAAAATAGCATTAATAAATAAAATCAACCTGATCTTTTTTATCAATGGATTAGAATTCTTTGGTGAAAGGTCAATTTTCTGGAAGAAAAAGCATTAACGTATGCCGGTATTGTTGTCCACTGAGATGGTAACGGCGCGAAAGAGGAATTTTTCCAATCTATCTTATACAGAAGCTTTCCAGTATCTTGTTTACTAACATACAAGTTTCTTGTTCTTATAGACCTTCAACTTATTTTGGCTGAAGTTTTTATTCCAAGAAATACCTATATTTTGCCTATTTTTGTTTTGAATTGAAGCAAAAAAAATTTAGAGAAACATTTTTATCTATACACGTTTTAGGTGAATAGGTAACAGGTAAAGTAAAAGTAAGTTGCTTATTTCTCGTTTGCAAGTCTAAATGCCTCTATAATTTGTTGAGTGTGGTATGAAATTAACACATTTGTAGTAAATAAAGATTTATTAAAATATACTTTTTCTGGTGCACATTAAAATAATATTTTCATGGTTTATTTCTTTTTCAAATTTTAATATGGAATTTTACTTGTTGAAGCCGCCCAACTTGTCTAGTGGTCAGCGTGCCTGACTGCGGATAAGGAGGTCCTGGGTTCGAATCCGGTTCGGGCATGGATGTACTTTCTCTCTCTCTATCTATCCTGTCTTTGTCTTTTACTTGTATGAATGAGGCGTGAATGGTTGCCTACCCTATAAACGGGTACCTATGGCATGTGTGTAGAGCAAAGTCGTACTTTCACCTTCATGGTGCTCTGATTTAAAAAATGAAAGACGCTCCCAATTGACTTAAATTCGCTTAGCCAAGGCATAGCGAGCTTGGCTTGTCCAAGTGTCATGAGTAACAACAACTTGTTTGTTGAATAGTAAAAGATGCCCATTAGAATTAGGAATTCATTTAAATAATATATATCATACGTACCTAAAGTAAATAACTTATTGATGGTTATAAAATGCCCGAATAATAAATGTAGAATTGATTAATAAGTAAAATAGGCACACTTATTATTAACAGTTCAGAATTATTCTAAATCGTATATCAAAAATATTCTAATCTGATGTTGTATTCATTATGCGTCCTATTACAAGTTTTTTTCAAAAGGGACACTTATGAGTTGAACTTTAGTATGGAAGATTTTAAAATGAGAGTACTTTGTATATATGGGCACTTCTGGAAAATCCGTACAAAATGAAACATTTCAAATAAAACTTTGCTACTCCCTCGAAACCGCAAATGTAATTAGTTGCGTGATATTCAGCAGTTAATCAGTGGAATGCATTTAAAATGTTTCTGGCCCTAGTTGGAAAGTGCCACTGTGGTGGTTTCTCACGATGTTTAAACTAAGTAAACCGCGTTAAATTCGGAGAACCGCGAGTGAAAACTAAGCTCCGTTTCCGGAAAGAGGGAGCGACTCGTTTGTGCAACAGGGATACGTGTTTTAGGAGCAACAGTATTTCACACGGAATCGCGATCTTTTAAATCGATTTAAATGCGAACATATTTTGATGAGTGCAGAGGAATTTGTAGTTAATTTGCGGAAAGTGGTTTTGGAGAGTTATCAACGCGGTTGATTTATAAATTACTTTTGAAGGTGATTTCTTTTCTGGAGTGTTAGTGATTTCCTCGCGTGTTATTCCAAGCAATTTTCGTTCATTTAAATGACAAACTCGAGATCATTAAATGGAAAGTAATTGTTGAAAACTTTTAATTATGTAAATTTTTTTAACAAACTTGCATGTTTGAGAGATGCTGAGAAATTATTGTAATGTTTTGAGTGTTTCACTTGAATTATGATTAAGTTTTTTTTTTTTTTAAATCCGAATTATTTTCGCGAAAGCTCATTAATTTCCGCTTATAAACCGTCAGTCAAATGAAAAATGTATAGTTTTTATTATTTGAAACTAAAGTAAATGAATAAAGTTTCTGTGCGTGATTATTTTTGAATTGTATTATATGTTTTTATTTGAATTTATTACTATTATTTTATCAAAATTTTACATGTAAAATAAATGAAGGAAAATTACTCTTTTGTTGCTTTTATTTCTTAATTGTGTGTGTAATATTTTAGATATAGCAGAGAATTTTAGATTATTTAAGATTAATATCATTAACCATAACGTGGATGTTTCTTTCATTACAGTTGAGATCCTGAGTACGCCATTTTATTACGATTCTCATTGGTTTAACATTCCATGACGTCAAATAGCATTTCATCCGTGTCACATCGTATTCAGATGGCGTTGTAAATCCGACTTGTCGGCGAATTTGCTGCCTGAATTCAAATCACATTCTTCTAGCGGCAGCAAACAAGGCGAAGTTCTCCATTGAATATCTGAGAATAATATCGAAGTTCTTTTTGTTAATAAAACGATTTCTTGTATAAGAAGCAAAGCATCGGTTTGAGAAGCCGTTTTCCATTAATTTAAAACATTAACACGTAGACAATAGAACAGCAGAAAAAGCAAAATGGCAAAACATCCCCTTTATGGTTAATTTAAATCAGCAAGAGCGATTTAAATTGTAAAAAAATTTCATTCATTAATAAAATTGTAAACTAAAAATTGCAACATCTGTAAATAATCTCTTTTGAATCTTAATACAATTGCCTTGCTTACGCCAATATTAAATTAATAGCCTGTAGTCTAATTAATATTGCTGAAATAATAAAAAGCAGATTTATAAAACATAGGCTCAAAAAGTTTGTTAAATAATTTTAAAATCTTTTATTTGAATTATAAATAGTAGGTCATTGTCAAGTTTTAATATTACTAAATAATATTTCTGTGCTGGTTTTTTGAAGAACAAAAATAAACATATGTTTCAATGAAAATGCATTGATATAATGGTACTTTGATTTATTGTTAACCATAAATCTAAAATAATCGGTAAAAATGTACAATCGGCTACCCTTTTATTCTTTGACGATTTTTTTTTTTGATGCCAAGATGTGACTAATAAGATGATCGCTAGATAAAAGCTATGCAAAGATATTTACCAGGGTTACCAGAAATTGAATTTTATCACCAAGATGTATCGTTAAATGTTTCGCCTAAATCCAGATACCTACTTATGATATTTTTCCTTAAATGTTCATCTAGAATATTGCTCATGGATCAGTTGGTAATTTAGAAATGTCAGGATTTTGAGATTACAGGCTGTTTGAACATTTGTCTTTGATAATATATCTAGAATCACAAATTTAGAAAATTTTTCTAGAATGCTAAGCTAGAATTATGTTAAGAATTTCAGTTTAGGACAATTTTTCTGAAATGTTGGTCTAGAATTATTTTTCTTGAATGTCAGGTTAAGATATTGTTCTTTTAATGATTATCCTCGGATAATATTTCCAGAGCGTCACTTCAACATTATGTTTGAAATCAATTGGTCTATTAGAACGTTCATAGTTGTAATATAATTACGTGCCTAAACTTAATAATAAATTTATAAAATTAAAAATATATAAAGAATCCAGAAATTTGTGTTTAATCTTTTCGATGATATAAATATATATATATGATGTGTGTGAATGTGTGTATTGTGCGTGTGCGTGTGTGTGTGAGAAAAATATTACAAATTTCATATATTTAAAAATAACTCTTGACTTTATAATTGCATTTCACTCCATATGATGATAAAGATGTATTAGATTTCTTATGTAAACTCTTTAATAGTAAACATAATCATAATTCTGTAAAATAAGTAATGTAAAATATCAATCTCTACTTCAGGAAGTCCTTATTCTATTTAGACGTACTCCAGCACTGTTGGAAGCAGATGGAATATTAAATGATTGACTCAAAATTGAATTTTAACTTTGAAAACAAGACGATGAAATCTTCAGTTTGAAACATTTGAATTCAATTTAATTTTCCTAAAAGTAGTGCTGCACATTCTGTAAATATCTACTCATTTATGAAAAATACTATTCATGTATTCATAATTTTTATACATTGAATTTTGTTCTGCGAATGATTTCGAAGAACCATTTGTTGATTAAATTATTTTTATCATTGCTGTCTTTATGCGGGTATTAAAAAAATACAACCACAAATCGAGTGCTTATTTCCTTTTATAAACTAAAAGCAAACACTTCCCGTGGAGCTTTTTTTTTTTGCCAAATAAACGTCGCTTGAATGAAAGATAATTATAAAACTCACTTTTCAAAGTAAATAATGATTATTTTAAAGACTTTTCTCATGCAAAACTAACAAAATGCTATCGTCATCCTCGTATTTAAAAACCATTATTTAGATAATTAGGATGTGTTTCGATTTGAAAAGATTTTGTCTTGGCGTCGAATATTTTTATTTCCGATAATGAATCTGGGGAATCGCACATGTATCTCGCTGAAACTGACAAGATTAAATAAATAAAAAAATTAAATAAAGAAAATCTCTTCAAATATAAAAAAATTCTTTACATGGGAATGAATTGAAATAAATCGGCTCATTTGCACTTGACTGCATTCTTCGCTAATTTATCTAAATTAGTCATGAATGCGAACTGAAATGATGAGGGGTGAAAAAAAATTAATTAGTATTGTTGCGCTGCTTCAAGACCACAAATGAAATGTTTGCTGAGCAAATCAAATGATATTTTTTTAGAAAACAAAACAATAGGATGATTTTTGCTTCTAAGAATTTTTTCCCTTGCTATTTTCCAATTCCGTCCTTCTATATATATATATATATGTAGTCCCAAGCTGAAATTCTTAATCTATTGTTCTTCTGACAATATGGTTGGACCATAAAAAGTATATCGGATTCTTATTCTTTGACTTTCCTTTAATATTATGAATCCTTTAATGTATGGAAATAATGATTCACCTTCAGTATTTTAAGGTAAACTATTTTAGTGACTTAACCAATAGGAATTTGAGAAAAAATGTACTGTAACCAATGGAAATTCGATCCACAGATTTATTACTTAAAAGAAAATAACTGTCATCTTGGTATTTGTTATAATGGTAACCGAATGAAGACACCTGTTAGAGACGTAACAGTTAGAAAGTTATGTTTGGGATTTTGAAGGTGCTAAGTGGTAATGGTTAGCATATTTTTTTTATTTAAAATCATCAGTTCTCATATTAAATTTCTAGAAAACAAAATTAAGTTTTTATATTTCTGGGATTCTAAATTTGAAATAAAAACAAATTAAAAAATACTTTTTTTATAATTTTTGTAGTTTCATTCTATCTATTGCACGAGAATGTGACCAACTTTAAAATATAATAAAATTAAAATTGTATCCAAGTATGAGAATACTTTAATATTTTCATAACAAATTTAATGTCATAAGTGTTTCAGATTTTCAGGTAAAGTGACTTAGTTTGAATGGGACTGACTATAAGACATTGTGATACAAAATGTCATCAGTGTATTACGCGTTCTTATCTCATGCAAATAATGTTCTCTTTTGATTTTTACACTAGCCGCTGGACAATGTCTCTTTTTTATTGTTGATCATTTTTTTCTGATTTGAGGTACATTAGATATATTTTTATGACTGAATTCCCAATAACTAGTATCCGTTTACCATAAGTAGTTCTTAGTAAGACATAACTACAAAGTAGGAAATTAACTGTATATATACATATATAGTTTGTTATATTTTGTCATTTGATGACGAAATAATACTAACTCTTGATTTCATGCATAATTGTTCTATGTATAAAAAATGAAAATATATTGACATTTTTGATATTTGCATTCATAAAATTTCAGCATTAATTCCATCTTTTTGAAAGCATTTTGATCAGAAATCTGGCTGCTCCTAATTACCATCTTGATGTAAACTTGATGACAAATAATTCAATAAATCTTTAAATTTACAAGCGTGTGAACTTCGTCTTTTATGTTTACTGTGAGATTTTTTAATTTATTGGAAAATTTTTTTCTTTACAAATTAAAACTTTTAAATTAATTATTGGTTTTTTCTTGAGTGATTTATTATGGTTACAATTGTGTACTGTCTGCAACTTCATTAAAATGTAATAAACCAAGAAATGTGCGAAAGTACTTTGAAATACGTTGCTTGTATAATCAATTTAAATGAATAATTGTTTATATAATCACAATTTATTTCCTTGAAGGATTTTCTGCACTCTTTGCAACTTAATAAACCAAGATGTGCGCACGCAAGTATTCTGGAATGCATTGTTTGTTGTCAATTCAATTCAATTGAATAATTGTTAGTAAAATTAATTCAGTTGAATAATTGTTTGCATAACCAATTTATTTTCTTGAATAATTTATTGTGATTACAATTGCATACTGTCTGTCTAACTTAACTGAAATAAAATAAACCAAGATGTATGTGTGCAAGTCTTTGAAATGCTTTTTGTGTAATCAATGTAATTGATACAGAATATTGTGAATATTTTACTTAAATAATTTATTAAGTTTAATGTTTCTTATATTTCAATGAGATTATTTATTTCCAATAGATTTTTATTTCATACGAGAATTGAATTTATTGATTGCCAAAAAAAATTATGGAATAATTATACAGTTGAGTTACAAGTTCAGTTTTTTTGAGAAAAGTCTCTATTTTGTGACTTAAATTATACTAGAATTTTACATCTTGAAAATTAAAAGCAGAATACGATTTTTTTTTTGTCTTTTCCATTAAAAATTGCATTTTGGTTGCCTAATGGCTTCTTATTTTTTCCTATTATTGTATATTTTTCGTTTGTTATATAGAAATGTTAAATTGAATCGTCTAATCTTGCTCTCTTCACCAGTAAAAAATAAATGTTTGAGAATTAATCAAGATGCAAGTTGGTTTGCTATTTATCGCAAATAAAAAAAGTTCTTTGAATTCATTTGAGTCTATGCATAGTTTATTTGTGATTTCAACCTTAAATTGTCTTTTGAAAAACGTAGTTGCTGAGTATTTTTCTTCCTTTTTCTTTCCCCGTTCTTGTTGTGCTAAACTGAGGGATAAAGCATCGTTAAATCTCTGAACGTGACAAATCTTCCATCGGCGTGGAGAAAAATAATTCCACAAAAATCTCGACAGTCACAATGGAACAAGACAAAAGGAAAGCCCGCCAGCAGGTTAACACCCACGCTTTCGCAGGCAAAAAAGAGCATCTTCGCCTTCAAATGTTGCAAAGTAGAGCGGTTTTCTGTCTTTATTATCTTGCTTTACTTCTTTGGCAGCAGACTTGTATTTTTATTCGAGCTGGGGGATTTGTTCTCCCGTGAGCAAGCACGTATAGGATTTATTTTGCGATCACGTGACTCACACAATCTAAATTCAACCGCTTGTTGCGAATCTTATCCAGATACTTGTTTTCTTTTTTTATCCTTGGAAGCATCTATCATTCGCCACTTCAATGTCTGTTACAAGGATAACAATGGAGAAATATTACTGTTACCAAAAATCATTCCTTGGAACTAAATCATAATTTGATTTAAATGAAAATGTTAAAATAATCATTAGAGTGTTCGCTATGTTTATATTTGGATTCTTTTTTAAGAAATAACTTTATAAAATTAGACGTTTAATATTTGACTTTTTAATATTAGGATAGACAAATGTTATAGTTTTGAACTTCGAATGATTAAAAGTAAAGCATATGTATGCTATAAATAGTGAAAAAATAGTGATGGCACTCCATATTAAAAAAAAAATTGTTACTGATTTTTCAATTGATCTCATTTTATGCCCATCTGATAATTTTGTTGAGAAAGAGTTCCAAAAATATATTTTTAGGTCTTTGATAAAATATTTTTGTATAGTTTCCGCTATAGAATTCTGAAAGTACTTTTTTTAAATTTATTTAACATATTTTTTTAGTAATTAATGTTAAAGATTGTATATTAATAACTTTTGAAATTATGAATATTTCAGTGGAAAAAAGCATTTATCTAATCAACATATTAAAGTGGTAAAGTTAAGAATAATTTAAATGCATTCAATTTCATAATATTGCATTTTTTTATTGTGACGTTTGGTATAATTTACTATACATTCTTTAAAATACACAAAAGGAATTGTTTCGTTTTTTTATTTTTTTGAAAATAAAATGAGTTGACGTAACATATTTGAGCTAACATTGTTATCTCAGTAATTTTTTCAAATTTTTTTTCTGCATTTGCATATAATAATTGGATACATTTGCATACAATTGTTTCCTAATTAATCAACTAATTGCCCTTTCATCTTAAATAGACATATTTTTTAATATCATAAAAGACGAATATTTTTTTTCAAATCTTTAAATATGAGTGCATTTTTACTTTTTAAAATTAATTACCTTAGTAATAGCTTTATAGAATTTTTTATTTCATGCTGCATACTAAATATTTTTAAAACACTTAATTTGCAATTATATAAAAAACATAAGAAAATTAAATATTCTAGAATTTAGTTTTTTCATGAATTTCCTAATTAAAGAAAAGTTTTTAAGCTTGAAGTTGTTATCTATGAAAAACTGATTATAAAGATATTAGTGTAATCTTCAAATCTTTGTATGTTTTACCTAACATAAATCGCTTTAATATCTAATTTTAAGCCTCTTTTTTAATTAATGCATGTTGTATTTCCACTTAATTTTTAGTAAAACTATTTAGTTGTTCCTTAATTGTAACTGATCATTTTCTTGTGTTTGTAATCTAATTATGCTTACGCTAAGACAATGTCGCTGCTCTAAATCCTTTAATTTTATTTCATTTAACATATTACCTTTTTGTCTTGAGTATTAAATTTTGTTAGATAAATTAATACTTTCACAGTTAGAAGTCACCTAAATTTCAGAATGGTAACTCTCCTCGATAGCTTTAGATTATTTGCATAACATTAACTAAAGGACAATTATGTTAACTAATTAATTGACGACTGTATTAATTCAAGATTTTAACCTAAAGCAAGATGTTTGTAGCTCAGAATTTAAAATTAATGATAGTTATATCGCTAAAAATCAGCCTCTTTGTTAAGGTAAAAACTTTATTTTATAAATTAACTTGAAAAATGTATACCTGAAAATTATTGGTTAAATTTTCAAGTCTTTTCATACAAAATGTTCTACAAAGATGTATTTCCGTAGTATTTTAACTATACGAGTTTACAATTTTTTTAGTTTATAATTTACACATTGTGCTAAACCTACTTGTATGCTTTTATTACACATTAACATATTGCTTGTATATGCAATATATTAAATGTTCCATGTTATATATTTTTCTCGTTTGTCAAAAAAAAAAAATTAGTTTTAATTTGCAAATATTTTAGGAAAGACGTAAAAAATTAAATATTATTATATTTAGGTTTGAAATTATATTTTATTATATTAAATTTTATAGAAAAAACGCTCAAATAAATAAAAATATTTATCTTTATCAACTATGATATGAATTTTAACTGCTATAATTGATTTATATTTTTATGAAAACAAATTAGTAAATTTTCTAGGGAATCCTAAATTCTTAAAATTATTGAACTTTATGGCTTTTTATTTATCATCGGAATTCAAACATTACAAAACCATTTTTGTGTTAATTGATGGTAATAAAAAGTATAAAATCCTACACAGCTGAAATCCATTTCAGCACATAAAATTTATTAACACCTGTAAATGAACTAATGTTTTTTAAATAATAAAATGCTCTCAGCCATTCTTAATTGAAATTAACTTTTTAATATAAATATTGATATCAATAATACATGATTCTTTATGGATTGTATGAAAGGGGCTTTTCATTATTTGGGTACTTTCTTTGCCATGAATCATAGCTATAACTTATTTTATTCCTTCAAATACAAAGCTATACAACAAAACTCCCATTTAAGTCATGTATAATCAACAAAATCTAATCATTTAAACCATTTGTACTAATTACAATCTTGCTAGATAATTTTATGTATATTTATGGAGCTTTTATGTTAAAACAACTCTTTTCAAAAATTGCGAATACATTAAAAGTACATTAATTTTTAAGATTTTAAGACAGATATATTATAATTTAGATGTTTTTTTAAAATTGTTAATTAGTAATGAACAATAGTAATCGGGTGTGAATAAACGAAACATTCTATGTTATATGTACACTCATATATATTAACTTATGATTAAGAAATTAAAATTTTTGGTAGTATAAGTGCGGGTTTATTGATAATTAGAAGGTTTAAATTTATTTGTTTGGTAAATTTTTTCTGTTCTTATGAAATTATAAAAAATCAGGTGTAATTTGTTGCATACAATCTTGGCTAAGGTTTGTGAAAAATATTATCTCAAATTATAATTTATAGTTATTCATTTCATTTATTATGTAAAAGTAAATGGCGATTATACACTCTCTAATATGTAATCTTAATAATTTTTTACTATAAGGTGTTCAATTGCGTTTAAATGAAACTCTTTTAGTATGACAAACTAGCCAGCTATCTAAATTACTGCTTTCTTAAACTTAAAAATTAAAGTACTTATGATTATATGGTGCGAATCAATAATTATTAAAGTCATAAAAGCTCTATCTACCCTGTAGACCCACCTAGATGTCATGGGCAATATTTGATCCAGTGGAAACGATTTATATTTTATTCTAGAAAGTGTGATCTATCATTGTTGGGACTATATATTTGTGTCAAAGAAAAGGCGTCTGATAGAAGTGATTGGTGTGCTGTCTGTGAGTATCTAAAGCTAACTAGATCAATGAAGGGAAGATTATTAACCAGTGTCAGATCTCTACACATCATTAACGGTATAGGAAATCAAAATCTGTGTCTGCTTGGCAAAGTTAGATCGGCATAGTGTCTCAGTTAACGATTGAATACAATGTATGTCAACGTAAATGGATTCTAAGCATATGACTCAGTTGTTTTGTCTCTGCGTGTTTCCGATTTTATTGTACATTGAGGAACTGTTTCCAACAGCGTATGCCGTGGATGTTTGGACATCCAACATATGTCTTCTATTCGTCTCACCGTCATTCATTCACTTGGCATAGGTACTCACAAAAACAACATGCTGACAACCAATGAACTATGCAGTTTCGGATGTATTCATTTCGAATCTTCGTTCCATCAAGCTACCTTCCCTGAGAGTTGATTAGATCATCGGTCTTTTCCGTGAATCGTACACGTAATCACAGGAATGATGAATAAATAAAATTAACTCTCATATATAAATTATATATTGTTCCCACTGGACCAAATGTCTCCCACGATGTTTCGGTGCGCGCAATGTCTAATAGTAGAGATGATTATAATGTTTTGTCTCTTTAATTTATATTGTAAATAGTACAACTCAATCTGTATTTGCAAGCTATCATAATTTCTCCCCAACATTTTAAAAGATGTTCTTATATATATTTGATAATTTCAAATTTATAATTTTATTTATGTATTTCAATATTTTATAGAATTATATATTTTGATTTTATTTACTTCTGCTTTTTCATTGCGGAGCACGCATTTCAAAGTTTTTCTGTGATAGGCTTTCATGTTTGTATCATTTTTTATATTCGCCTTTCACCCTGGGTTTATGGATATAGGTCTGTAGTGATTCGGAATCCATTTTGAACTTAAGTTCCAGTCAATTTAACTTTTTGCATACGTAAAGTGCTTGAAAGTGACAAACAGAAAGACCAGAAAGGAAATTTGGAAGTAAAACTTTCTCTTCATTCTGGTCGCCGAGTTAGCAATTTAGTGGTTAAGTATCTGTGGCTTTCAGAATAATAATACGTGGATTTGATTTCCTTTTCAATAATGTATCTTTAAATTGGTTTAGAATTAATTTAAAATTATAAATGAGAGATAATTGGTAAGAAACCGGACAACGGAAAACCTATTAACTCTGTTTATGATCTTTTCATCTTAATGTGTACTTTTCTGCGTAAGGTATTTATGTGGTAACAATGTATCTTGCACACGATATTAAATTTGCTGCGTGATGAAGGCGTTCACAAAAAATCTAAATTAGTATATATATTTATATTGATAGTTTATTTATTTCTTTGTTATTTATTTAAATGATATCAACATAAGTTAAATTTTAAAATAAATTTTAATATACATGCAAATTGATTCAATATTCGCTCACTTATTTCTAGATTTTATGTTTCTTTTTAAAAACTTATTTGAATTTTCTTTTTTTTTAAGCATTTTACTACGTCGAGATTTTTCTCCTTTATATTCTTTCATAAAAATAGATGAAAAGTAGGCGAGACCCTTTTCCTTATACATTTAAATAGCGATAAAATTCCGCTTTATACGTTTCGAAATTTCATTCAGAGGTATTTTTGTCTTAAGTTTTACTAGGAAAGGAAACAACTGGGGGACTGAAAATTACATGGAAGGATGATCGAGATAGAAAATGGAATATAAAACTTAAAAACTAGCATCTCCGGATCATCGATCAAAAAAGGAAAAAAAGAAAATCCCTCTGAATGCTAAAGAACCAAACAGCTACATGAAGATAAACTACAGTCCATGTTCAGTGCTCCGATGTTGCTTTTTTCCCTCTCGCAAAACATAAACAGGAGTCGCAGTCTTTGAGATGTTTTGAGCTCTCTCCCATGATGGATAGAAGCTTGGATTTCGTGTTTGAACATGAAATTTGTCTCTCGAAACTTAAGGCTGTATATTTGGCTTGCGCATGTCAGATGATTTAGAGCTACTGTACTGAAGCTGCGTTTTTATTATTGCTTCTGTACTTTTATGCTCTCCAAGAGAAAAGCAATGAATGAATTTATTAACTTTTCATATTTGTTTTTTTACAATGTGTTTTCACTTTATTAAGAACATACCACGAGATAAAGCAATTTGTGTTCATTAAATATGCTTGTAATTCTTCGTTTCTGGTATTTTCAATCATTAATATCGCTATTGTTGATCATAAGTTTAGTTATAAAATAAGTGATGTATTAAACAGTAATAATTCTTAGAAAATATAAACGAAACGCTTCCGAAATTGTTAAAAAATATTCAACTTTCAATAATTTGATTTGAAATTGCATCACAAACCCAATTTCTTCAAATTTGCATGCTCTATTTTTATTTTACGTAGGTTCAAGGTGCTGTAGTTATTTATCCACAGATTTTCTGCTTAATATATTTGAAATAAGTGAGAAAAAAAGATATTCAGAATTTTTGTTAAATGAATCTTTGAATTTTTCTGTTTTAGTTTATAATTTTAACAAAAAATAATTTCGTACGATTATTTTCTAATAATTTTTTTTAAAGAATAAGGTCCATTAAAATTTTTGTGAATGTTTATTTTAAGCTAATTTAATATATTATCATTGTATTATTTCACATAGTTTTGTAAATGTAAATTATTTTTACTTTTTTGGTTTATAAAATAATTATTTTTCATAGTTGTGTTTTTGGTGACTCGTTTACTCGCTAAGCAAATTTTTGTTAACACATTTGTTGTTTAGATGCATAGCGATATAGTGTGCCATATTTACATATTTTATGGCAGGTAATCCAGCCTATTTCTCCGGACCCACCCTCACAAATGTGACTGTAGAAGATAGAAAATCATCTATTTTTGTTGTTAACCAGTGACAGTTTTAAACCTTTATAATATTTTATTCTGAATAATGTTATCTTAACTATTAAAACGGAAAAGATTTTATGTGGATAAGTTTTACTGAACATATATTTATTTTGCAATTTCTTCATCATTCCAATATTTCTTGAAAAGAATTCGCCCAAATCGTCTCTGTCTTTATGTATATGTAAATCACGTATTTTCCGTGGTAGTAATTGTGTTATCAATATGCAACTTGTAGAATTAATTTTATTTATCTATTTTGCAACACCTGTATAATTTTTCATCTTTCTTTGATTCTTGAAAAAATGTTCTATAACATTTTCCTCAAAAGCTCTCAACTTTCTAAACTATTTCGGTTTTAAGTTCTTTAACTTCTTGGATATCATTCTTACGGATCTTACCGTGATTAATAAAGTGTCAGTGAAATATATCCCTCCAACCGACAGCCCGTGCTAAATTCAATACTCCAACTGTTTTGACCGCCGTTTCCACCAAGTTTTTCAACTTACATTTTTTCTTTCCAACTGAAATGGTAACCGTGCCCTCCAGGATGGTAGGTAGCTCCTTTTTTTTTGCACTTCATTTTTTTCTTCCTTTCATACTACTCATTGCGAAATTCTAAAAATCCGATGAAGTTTTTGGCATGTGAGTCCTCGGGCTTAAAAACCGCTTCACCGACTTTTCAATTCAATTTTTTTTTTTTTTAGAAATAGACTCATGTCGTTTTCTTGCTTCATCGAGTTTCTTGCTGTATTTTAGAACGAACCTCACCTGAAACTATCTGACAAGTTTTATTTATATTTGCTACAAAAAAACCCATCCTACTTGAATTTTAAAGTGAGCATCTGAAGGATGAGTGTGGTCATGTTTTTCACTTAAATCACAAATTTAAGTGAAAGAAATTTTTTTCTAAAGATTATGTTGATAATCAACAGGAAAGACCAATGTGAAAAATTCATGAAATATAAAATATTAAACTGTTTTTAAATTTGTAATTATTAGAAGATTTCATACATTTGTTTCATCATCAAGAAATTCAAAATATTTATAGGGAAAATAAGACGGAGCAACTGCTATATTTTCCCCATTTACTTTAAAATCACTAAGAATAATTAAATTAACGCATCATTTAATTAACTTTTCTGTACGTAGCCAAGAGTTCGTCTTTACCAAATTGGTGTTGTAGGATAAGTGTGCCTTCTGTCGTTCGAACGCTTATTCGCACGGGTGTCAGTTGATGCTGTTGCGTCAACTTGATGCATACACATACCTGTCAACCTTGGAGAAATAAAAATTAGTAGATTCTACTGATTTTGAGAGAAGAAATCAGGAGACACACTATAGTATACACTGGTATACCAGCAACATTTTTGCTTGAAGCAGAATGTTTAAAATGGTAGTACCGTAAAAAGAGAATTTTACTTTTTAGATTATACATTCTGAGAATGATTTATGTTAAACACACATTTTGTGTCAATTTTAATAAAATATTCATCAACCTCATAAAGGAACTATGGGGAATAAAAGAAAATGCTATATGTAAAAAAATAAACACATCGACATTTATGTCTCAATATTTATTTTATAAGGCAACTTTTATTACACCATGACCAATTTATAAATATTAATTTTATAAAATTATTTCCTTACATAAACACATAAAATACTTAGAAGTATTTCTCTCACTGAGTTAAACTAAGTAAATTTAATTCAGTGAGAAATACTTCTATATATAAAAAAATAGAAATTTTCAAATACTTTGTCCATAAAAAATAACACATTTCAAATTCGAATAACTCATGGCAATTAATTTTTTTCATGCGTTGCTGACTTAGCATTTATTAGAAATGTATTGGTGAACTGCTGTTCAAAACATTTTTTCTCATTTTGAGAATATTTAGCAATAATTAAACTTTCTAAATTTTCAGAAGAAAGAGAAGACCTGAATTAATTTTTTATTTTTTTATATGATTGAACACACGTTTACTTTCAGCATTAAAATGTGGAATAGTTAAAATTGTAAGCATAAACTGGGAAATATTGGAAATTTTTTTGTTCAAACTCATTTTTCAGATTTCCAACAAGATGCCATTGTACATCTGCTCTTAGTTCATCCAGTGTTTTTTTTTTTTTTTATTTTATTTAAATTTTTTTTTTGTGAGGACAGTACTTTGTAGTTCG
This sequence comes from Latrodectus hesperus, assembly GCA_037975125.1. Classification (NCBI taxonomy): domain Eukaryota; kingdom Metazoa; phylum Arthropoda; class Arachnida; order Araneae; family Theridiidae; genus Latrodectus; species Latrodectus hesperus. Next base: position 93,602,184 of record CM075851.1, read on the forward strand.
CAGAACTCATAGAATGTCCAATCCTTTATTCCGTTCTGTATTAAGCAGTAAAATGGGAAATCTGTCAATAAAGAGTTTTATACTTGAAAATGAGGCATGTTCAATAGTCTGCAAATAGCATACTTCTGCATGTTTTAGAATCTCATCATGAAAGGGAAGCTTTTTAAGCAGGTAAATGTAATTAAACAGAGTCACATAAAATCAAACAACTCAATAGATTTATTTTTCGGCAAAATTTCGGCACTTTTTAATTTTTCACTGAAAATGTCAAAAATCAGTAGATTTTCATACATTATCGGGAGAAAGGGTAAAAAATGAGGAGTTTTCTGAAAAAATCAGTAGAGTTGGCAGCTATGCATATACGCAAATGATGCGTCTTATATATTATATAAAAGTTTGTACTGATTGTGCAATTCTTATGTAATATAGATTCCTACTTATTTGTAAGTTTATAAATAAATTATTTACTCTGTAAGTTGTATAGCATTTGTTAGACTGCTATTTTGAATGGTAATAAGGGTCAGTTTGGAAATGTAAGGTATCGTGAGGCTGGTCATCAACATAGAAATGGTGCTTGTTTACTGTCTAATGAAAATCTCAAATATTCCCCAGTCGATGTCTATTTTAATGATATTGCGATGTTTGGGGAAAACACCTATAATTCAGCCATTTTTATCACTTTATATTACTATGAAATTTGAGGTATATTCTTGAATTTACCTATAATAATATATCCGAAACTTTTTGATCATATTATTTTACAGTTGTAAACAGTTACAAGTTTAGGGTCTTAATGTATTTTTTCGATATGTTGAGCATCCAACACTGTATCTCTGAACTTACTCTAATGTATCTTGATCATCCAGCACTGTATCTGAGCCAATTTACCTTATTTTCACGATCATGATTCTGGAATACCTAACCTTCACGATCACTGAGGTATAAGATCACGCACTGATTTGAGGTACCATTTTAAGACGACAATGTCCGTTCTCCGCTGATATGACGAGACAATATTTTCCCCTGTCCTCTAAATTTCTCGACTTCTCTATCCTGCTTTAAAATCTTTCGCTATCGGACATATTTGGTTACCGATTGTGGAAAAGGGTATTCCACAGTTCTGCAACATAATCAGAAGCTCATTAATTCAGTGCTGCAGCTTATGAAAGTGGTTACGGCAAGCGTCTATAACTACTTTTTATAATCTTTGTCACTTTACGGAAAAATTTGTTTTCAATGAGTTTAAACCTTAAAATCTCAGAATAAAAAGATAACTTTTTGTATTTTTTTGTTGTTGCATTTTTGATGTTCAACAATCCATTTAATAAGCAAATAGTTTAATTTAAAAAAGTTTTTTTTAGTGCTTTTAATCCACATTTCCGCAAGAGTTTAGCATTTGCATGGCAAAAAGCTTGCCTTCATTACTTTTTTCAGATTCTTTAATCTTTCTGTGCTTCCATTGTCACCATTCTTCATTTTAGAGATTCCCGTCATCCAGTTTTAAATAATTCAAATTTGGTATAATCTGCATGAATAGTTATTGATATTTTTCATGTATGAATGAATATTATTTTTTTATAATGAATAGTAATCTTTAAACATTAATGAATTCTTCCTTTATTTCAATAAATGTATTGCAAAATTATCAGTTTTTTTTATCAAAATTGTTCAGTTGGTTAAAATTTAATCTCCTTGTCACTCTTTCCTATACAGCGCGTGGTGTAAAATACTTTACTCTGTAAACACTTGTAAACCGCTTTCAGCCGACCAACTTGTCTAGTAGTCAGCGTGCCTGACTGCGGATAAGGAGGTCCTGGGTTCGAATCCCGGTTCGGGCATGGATATACTTTCTCTCTATATTTATCCTGTCTTTGTGCTTTCCTTGTATGAATGAGGTGTGAATGGTTGCCTACCCTATAAACGGGTACCTATGGCATGTGTGTAGAGCAAAGTCGTACATTCACCTTCATGATGCTCTGATAAAAACGAAAGACGCTCCCAATTGACTTAAATTCGCTTAGCCAAAGGCATAGCAAGCTTGACTTGTCCAAGTGTCATTAGTAACAACAACAATAAACCGCTTTCAGAAATTTATATTAAAATTTTGATTAAATATGTGTGAAATCAAAGTGATAATTGCATTAATTTCAGAAAATTTTAAGAAATTTCATAAAACTATTAAAATAAAACAATTTATTTGAAGTAGTTAAAGAAGCCGATTATACTTTTGCCGATATTTTAGTAAATTCTCTACTGTAACAGGTGTTTCACTCTATAGTGGAATTTTATCGTATTGTCAAATCTACAACAGCGCTTGCACAACTTTCGGAGATATTATTTTAGTAAATTTGCCACATCGCAGGTGTTAAATCTGGAGAAATACGATGCAAATAATTTTTTTCTTCTGTTTCTGAATTTTTCGCTCTTTTTTTCTTGAATTGAGAGGGGTGAGAGTCGATTTAATGTCGTCTGCACCTGAGTCAAAGATACCGTTCTTCTCATCGATTTCTCGCGCACTTTCGCGAGTGTGCGTCCGCGCAAGTGCGCTCTGTGTACACACTCGCACTCGCCACCTCTCAAACACCCCCGCTGGAAGGGGTTTTCTTCAGGAACTCTTCCTCAGAAGCGCCCACACCGCGTTTCCTTTTGGGTCTCGGGTTTCGACGGACCGTCCGAACGCAGAATTCCGGATCTCAGATGGGGAAGGCGATTTTTTAACTTATAATTTAATGCTGGAAAATTTGAGGTCGCTTGTATACTTCGATTGTCTGTCCGTCCTGTAAGTTGTTGGTGTGTTCCTTTCGACTTAGCGATCCTGTGCGCTGCTGCTATCATGAAACTCCCACAGGTGGTGAGTGGAGTTGGTTTCTCGACTTTTTTTATTTCCTCTACCCCTCCTCCCACTTCTTTCGCCGTTTGCTCTTTTTACTTTTCTTTCCCTTTTCTGTAAACAAAATAATGGACATTTCTATTAATTTAATTGTTAATTTTAATAGTTTCCTGTTTTCTTCAGATAAATTATTAAAATAAAATATTAAAAAATTAGTTTTTTTAACTCAATTAAAATGAGTTTCTTAAGATATTAATATGCTATTTTATTGCTCAGCGATATTGGCTCTTATCTTGTTCATTCAAAATCTTTAATATTTTACGATTTCTGTTTGAAAACTTTGGAGAGAAAAAACTGTAATATCTCTAAAAAAATGATGCAATGCTATGTTGCAATGAAATTTTATGTATTTTAAAACACTATTTAAAACCCACTTAAAAACTTTTTTTTTCACATCTCAGTTTCAACGTTTGTTTTATGAGTTTTAATATCACGAAGTAATCTTGTCGTTTTATTTATTCGTTTATTTAATTTTTGTATCCCTTGAATGGTTTTATGTAAATGTAATCCTTAATTCAAAATATTCTTCTTGTCTGCGTCCAACATTTTTTAATTTGTAATAGTTTTTATTTTTGAAATATTTTCAAAAATAAAAATTGATGCAAAATGTACATTTTTTTCTGTGATGATTAACAGGTATATTTTAAAATGTTAGCCAGAATTATTAAAATTTTATTTAATACTGTTATTTTGTACTCACTGAAAATAAATAAAAAAAATCCTGCATTTTATAGTATAATTTTAACTTTGTATTGCGTAAAGTTGATTGAGTTTATTCTAGAATTATGAGAGAAAGCTGAATGAAAAATTGAATGTCATTCAGCTGTCGTCATCAATATTTATTGAACATTTTATGTTTGAATGGTTTCTTTGACACCAACCAGATTTCGACAGCACAACCTTTTATTTGAGGTGTAAATCTACTAAACTCTACTAAATATTCATATATTGTATTATGAAACTATTTTGTTTGTTATAAAATGAAAAATACTTATTTTGGAAATTATTATTTTAAAAGAAATTTTGTTCACAAATTATAATTTTATGTATTGTGAGAGTTGATTTAATTTAGGAATATTGAATAGATTGATGGCTGTTGATTATATTTAGGTTCTTAATTACCTTGATATATTTTAAAAGTAATGATTATTTTTGTGTGCATGTTTCGAAAATAGTAGTGTGATGTTTCTTCTTTGATACTTAATGTTTTGCAATTGTTCTGATTACAAAATGGCTTACTTTAGTAAATTATAAACATAAACAAAATGTTTTATTAACTGCACGGCTTTACAATGAATATCCTATATAACCAAATCAAACAATGCCGAATTAATAGCGTATAGTTAGGACTCTAGGATTCACTTAAATTGGTTTTCTCCTCGGATAACAATGAATGATTTGTAATCCATTTAAGTTATATATTTCAGTCGAACAAAACCAGGCTCATTATCAGCAAGCAAACCGTCTTTAGGTTATAGTTATTATTGTGGCAAAGCTTTAACATGAAATAGCAGATCTCACTGTTCCTTCGTGGTAGAACAATGCTGTTCAAAGAGAACCTCAAGGGTTCACGGCGAAAGTTGCGGGTTTGATCCTGGCTTTTGTTGAACTACTTGCGAGGGATGTTGCGCATTTTTGCATGCACGTGGGTGCTTGAGGGTTTTCCAAGGTTCCCGCCATTTCGACAGGAATAATTCTCCTACCTGCGAAGATACTTCTCCGAAGGCAATTCACGTAATGGACGTTAAAATGCCTCATACTAACCGTAGCCCATTAGGCTGTCCACCTTTCGATGTCGAATTCCGGCGTTTATATGTTTGATGTTAACCAAATTGATAGCTGACTGATCAGTGTTGTAACCATCATTGTTTCTATAGATTATGGGTAAGATTCATGTTTCTCCGGTGTAGATAATTATATAGGTTCAATTTCCAGTTTTGAATCATTAGGTTTCTTTCCGAATCACTCTTGCAAAATTGACAGGATATCGACAAATTAGTCAACCAGCCTACGTCTGATATCACATCATATATGGAACAAAATGATGTCTTACTTAATATAGTTTTGTATTTTGTCGTGTTTTTTCGAATGTTGGATTAATTTTTATTCATAATCCTCACTAATATTTGAATGGTTAAAGTTGTGTCTTTTCAGAACAACATTTCATGGGTTTGATTCCCATATCGTGTGTGGTTGTTTGTAGGGATTCGGAATATAATTTCAGTTTGTAGTTCCCGGTCTAATTAACCCCTTAAGTGACCATAGAGCCAAATACAACCCAACCATTAACGAAATAGTTTTTTGTAGGAATTATAAAAACTTATCTAAGTTATGCGTTTCAACAATAAATTTTCTAAAGCAATTATAAATTTAGCATAGAAAAATTTAGTAAAATTTCTACTTGAATATACATGAGAATGCACTTCGTGGTTTGATTCGCACCAAGATCATGGATTTTTGTAGAGATTCGGAATAAATTTTAAAATGTAATTCCGGCCTTATTAGGCATTCGCGTGTAAAAAATGACTGTTGATCGTGACAAACAAATCAAATCAAATGTGAGTGCATTTGCAATGTATGATGAAAGCAAATGTTGCAATAACTTTGAAATCATAATTATTTGTTTATTAAAATAACATATTTTTTAAGGGTTATATTAATTTAGTTAAATTTTTTAAGGTAGTAGACAAAGTCAATTCTATTGAGACCTATTACTTAATACTGTTTATATATGTACTTTTTATTAGAATTTTGAAAATTTTTATTGAAAGAAAACTTCAATGCAACATTTCAAGATTTATTAATTTAAGAGGCATAAATATATAAATGAAATTAAAAATCGCGAAAATATGAAAAAATTTGGAGTATAAAACACCTCTGAAAATATTTATATCAGGAATACTGGTTTTTTTTTAACAATACAAGCAATACTTTGATATACTTCTCTGAACTATTTTAGCTATGTAATTAGTTTTCAAAGCAAAATTAACGAGCGTTAAGTTATTGTTATTTGACGACTTCATTCGCATTTGATATCCATGCTATTAAGTTCATAATATTTTTCTAAATCATTGGAGTTGTGCAAAACATTGTTGAAATTTAAATGTTTCATTGAATTTGTGGTTTAATTAGGACATACTATTTCGCACTATTTAGGAAATTTTTATTGACAAATTAATAGTAGGTCGCGGTGGCCTGTGGTTTGTTAGGGCGTCATTTTTATTATCGGAAGGCAGTGAGTTCGAATCCCAGCTGAATCGAAGATCTGTCGTGTTCGTTAATAGCGGCTAGGGCACGTGAAAACTGTTCATGGTCGCAATGTCCTCCAAATGCAATGATACCTCGGAGATTGGCAGGCCAAATATTGGGGGCTTCCCCTTATTGGCTGCTTTAAAATCACGAAGACTCCACCCAGTTGCTTCTAATTGGTAGAAATCAACTAAGGGCTTGGTACTGGGAAGCATGTTGGTGCAATAAGAAACTAATAGTACTCCTTAGTGTATTTTATCAACTTGTCAATCCAAACTTTATTTATTTTCAAGTGAATGTAACTCTAATATTTCTTATTTTTAAGTTTGGAAATAAGTGTTATATTTATTATCTTGTCAAAATAAAATGAAAGCTGTTGAGAAATGATTAAATCAAAAGTAAATAATAAACAGATATGTAAAAACTTTTATTAAATTCATTTTTAAATTTTTTAAATATACAGATATTTTAATGAAACTCGAGCGCATACTTTTTTATCAGAACCTCCAAGGAAGCCCAGAAAATTCTCAAGCACTCACCGGACATATATGTGTGCAGAAATGTCTCTCCTGTTCAATAGTAATCGGATCCAGCTCGGAAATCCTCTTCCGAAGATTGCGTTGCTATTACTAGTCACGGAAAGGAATTCATCACATTCTTGACATAAATCATCAGCTGCGGAATCTCACCATGGCATATGTAGCAATTGAGATACGCAAATGATGACGTATCGTAATTTACGTTTGCATAATACACGTTTTTGAAGTAATACAAATAATGTGCAGAATAATAAATAAAAATATAGCTGTGTTCACTTGAGCGAACTCGTTGGTTTTCGTATTTTGTTCTAATTCTCTGTGTTGAGGGCCTAGCTGGCAGTTAAATGATTGCCAGTTTGGTTTGTTCTGTAGCTATTGACTCAATTCTTCACTGAGAGCTTCTCAATTCGAAATAAGAGTCGTTGATGAATGGTTCGACCTGGTCAAATCAATCAAGATCAATGGTTTGTAGGACCTGGTCATGTTATACCCACTTGGCCAAAAACAGAATTGCATGATGAATGGAAGATTGTTCTTGAATACATCGCATTTGGTGTAAATTTCATATTAATGAAGATTGGATTTTTTTTTTAAAAAAGCCTTATTTCGTTAGGTATTTACTGTGAAATAATGCTTTTTAATAGTTTGAATATTTTAAATTTTTTGAATTAGAAGGTAAAAATATATGATTTGCCCAGTAAAATTTTTATCAATTTCAATATTAAAATAAAAACTATCTGCATTTTTTAAAAAACAGAATAGTTTATTTTTCAGTCATTGAAATATATATATACATGTATACAATATTTTCCAACGGCGGGCACACTTGGGTGACGAACCCTATCCCACAACAAGGCCACAAACTGCTACTCATTTGTCGTTACCCAGCGGGCACCTGTGAACCAAGTCACGGATGCGAGTAGCGATACCCGTGCCATACCACTACAAGCCCGTTTATAGGGTCGGCCACATTCATACTTCATCACAGAAGAAAGGACAGAGAAACACAAAGAGAACAGAGAAAGAAGGTAACATCCATGCCCGAATCGGGATTCGAACCCAGGACCCATAGCTCAGGAGTCAGGATCGCTAACTACTCAGCCATCGGTCGGCATATATATATATATATATATATATATATATTATATATATTTATATATGTATATATATATATATATATATATATATATATATATATATATATATATATATATATATATATATATATATATATATATATATATATATATTATATATTTATATATATATATTATATATATATATATATATATATATATATATATATATATATATATATATATATATATTTATATATATATATATATATTATATATATATATATATATATATATATATATATATATATATATTATATATATTTATATATATATATATATATATATATATATATATATATATATATATATATATATATATATATATATAATATTTTTCTAAAATGATTTTTTGGTATTTAATTATACACGTATACATGCATATTACATATTTAAATTAAAAGTTTCGTGTAAATAAAATTTAAAAAAAATTTAATTATTAAATTTTAAACTTTTTTTTACAAATAAAATTTTTTTGTGAAAAACGTCTGAAAAATAAAAAAAATCAACGTTATATTAGAAAAATATAATTTTTTTTTGTAATGTGTTCTATTTTGATGAGATCAGCTTTGTTTGGCTTTGTTACTTCCATTTTCCCTGTTCCACTTACCCGAGACTGAGACTGATACCTTTTCTGATGGAGGGATAAGAATTACACGTCTCCTTCACCATCACGTCATGCATCGGTGAATCACGAGATGTAGGGCTTTATTTATTTATCCCCCTCTTCAGTATCTCCCCTTACGCAGTTCTGGTGAACTTGTCTTCCCTCGTCAAACCCCGCAGCGCAGCGTCCGCACAAGCATTGCATATTGCATTTGTTCTGCCTGCTTTGCCAGGGCGCCTCGTTTTCGAATCCGTTTCCCCTTTGTTTACGCTCATTACATTATACAGTCATTGAACATCTGTTGTAGCCGGCACACCCCTCCTTCGCACCTACACTCCGCCCTCTTACCATCAACAATTTATTAATCCGTCCATCACTTCGATGTTTGTATACGGGCCTTTTCCCACCCTACACCCAACAGCCTGCACGTACCAGGCGCAAGAGTGTTTCGTTATCCTGTGCTTCCTGTGCACGGGAATTCGAAGTATTTTCAATTACCCTCTGTGATGGATGAAAGACCAGCTCGTTTCGTTTTAAAGCGAATTTGGCTTAGCCCTGGAGAATAGGTTTTTAAGTAGATTTGTTGTACTGTCTTCGGTAATTACTATATTTGTGAGTGCCTTAACATATCTCTAAATGAAGTTTGTTAGTGATAAATGGTAAAATTTAAAATATCATTCTTAATTAGAGAAGTTGCACATTTTAGGCATTTGATTCCTTATGAGCGAGAAATTATAAGATTATTATAAATAATTTTAATACATAGTTAATAATATACAAGTGGAATTATTTAAATAATTGACTTTTATGACTACATTGGTATTTCGTTTAGCATATATTATTTAAATAGAGTGGAAAATGCGTTAATTTTTTCATTGAAATGGATCGTTTAGATATTCTGTTTTAATTTTGCGTTAAAATTCGTAAATATTTTTCAATATTCAATAGAAAGTTCACAGCATTTATATCTGACTTTTTATTGATTTCTTTATTAACCAAAATATCTTGATAGATATGAATTGTTTGGAACAATATTTATTTCTTTGTTTTAATGTTCTATAACATTTAAGAAACTCAATTGTTTTGATCTATTTCGTTCTTAAACAGATTTTATGTACTTTATCATCTTAATTGATTTCATGATTATCGACTTTTTATTTTAATTATCTCCCTGATTAATTATCTGATGTGAAAGTTGCTTGCATATTTGTAACACGACTAGAATGACTTATTAAATTATCTGTCTTTGATTTATCTTTGTAATTTATAATCTTATTTCAGATACTGATCTTTCACTCTCTTGCTTGCAAAAATTGCTTTCGGCATTTTTTTAAAATTAATTTTATTTCTGTCATTTTTATTCATTCATTTGCTATATTGGAGGTTCTCGATTTAGAATTAAATCGTAAAAAGAAAATTCCTGGTTATTTATATTCTTTGGAAGGAAGTTTTTTTTTTAATCTATTAATATGAAATTTTAATTAAATTAGAACTACCTGTCGAATAATTAGTAGCGAAGATTTACCTTCTCAGTGTTTACTATCAGGAAAAGCGGAAATTTCTTTGAATAGTAAGTCACGCAGTTGGCAGCTGCAATATCAATCGAATTGCTCATCAGTTCTTTTATCGACATCGATAACTTTGAGTTTCGAAATTATCATTTAAAACGTAGGTTCCAGTTAAATTATTAACCCAAGAATTGCTAGATAAATTGTAAGTTAAGCACATCATGAGGTTGCCGTATATATTGTAGATGATAAAAAACGTAAGTTTGTACGGAGAGTCTCAATATGTTCAGTTTTTTATCATCGAATTTATCGGAAATTTGCTTCCGTATTAAAATTTATTGTATTCTCCACCATTGCGACCCTGTATTTCAATATTTTCTAGTGCTGCTCTGTAATTAGAAAATTCCCTCAAATTTAAGTTTAGGAACTACAATAATTAGCTACTAATTAACTTTCTCGGTGTATAATAACGAACTTACTGACCACTCAATTTATATTGAAACACAAAACTACCGTACACAATGAATTGGAATGAAATGTCGATGTTCGGGCGGGGGTATTTCTTCCGGGAATACAGCACCTTTCCATTATCTGCTTCAACTATTAATCAAATCATGGGGGCTAAATGGCTTTCACCTTCAGCCCGGGGTCCTCTCGCGGGGATGCTGCCTGTTTGCGGCAGGAAGTGCAGCAAACTCCCTTTCCGGTATATCTCCGAAACAAATCGAGTTTATCGCTGCTGCCTCATTCTCTAAAAGCCTCTGCATCCAGTTGGGCTAACTCAATAGCCCACACAAAAGTGCCCGAGTCCTGCTGGGATTCGGCTGGAGGATGTTTTTGTGGGTGTCTCTTTTGCTCATTTGCTGCTCACCCGAGTATTGTTCGGTTCCAGCCTATTTATTAGACATAGCCATCTGTATCTGTTCTTTTGGCAGAGAAGCCCCTTCGTTACTGAGAGCTGCACAGTCTTGTAATTTCTTTGATGAAATAACTATCTTAGTGTGAAGAGGAAAAGTTTTGCTTATTCTCGGATTTGTAGTTTGATATCTATTGATTATTTCTTTAAATTGAGTCACATTTTTTCCATTCATTTTGACTTGCATACTTTTTTTTAAAGAATAATTTCGTGTTTTATTGTCTCGATTAAATAACATTTCCGATTAAGTTACAAGCTTTAGATTTATGCTAAAATAGATCTGAATGCTTACTTTAACTTTTGCTTTAAGTGGGTATTTGGAAGTTTATCCCAATTTCTTCGTTCCAACTTAAATAAAGTGAAAATATTTCTTAAATCGGATGTTTGTTTGATATCAAATTGCAAATAAAGATTAAAAAAATAGGAACACTTGGATGATCTGTTGCTCGATAATACACTACAACGTTAACAAAATAGGACTAGAGTATTTTAAAAAGATTAAATTTATAAATAATATAAACGCAATTTTAAACTGTGAATATTGATATCTATTAAATGCAGTGTTAAAGATAATTTTTCGTTCAAAGATAAATTTTATTGAGATTAATTTTTCGTGTAATTATTTTCAGTTATTTTGTTTTGATTAGTTCTTCACAAGTCAATATTAAATTTTTTGTTGGATTTAATTAGATAAATTTTTAAAATGCACGCTGAATACGTATCAAATAAAATCTTAATTTATTAGCTTTATATACCTTACTTTTTCTAATACCTTGCTAATTTTTAAATAATGTATGATTAACAATAAATTTTTAGTCTTATAAGCTTTAAATAGGATTCGTTATAAATTTCTGTTTTTCCATTTTTTTCAAATTTATTATATTATTTTTTGTTCTGATGAATTTAGTGGTTCTGATGTTTTAAATCAAAACGCAGACAAAAGTTTGGGCGCAGAAATGCGAAAAAGTAAAAAAATGCGAAATTCGAGTACATAATTGTTTAATCTAATAAATTCTTAAAGCATTAAAGCCTTATTTATAATAAAAAATAATTTTTTTAACACTCTAATTAAAATTTTAATTACTTTGCAAAACTTTTATATTGAATAAATTAGTTTTTTGTCCATTTTATAAACATCAAAGAATCCACTATAAGTTCTTTATTATTAACTAATTTTAGATCCATATTTCTTTGCTAATAAGATTGAAATATACTTTTTTGATTAATTTACTATGGCAATTAAATTTTTTGTGATAATTTCATTTTTGAAATTGATACTGAGTCTTTTTTAAAATAATGTTTTTTGGTCATTCTTTATGCATCTTTCCATCAATTTTCTCATTAAATTTTTATTCATAATTGTAATTAAATTTTGTTTTGCTGGGTCAAACATAAATTAAAAGTTTTACTAAGTTAAAGAATAACAAAATTTGTGTGTATATTTTTTGAATGTATTCATTATTTCTCATTGTTGTATGCTTTTTTTTATGTTTTTTAAGTTAACGAATTTTATAACCAAATGGAGAGAATGGGTACGTTCTTTTAAAAAACTTTGATTGCATACTTTTTAAATAGTGAGAATAATTTCATATATTTAATAATATTCCTAATAAATGATAAAATATTTATTGCTTATATAAATTTAATTTTTTCTACGATTTAGGAATATAAAAATATTTCTCATTTACCGATATTTAAGTTGAAATTTAATCCATTGTTTTGGAATTAATAATGTATTCAAATATGAGTTACTTAAAAGCTATCTCTTTCACGTAAAATTTAATTAAAAATAGTTAAAGTAATTATGTTAGGTGCATATAAATAGGAACATTTTTTTATAAACTGTTAAATATTATGTGATGTATGTGTAAAATGAATGTTTAATTTTCATCATTAATTTTTGTTAATTTGTTATAGTTTCCGTATGAATTTCCATTTTACAATTTTCGTACTTAAGTCATATTATGCATACTTTTATTTTGCAAAAACCTATTTTTTATAAATGTAGAATAAGCGATAACTGTTTCTGTACCTAATCGGATAAAGGTTAATTTATAGTAATTATGTTTAAAAAAATTGTGTGTGTGTTTAATATTTCTATTCTTCATATTTCATAATTTTTATGCTTATATTTTGTTACTATGCTTTGCATTCTTTATGTTTATTAAAATTATCATAGCAACTCACATTTTGGACTTAAATTCTGCGAAACATGATGGAAAGTTTTATGTTATAGGTTTAATTTATTTCATTGTGAGATAAGTGAATTAATTTTATAAAAAAATTTTCTCTAGTGTAGGAAAATTTTAATAACAATTCTATTTTTATTTCCTTGATGAAACTGGTATCAAACTTCTGCAACGTATATTGATATTGCTTTTATTGTGCAGCATTATCTGCAATTTGTACTGACTTGAAAAACAACGAAATATTCAACAAAATAAATTTTCTTTAAAATATATCCCAGTATTTTCCATTATATTGTAAATGTAAGCTGTGCAAGTGGAAATGGTAACCGAACTTATAACTAGATTTTTAATGTGTCAGGAATCTTTGTTGGTGTAATATTATTGTGTCGCTTCTGCTTTCATTTATAAATTGTAAAAGTCATACTAACAGAATATCAAACTAAGGGTGTAATGCGACTTCACGATTTTCTCCTGTATGTTTACTTTTTTACTAGAATACAACTAAGGCGGTAAAGCAACTTATACAGACTTTATGGGCATGGATAAATAGGAATTTTAAGATATCGTTAATTTCGCATTATCGTAATAAATAAAGGTGATTGTGTAATTTAAGAAAGTGCAGTTGGAGAAATTTGTTGAGTTTTAAAATTATTTTCTCTAAATTATATTAATGCTTCTCCATCATGTTAAAAATATCTGCAATTTTTTAATTAATTCCCCCTTCTTATTTTTAATTGTTTTTAAAATAATAATAAAAATAATTTAATAAGCTATTAAATAAGTAAGAAAAAAGAAGTAAATGAAATATTTTAATTTTTATAAAATTTTTATTCGATAAATTTTAACGAAAAATTGTTTGAACTTATTTTCATTTAATTTTTTTCTAAATTTCGTTTATGGTTTTGTAAATTAGTAATATTATTTATATTTATTTATACAAAATTGTATTTAATAAATTAAATATTTTAAAAATTTGCATTGATTATGAGAATTACCTTTTCATTTAAATCTATTCTCTAGTTGGTTCAATCCGTCATTCGCTTTCTTAATTTTACATTACATGTTTGTGTTAATTTATCATCCATTTATAAAATAAGTGTTAACAATCAAGAAACATCTCTTAAATGAATTCGCGAAATGCTTAAAAAACTATAATAAAAGTGTATCGAATTCCTTTCCGTGATGTTAATATTCCCTATCAGGAAAATAGATTTGACATTTTATGAAATACGTAGCCACCCATTTGGCGGCAATAAAAAATCTTGCTAATTTACGAAATTTATGTTGCTTTTGCCTATTGTATTTTTTCTTTCACTATTAATGTATTTAAGAAAACAAAGGCTAAAGCATTCCGGCGTACTTAGTACGGCTTGATTTCATGCTTATTGTTTCATACAATTTATATGCATTTTATTTTCGTTAAAATTGAATCAATTCATTATAAAAATGAATTCATTTTTTGTTTACTTTTGTGATTATTTAAAAAAATTTGTCAATATCGCGAATAAAATTTCATGAAAGGATTATATATTTAATTGACATTTTAAAATCAGGGATAATTGTAAATGTAATGAAGGTACTTATATACTCCTAATTTTTTGAAATAAAATTTATATATATATATATATATATATATATATATATATATATATATATATATATATATATATATAATATATATATAATATATATATATATATATATATATATATATATATATATACATATATATATATATATATATGGTGTGTAAATAGTGAATGTTTCTACAGCTTCATTAAAGAATATTGCCTAGCAATATACAAAGTTGATATTTTAATTATATCTTACCTTTATGTTATTACAATTTATTGGTTGTTGTCAAATTTGGCCATGTTTATAGCCAAGTTTGCGCCTTGTTATTTCAGTGCATAGTAACAAATACATGATATGATTATCAATTCACACAACCATCTGTAAGGGGAACTTTTTCTTTTTTATAAATGTCACAAATGTTAGTTATTTACTACTTAATGTTTTCCTATAAATATTTCTGAAATACCCAATGGTTAAATGTGCTTCTCAAGAAACCTTATATATATATATATATATATATATATATATATATATATATATATATATATATATATATATATATATATATATATAAATATATATATATATATATATAAATATATATATAAATATATATATATATATGTATGTATGTGTGTGTGTGTGTATATATATGTATGTATATATATGTATGTATATATATATATAGTTGATTTAACTTTTTTATTTAAACATTTATGAAAATGTTGAGAATTTAAATAAATTTGTTGAGTATCAAGAATTAATTACATTTTCTGATATTACTAGCATCGAATCTGTACTTTAATTTTATAGTTAAAATAACCAAAGAGGCATCTTTTGTGCCGGAAAAAGCAATTAAAAATAACCTTTGACTTTTTTTAAACTAAGAAACTTGCGATATGTAAAGGAAATGCTCATTTAATAGATATTTCAATTAACTTCCACGATTAACCCATTTTCTTCCTAACGTAGATGCCGGGAACAAAATTATCTTTAATATCAAGTATTTTATTAAAAAAAGATTTTGCTTTAATTGCATTTTCAATTGCAAACTCTGCATTTTATTGACTGGAAAAAATTGCTTATAGGTGGCTTGACTTAGTTTTTAATGATGTCTCGCTAACAGCCGTCTTTTATATATTGTTTCTCCGTAAATGGTCATAGAAAGAAAAAAGGAAAAAGGTTAATGGATGTTCTTTACATCATTTAGTTCTAAATGATTTAGAACGCAATTAATAAAAACCCTCTCTGAAGATAAAAGAATGTTTTTTTTTTCTTTTTCAAAATAAGTTAGTTGTCTCTTTATTTAGTAGAAACTTCTGAGCTTTGTTTTTGAGGAATGTTAACGTTGCTATGTGATTTTACTCTATAATGACTATTTCTTTCATTCATTTAGAGTGTTTCTCAGAAGAGTTTGAGTTGAATTACTTGGTTTATATATTTTCTCCATTGAATAAGTTATCTAAGATTTAAATCTTGCTTGATAATTACTGTTATCGTGAAGAAAACTAAATTTAGATGAAAATCTCTCACTATGTTTATAACTTTCTTGAGTGTGAAATTTTTTTATGTATAAAAATATAGTTTTTTTATTGTTAAGGAATCTAGTTGGAAATTTAAAATGTAAATCTGATTCTTTAATTTTAATGAAGGGTAAGTGAGGAAAATACAGATCCTCCGTTTGAGTTTAATTTCTATACTATTAAGAAATTATTTTTTAGAGAAAAAAAATTTTGCAGCCATAAACCTAAATTTATATTTTTCGTATCCATTAAATTTGCAATATTTCTTTCACTAAATCAAATTTATATATAAATTATATAGAAAATTTAAATATGTTTTAATTTCTAATGTATTTTTTTAATCTTTATTAAATTTCTTCTCTCTTTCATTTCTAAATATTTTAATATTTTTAAACTCCTTTTATTTATATTCAAACAATTTTTAAATATTTTTAAATTATTTCTTTTCGTTAAGAACATTCTTATATATGTGTATGTGTGTATATATATATATATATATATATATATATATATATATATATATATATATATATATATATATATATATATATATATTCAACTTTAAATTCAATCTTTCGTAACGTTAATACATATATAGAAATAATACAAATTATTTTCTTATGAATAATCTGATTTAGGGCCATTAACATAATCAAAGTGCTGAGAATCAACATCAATCACAATGTAATATATCATTAAAACAGTGTTCCTTATTTGAATATATATTCACTTGTATTCATATATTTTGTCACAATGCAGCTATTCGAGAATAATTTTAGTTATATTAAAGAAAAGATGGTGGCTATATTTTATTTTAAAACTGGTAACACAGGATGAATGAATTGTTTAAAGGACAATATAAAGATGCTCAATGAAACAATCCAAATTTTAATTCTTATAATATGCTTTTCAATTTAATTCGTCCCTTGCGAATAACATAAATTTAAATTTAAAAGCAAATTGCCGCGTGTAAATTCATTATATTCTATCACGCTTTCTACCCCATCAAAAGGCTATAATAGCACTAACGTATAAGCTTATTAGTTCCGCAGCGGGTGAGCTTTGTGGGTTGATATAATTGACTCGTGACGCTGACACCTACATCAAAGGAATGCCGGAAATTTGACTCATTTGATAGATAGGTCGGCTGGACTTAATACATATGGAAGATATGTAAATACGTTCTCTGCTCTAATATCCGTGGCACGATATAGCGATTCCTTATTCCTTGGGCAACCTATAGTTTAATCTTTGCTTGAATAATAGCTACATTAAAACAGTGGCCATGTTTGTAACTAATTTAAACATTGGCAAATGAAAAATCTATTGCAGAATGAACTTATCTTGTGTGATGTGCTAAATGCAACACCATGAAAAGTTGCAGAGATATGATAACTTCCGCAGAATACTTAATGCAACATATTATGGAAATTCTTTAAGCTGCAAGTTGTTCTAATTATAGCACTAGATAAAATGGAAAAAATAGTTGACAGTCCTGCAGTGTTACCCCTGAAAGAGTCTAGGATTTTAGGAACTCCAAGATTTCTGGATCAAAAGACGCCTGGACAAATACCCGCTACGCACACTGAAAGCTATTTGAAAGGTCGGATTGCAAGAGGTTATGTACGGGTGTTGAGTTTGCTGTTTGTTCATGTTTAGTTTTTATTTCAGTTGAAACTCGCGTAAATATGTCGTATGCTTATCACCCTCTGAATGGATGAATGAATCGACAAGACGCGAATGGTAGAGAGAGACTCTACACGGAGAGAAAACTCACAGGTAGACCTATAAAACAAGGGAAATTGTGGAGGCTATAAACTAAACCTTTTTGTTGACAAGCGTTATATGTGGAGAACTCTAGATGCTCCAATATCTTATTGGTTAAGATGAGTAATTGGAAACGGTTGAGTGCATACTTTGCTTACTATTAACGCCATCGCCAGTGTGAAATATTACTATGCTATCGCAAATGAAAGACTTGAGCAACTGAATTACATTTCTTTTAATATTGATTAATGCCAATCATTAAATGAGGGTGTGGTTGTCGGTGAGATTGAACCAATTACACTACTATATTATAATCTGACACCCTTCTTATACGTGAAATAATTTAGAATTCAATTATCTACAATAATAGTTCACTTTTAGTACGCATCAGAGGCACACCGACATTCCAAAAGTACGTTGACGAGGAACTCTAAATTTTTATGCTACCATAACTTCAACAATTATTGCCATTTTACAGTGGACAGTAAGCCGAAAAAGAAGGCATTTGGTTTGTACCAAAGAATGCCATTTTGCTGCAGAACAATGTGATATCGTTCCAGAACTTGCCAATTGACAAGCCTTTCACATCCAATTTTTCATTGCAAGATTTGGTCTTTCACCAACAAAGGCTATCTGGGACATGTTTGGACGTCATTTGTCTTCGATATCTTCACTTTTGTCCGCGAAAGAACAGCGAAGAATTATTTAGAATACATAGAATTTTTCAATCCTCAAAACATTCGCACTTTAGTCTCTTGCAGAATGTCTATTTGAATCGTGAGTTTTCCATACTTCTTCTGATTATTGTATTTTTTATACATATATAAATTATCAAGAAGTTGAGAGAATATATTGAAGGCATTGTGAATAATTTGCATTTTTATTAATATAATTTATAGTTACTGATTGTTATTTGCCCCTTTTTATTTAAACAATGAATTATAGAGTAAAATAGAATTCAAAGATGTTCAAACCAATTTTTCTGTGAATACTACATTGAAAGAAACTATTTCTTGCACTTGATGCTATTCATCATCAGTTTAATCAAAGTCTGAAATTTTATGTAAATTATTTCAATAATATTATGTTGGGCATAAAATGTTAATTTGTTACATTTTATTTTTGATCACAAAATTTCTGTGATGTTTTAGTCACAAAAAACGCGAAATGTAACTCTAGAAGAACGAAACAACAAACCAAGTTATTACAAATTACTTGAAAAAGGTATTTTTTGGAAAGATTTTTTAATTCTCTAATTTTTGTCAAAATCTTAGAAAATATGTTAAAATACAAATTTTTGTGAATCTGTAATTTATCTTTCACAGGTATGTTGTAGATAATCTCGGGACTATCTAGCAGAACTAGATAGTTCCCATAAATCCGGAAATATACAAAATGTCTAAAAAAAAGATGAGGGTTTCGCAGTACATCGTCCTTGCTAAAATTTAAACACACCAAAATATGAGCAAGGAAGATCATATTAGCTGTGCACGAATGGCACTCCGGGAATATTTTTTTTATCTTAAAAATGGGGGTTTTTGTGTGGCCACTCAAAAAACTCGAAAAAGCAGTTTGATGGGATCTTGATCTAACAATTAAGTTATACTTTTGTGTTATCAGATTTATAACTCGATTAATAATATACAAGATAACATAAAATATTTCAAGTCTAAGCTGAAAATCCACTAATACCCAGTATAATAAAGCTTTACTTTCATAGATCTAAGCTCAAACCTCCGAGGAAAGACATTAATGCTGATGAAAGACCTATTTTCCTCAATATAATCTTAAAAATTTAAGAATGTGAAAATCTCATCTAATTTTACTGTCAATAATACTTTGCCGGGGCTGATTTGTGTAAGTGTGTGATAAAGAGCCAGCTCAGATATTGACCTCGTTTCACGATAAATTATCTAAACTACGAGATGTTTAATTGGGTTTAAAGTAATAACAGATTCATTCGGTTCAAAATTCATGTACACATCTTTATGCATATGTTTAATACTATTGCAAGATTCTTGCATAAATAACTAAATTATTCGCAGCCAGATATATTGTTGTTACGGAAATTTACTAGAACTGTAAATGTTCTCGGAGGCTTATTGGCGTATGTTTTTAGAAATAATTAATCTTTTAAATAAGTTATAAAGTTTTTCAAAGTATTTATAAAAACCCTCCTTTCCTTATTTCAGTTTTGATTTTGGAATGAAATTAAATTTTTGGGATGCCTTTCTTATTAGGTTGTTTACATCTGGTGGAAGCAGATTGAATGAGTTCATTACTTTCCGAGAAGTTACTTTCTTTTTCGAGAAATATTATTTAAAACTTTGGCTCAACGTTCCTTTATTTTATTTCTTTTTCAATTACTGAAAGGAAATGATATCTTATCTCAACGCCCTTATCCATCCATCCCCTTAGCGTTTGAAATCATTTTTTTATTTGGAAGTATTTCAGCTGTTTTTGAAAACCTTAGTTTTCGAAATATTATTAAAGCGAATACAAAATATAAAGATTAAAAAAAAAGAAAAATACAAAATAGAGTAATCTTATTAATGCTGAACAGGATGTTGAAAATGAAATTGCGAAATCTTCTTATCCGTGATAAATTTTTTAAAAAAATCCCTCCCTGTGACCGTATTTCCAGAGTACGGAATTCCCTAAGGGATGCAGCTTAACCAGTGAATGGTTATGGAAAATCCTGTCATCCGTTAAATGTGCCCGACCACAGATTGGAAATTCAATTAAAAATACGTAGAGACTAATACATTTCTACCACTCTTTAAAAACGTGTTTATACTTGTAAAGCTTTAAATTAAAATTCTGATAGGATATTTTAAGGAAGTGCGAAATTGATTAGTCTGAAAGCTTTTGTAGTTATGGCAACATCTGCTTTTCTATCTTTTCTGCAATTGTTCTTCATAATCGAATTTATCCGTGACTTTTGTCGCCTGTATTCCTAGCTTTTAGATCAGGTTTTGTTGAATTATTTCGAAGTTTTTCTCAGTGGCTATATTGTTATTCTTTTTACGACATCTGCTACACTTTTTTCGATATTATTTCGAATTAAATTACTCTTCTTTACAGCAAGTTTAATTCAATTTTCGCATCAATAATTCTGTTAACATTAAATTGTTTCTAATTTTTCAATTATTATTACTATTATTTGCGTTTTCTAAATGGAATAAAGATTTTAATGCGGTTAATTCCCAGTCATTCACCATTTCGTCATTGCATAATGGATAAGCTAAAGATTTAAAACTTGTTATAAGGCTTCTACCATCCACCTCGTTTTGCCTTTTGAGAGGGAATTTATATAGAGTAAGAACCATAATTACTTGGTCCAAGGGATATAAATTAGAAAACTCAGGCACATACCCCCATAGATATGCACGAGGAAAATAGAACTATATTATCATTTTTCCTTTGCTCAATAATCCTAAGATGTATACTAGGACATTCTCGAGGATTCTACTCTGGAGACCATGGTCCTGCTATAAGTTCACAGTAGGGTTTTATTGAATATTTACAGGATTGGATAATCGGTAAAATTTACTTACGGATACATCGTGATTTTTTTGAAGCCAAGTTTGGCTCCAAAATGTGAATAATAAAATAGCAACCGTGAAACTACATAAGTTAAAGTACTGAAAACACTAGGGCTACCAAAAATTAAATTTTATCGCCAATTTTTTTGTTAAACCAATTATTTATCAACCTATTCTACACCGAACCCGGATAATCTTATTTCTATATTTTATTAAAAATTAAAATTCCCAATAAAAAGTTTGTGAAGAAACATACTGTCGATTATTCCAATTTTACCAGAATTAGTCATAGTTTGCGTATAATAGAAAACCTAAAACGACCGTAAAGTCAATTTTTAAGTAAAAACGTTTGATTTTAATTGTTGCTTTTAATCAACAAATTACTGTATTGTTTTTATTTCCTTTAGAATTTCTCATTATGAAAGGCTTAGAATTCTTAAAGTTATTCAAAGTATACTTTTCATTCGGTGTATTGAGGCCATTATATTTTTATTGAAGACAATCCTCCCTGGCAAAGTTTTGCGAGATGGCGCCATGAGTAACTAGAACCACAGAAACTGATATAAATTATATAGTTAACCATGAATAAGAACAGATTTTTTAAAAGATTTTATATTTATTTATATAGTTTATTTTCAGTTTAAATAAAAACATTTAATTATATATTTCACATAATCGCATCAAGCAAAAATAAATGAATAATAACTCAAACTCTGAAGTCAAATATATTCGGATCAATTTAAATAAGGTTCTTAAATGTGATAGGAATAATGTTTCATTATCCTGGCTCGTACAAATAATTAAATATTAAATTTCGTTTGAAAAAACAAAATTGTTATTCAAATTAATTATATTAATCGAAAATTATATTCGATTTATATTTAAGTGTACCTTAAAACTTTATTAAATTATTAGGTTGTAATTATTTGCCCTAGGTATTTTTAAAAGTAAAAAGTTATCTAAATTTTTAAAAAATTTAAAATTTTGTAACAGATATATATGCATTAACTTGAGTGCTTACGTTAAAATATACAAACATTTTTGGGGAATATTTAAAATTATGCTAAAATTCTTGATTATCTAATCTTGGATATTCATTTCAGCAGCTCGTGGGTTTTGATTGATTGATAAGTATAGCAACTTGAAATTCTCTTTGAACTGTATGACCTAATCGAATCCGGTCTATGTAAAAAAATACCACAACAAAAAGCAAATAAAATATCGGAAACTAACCTATCAAATTTCAATTATCGATTTAAATTTTTATTAAATTACTGTGTAATAATTCAAGGATTTACTATAACTTTGTACTTAACAGGTAAAATTTTTAATATAAATTTTTTCTCCATTAAAATCGATTCAAAATTAGTTAAATTATTTAATTAGTCTAAATTAATAATATAAATGCATCATTTAATTTTTTAAATAAAGAAAGAATGCTTTAGTTAATACATACATCTGCATATCATCTTGTGTCAGATGCAGCTCAATTAATAAGAATGTGCTCATAATATTAATGTAATCAAACATACACCTAATTTAATCGATCATGTTATCATAATTAAAAGAAATAAGAATTTTTACTGAAAAGACATTTTGAATGCAATTTAATAATTAATAAATTAGTCGGACGCATTAAGGAAACACCTTCATTGCTAATTTGAATCAAATTAGAGATTTTAGTTCTAGGGAAAAAAACTTTTTTTCGATTTGAATAAATCTCAACAGCGCAAAATCAAACAATTTTATGCTTTTCTTAATAATTCGTTTAACGTCTTTAGGTTTTAAGGCGCTTCATCTTCAGCAATGGTTGACATTTTAAAACTATTCAATTTTTCATTTCTTTGTCCTTATTCTTCATTCGTTTCTTCATTTTTCCTTCTTATTTAAAAAAATCTGTCGTCGCCAGTTGCTTTCAAATTCTGTACGATTTCATTGGTTTCATTTTCAATCAATGAAATCCTTTAAATCTGTTGGCAGTTCTTCACCGGAACTGACGTTTGCAATTGCTTATTTTAGTTCCTATGCGATTTTAATAATGTATTTTTTCTCTTGGTTTATTTTACATTTCTTTAAAATTGACAATTTTGACAATTTTTATTATTATTTGTAATTAAATTTCCATATTGCCTAGCTGTTAAGTTACAACTTTATTTAGCATTATAAGAAATAATTATTTTTAATATTATAATACTATTTTAAACATTATCGTGAAAAGACGAACATATCCTATATATCAAGTGTGCTTTATTTACTACTTTAAAAATTGTGAACATAAATAAATTTATTATTTTTATGATCGATTCATTGATTATATTTTTTCAGAATCTATTATCACAAAAGGTTGTTAAATATTTTTTTTAATTTTCCCAAAGAAATTAAACAATTTACTTATTATTATTATTGATTAGACTTATATATAATATTACTGATGAAGTGTCTTCGTTGAAGGATAACATATTTACTCTACCGGATATCAATTTGTAGCTGAAATCCATTGTTATGCTAATTGTATCTATACCATGTAAAGTAGTACTTATATATTATTAATAATAGTGGGAGATTGCAACATTAGAATAAAAAAAAGCAATTACAAATCTAAATTTATTAGTATCTAAAGAATTAAACAGAAACCAGCTAAATCTATTCATGAAATTCAAATTTTAAAATAAGCTGATTACTTAGTGCTTAAATTTTATTGGTCCATGCCCGGAAACTTACCAGATATTTAAAATGCATTTAGAAAATTAAGAACATTTAGTATATTACAGCTACGTTATTTGAAATGTGAAATTTTATGTAATTTTTTAAACCCTAAATGTGTTAAAAAAAGAAAAAATATCTTAATTTCTTAGCTTAACTATAAAATATGTATGTTGGAGGATTTGCAAACTATTTATAGCTCTTGTACTTTTTATTTGCGTGCTTGTGACAGTTGAATTTTTTCTTTTGAGTATGGTTGTCCTTCATAAGTTGTCATACAAAATTTGATTCGTGTGTTAAAGATTTATTTTTTACCTTCGAGGGCATAAAGTTATTTAGAAAGTAACATGAATTGCATGAACGTAACATTTCATTTTGATATTCAAGAAATAATATCATTAAATGTAATCATATCTAACTGTGAATAATGATTTATAGAAGATGGTTGGAATCGCATTTGAATTTGGGCCAAGTAAAATTGGGATATTTTTTGTATATTTTGTTTTTTTGTATTTAAATGTTGCTGTATGTACTCCAACAATTAAGGAAATATTTGAAAATAAAGCATAAACCTCTCTCAAAATTGATTAGCATTATTTTATGGATAACATTAGTTAAAGAGTACCGAATCTGTACAAATAATGTTACGTAAGTCTTGTAGCATTCGAATACCCTCCCCATTTGGATTCTAACTGTTCCTCTGTGTCATCTCCACCCCCACCGTTTTTGACACGGAGCAGAGAAAGATCTGCAGTTGGCGGATGGATCAACCCAGCTATTCCTCTGCTGGTGTTTCGAAACGTCATTACTTTCACTTTTCGTCCTGAGTACCCTTCCTCTCATCCCAGCGTAATGACATCACGTCTAACATCCCTTTTAAAGTGTCGGTGACATCTTATAAAATAAATTCTTTTCCCCTCCATAGCTCACCGAGGAGGATGTCTTCTTTTCCATTTGTACTCGCGTTCTGATTCCGAAGACCATTCCGAGCCAAATACTCGACGAGAACACAGTTATTCCTCACCTTTTTGAAATGCTGTACTCGTCGTGTAGGATTTTTTGTTGCCGCAGGACCTTAATGGTGTCAGGAATTCTTTATGTGCCTCGTGAGGTTGAGGAAGAATGGCATGGACGGGGAAGCGGAATAATGGAGTCTGAAAACACAAATATTCCACTAGTTTTTTTTTTTTTTTTATACAATTTTTTTTAAAATATTCGATTCATATCGTTGTAGTATGCTTTGCTTGATGTGTTTATAGCCTTGTCAATGATCTGAACATACCGAAGTTCAAATGCATTACATTTTTGTAGATCTGTGATATTTTTTTCCGACTTGCATAGTATTAGAGAAGTTTTAGGTTTTGTTTTTTCTGCTTGGATGGTGAATGACATGCTGTAAAAGATATTTAACATGTTTGTTTTAGTATTTTAGGCACAATGACTCTTGTAGTGGCTTGCCAAACAGAAGATTGAGTATTTGAACGATCCGTTGTTTAGAAGTTTATCTATTCGATTCCCACTTCAGGCTTTTTTATTAGTCTGAAATCCAGTTTAAATTGCAGGTCCCCGTTGAATATGTCCTCACCTGCAAAATGAAACCGTAGAGGGATATCTAACCAAAAATTATGCTAGTGATACTTTATGCATTTAAAATTTATATTTAATCTTCTTTTTCTTTTCTTTCTTTCTAAAAATGACACTGATATTGCCTATAGTCAATATTAAATTTTCGTTAGTAAAGCAAAAATTTTCTCTTGTGCACTGGTGATCGGTTTGAATTGCTTGCCACTCAACAATCATATTTTGCTCATGAAATCTAATTAAACCTGGATTTGATGTTTTAGATTTCGAACCACTACAAACATCCAGGTGGGAATTGAATCCATCAGTTGTTAAATTGGAGACTAGAGTGATAACCTTTGGCTGGCAGCTGGGCTAGTACAGTGCTAAAATTTAATGACGAATATTCAGCTATTTTAATTTTAACTTAATGCTCTGTCAATGCATGAAAGATTAAAAACTCGATTTCACATTACATTCCTTTTAGGTCGAGAGGTATTTTCTTATGCTCTTGTAATACATTTCAGTGGAATATTTTAAAGTTTTTATGGATAATAGTAATACATATTTCAAATTTAAAAACGTGAGTCAGTTATTTGGGTAGATATTTTTGTACAAAATAAGTTGGATTATTTATTATTCAGTAATTGTTTTGATCGAATTCGGATATTTCATTAGATTCCAAAAGCCAGGTATGGTGTATATATCTCCAAGTACTATCTATAAATTGGTGTATAGAATTGAATTCTCCTCCTTGTTATATAAATGGGATGAGATCGCTATCCAAGATTTCTTTTGGAAAGCGTATGCTATAAGCGTTTTCTTATTAATGTATATATAGTTTTGTGTTATGGAATTTTTGTGCTGAGTGCAAAATTAGAAGATGAATTTTTTTTTAAACTATATTCTCTGTTACAGAGACATTGATCAGATTGAAATTTAAGATCAATTTTATCATTGTGTTTCGAATGCTATGCTACTAGGATTTTCACCTATTTATGCTCTATAAGGGGCGGAAGTAATGACGGATTTATATTGTAGGCTGCCTAGTGGGCGTGCCATCATGGTCTCGAAAGTGAATCCTCATAGTTTAAAAGAAGGGCCAAACAGAAAGTTTTTAAATTTGGCCTGCCACATCTAGAAGAATTTCACATGAAGAATATTGTGACCTCGACATATTTAATGTGCCAGAACAGTCTCCAGACTATTATAAAATATGTTCCATTAATAAACACATTTTGTTGTAATTTGGAGAACATTTTTAAAAATACAGTTTTCGAATTATATCAAATTAAAAAATATCTTTGAATAATATGTTGAACATTCAATTCAAATTTATGTGTTCAAAATGTTATTCGATAATTTTCTGCGTTTTACTTTTAAATAATGTACATTTTTAAGATTTTTAATTCTGTATATTGGGTTTCTTTAGTTTTATTTGACTCTGCGCACCTAATAAAATATTAAATCAAAGTTTTTTGGTTCTTTTTGCTTAAAGTGTCAACCACATATAAATGCTGGTTTATTAATACAAAATATTATGTGAATTATTCTTGATTATTAAGAGTTGACATACAATTATAAATTCAAAATAATTTTATTAAATATGCATGACTTTGTCACTTGCGTCATTAAGGTAAAAATATTTTAAATCAAAATATTTGTAATCGTAATCACGTTTTAAATCTGATGAAATGAAGAGATAATAAGGCGAAAATAAATGCTTATACAATTAGTTGAAAAATGAATCTTATAAAACGATCTTATTTTAATAAATGCTCTTCGGCAAGATTCACAGAGATTATATTTTAATCTTTTCAGTTGTAATTGAAGTAAATCTGTGAATTTCATGAGTAAAAAAAATATACAAAGAAGGAGCATGACTTGTGTCATTCATTGAATTTTTTTTCTAAAAATTAATGTTGGAGGATACATCTGGTATTATTTTTAGAAAATTAAATTCCTTCTCTCTGTTTAAGCGTTGTTCATTCTTTTGTGAAAGGTTGCAATCAAAAAGTAATTCTGTACGTAAGATTCCAGTATTAAAGTCGGAAAGGAAAAATGGATTTGCGCCATACAATCCAAACTTTTATTATTGCTTCCTTAAATTTATGTCACATCAGTGGAACTATGAAATTTATTGCTTGGATGCTGAGTATCTTTTATTTACTGTTTGAGATTTTGATTTGAAATTTCAGAGAAATTGAATACTTTTTCATAACTTTTTTATTTGAACTGTTTTGGAGCTTTTGTTTGAAGAGTATGTACTTCAACTTCACTGAAGTACTTCCATATTTCAGAAATGAAGAGCTGAATTTGATATTTGATTTAAGTACTTTTTTTCATTTTATCTGTTTGGCTTCTATTTATTCATTTCAATTGCTGGTATTGTCTTATTTTGTTTTGAGGAGATTAATAAATATTATAATACTAGTTTCTTAACGCAAAGAATAAAGGTTGAAAATTATATCACTTGTGTAAACAAATAAAAGTTGTACTAATGAGCTTATAGCATAGTAGAGAATATTATTTGATGCTAAAAAAAATTCAAATCAATAAAAAATCATGTTTTTGACTTTTCCGAAATGTCTAAGAAATGTATTATGAATAACATGCTAGTTTTCTTATGTAAGTTAGCTTATGTAAGTTTATCAAAATACTTGTTCATTTAAAATTTTTAAAATACAAGTATTTTTTTAAAAATCAATTCATTGTTTCTGAAACACTTTCAAATTTATTAACTTTTTCATCTTTAAAATATTCAAATTTTAAAACAATATTGTTTAAAGTAGAATATATATATATATATATATATATATATATATATATATATATATATATATATATATATATGTATGTATATTTATATATATATGTATATATAATATACATACACTGCTGGCCACCGTAAAGGGAACACCTTGAAGCAAGCATGCAAATAACATGAAATTTACAGCATGCATTAGCAGAGGTGAGACATGCAAACGATTAGAATTTCAAAGTAGACGCGCATCATGCCTATGCCTGTGGCCCCACTTCAAAGCTCAGCTGATTTCAAGCTCAGCAATTGTTTTTTTTTTTCCACAAAAAGAAAAAAAACGATCTATTATACTTTGTAAAAAACAACGATCGTTTTTTGATCAAGTATCCGAATTCGACAGAAGAAAGATAGAGGCCTACCGAGATTGAAGATTATCTTTCAGGGAAATGAGTCGTCATGTTGGACGAAACCAAACAACTGTAATGCGGATATGTGATCGTTGGATGCAGGAGGGTACGACGCATCGACCTATTCGAATCCATCCATATTAGTGCACCGCTTCACGTGATGACAGGCAAATTGTGCGCATGGCAGTAACAGATCGCTCAGTCTCATCCCAAACCATAGCACAGAAAATTCAATCTGTAATGCATCATACAGTGTTTGCTCGTGCCATTAGACGCCGTTTACAGCAGAGTGGTCTGTCCGCAAGACGTCCATTCCTTCTACCTTTGACGCAAAACCACAGACGTCTCCACCGCCAATGGTGCGACGAAAGAAGGATGTGGACGGCAGAATGGAATGAAATTGTCATTACTGAGGAGTCACGCTTCTGTCTGTGACACCACGATGGTCGCATTCGAGTCTGGAGATACCGTGGTGGAGAGAAGAGGCTGAACTGCTGCGTTATATTCACCGCCACACTGGTCCTGCACTATGTATTATGGTATGGGGCGATTGTATATCATTCTCGTACTCTTTTAGTACGCGTTGCCGGTACTTTAAACAGCCAGTGCCACATCTCCAAGTTGTCCTAGTTCTTTAGCTGTCCTTCCTTACCTTCAGGGCTTGTTTAGAGCCATATTTCAACAGGATAATACGCGACCACAATTGTAACGCATTATCCAAGGGTTGAATTGTTTCTCTGGAAGGCTCGCTCTCCGGATCTTTCGCCGATAGAAAACATGTGGTCCATGATTGCTCGACGATTGACCCAGATTACATCCCCAGCTGCCACACCAGACCAACTTTGGCAACGCGTGGAAGTTGCTTGGTCTGCTGTACCTCAAGAACTCATCCAAAGTCTCTTTGAATCAATGCCGAGTCGTGTGGCAGCGGCGATCTCCAATACAGGCGAATTCTTGTGTATGATCTCCAACAATGGCAACAATTACAATTTGGGTGGCCAGCAGTGTGTCCGCAATATTTAATTGAACTGTTTGCTTTTTTATAGCTATTTTAATGTGCTTTGAAAGTGTTTCTTATTTTTATTGCATAAAATTATATTCATATCATTTATATATTATAGTACCATTTATTTGTATCGCTTTGTTTTGAAACAACATCTTAATCACACCACCTTCTCGACTGTCCTTATCTAGTAGAGAAGAATAACAAAACTTAACAGCAACTTGAATCACGTGGCAGACATGTGATTGAGTTTTTTTCCTTACTTCCTGTCCATCAGATTGAATTAAAAATTCAACTTTTATATGCGCTGTTCCTAAAAATTTCTTTGAGTTCGTAGAACTCATCTCTTTTCATTGCCGGTTGGTGAAAAGAAGTAAGTCCTTAAGCCTTCCAGGAAACTTAAATTCAATCTTCCTCAGCTCTCATTTCAGAACTTTTTTTTTCTTTCTTGCTTTAGAATCACATCCCTGGAGGGACTTCATAAGAAACCACCCTGCCTTCTTTTCTTGAGGAAATATATATTATTTTCTGTCCATTTTTAGAGATCAAAGTCGCTTTCCCGAAATTAAAG
Source organism: Latrodectus hesperus (assembly GCA_037975125.1). Taxonomy (NCBI): domain Eukaryota; kingdom Metazoa; phylum Arthropoda; class Arachnida; order Araneae; family Theridiidae; genus Latrodectus; species Latrodectus hesperus. The sequence continues at coordinate 93,632,633 of CM075851.1, forward strand.
TTACGAAGAAAAAAAATATCAGACTTTGTTGCCGTTTTTTGAATTAGACGTCTGAAAAACGGCAAGTGAGAATTTATCTATGGAAAAAAAGCTCTTCCTGAATGTTAAACAGTTCAATTACCCCTTTTCGAGAATGATGAAAAAAATAGCGACGTTTTCAGAATCAAAATGCCGTCCTGCGGAAGAAGATTCGAATGCCCATTCGTCAAAGGGTGCTGGAGTTTTCTATAGATTTATTCGAGGCAAGTCGTAGAAAAATGAATCACCTTTAACGTTTTCTAACAAGAATATTTTTGAATCTAGAGAGCAAAGTAAATGAATGTAATAATCATCGAAATATTTACTTTTTCCTTAAGATTTTTTTGTTTACAAACGGAACAATTACTTATTGACCAATGAGAAATACGAGTGCAAACATATTTGAATGCTTAACAAGCATTTTTATTTTTCTTTTTTTGTAAAAAAAAGTGCTCTACCCATCTTTTGCTTTGAATGAGCAATGTGGGGTGGCAAAAGGATCTCTTGGACATGGCTTGTTGGTTATCTGAAACAAAAAGGGTAGCTTTATAGGGCAGCAGCTAACTTCATCTCTTATTCAACAAGAGAGCTGTTCTAGGTAAAAAAAAGGTAAGAATTCTTTGGAATTTTTGCCTTTTTTAACCTCCAAAAAAAGAATAGAATGTGTTATGTATTCCGTAGTGTTCTATCTTATTCTGCTTTTTCTCAAGATCACTTAGAATTTGTTTTTCTTTTGATGTGTTATTTTTTTATTCCCTTAAAAAATTTCTTTTCTTCTGTTTTTGTGTTCTTTGATATCAAAATAAATCCATCTACTTTGCGTAGTTCCCCCATGCTATTAATTAAATGTGTACCTGAGCGTTTAAATGACTACTTTAAGATTCAACGGGTTTTTTTTCTTTTTTCTAAAAATGTGCAAATTTCTTCGATCAATATTAACAACTTTAATAATTAATTAGTATCTTAATTTCATCAAATTAATACATTAAAATTCAATTTAAATAACTTAATTTCTTTTAATTATGTCTCGTTCAAAACGATTCCTGAAAAATTTGTATCATTCGAATGAAATGAAGTTTGTTCTAAAACAAAGCAATATATCTTGATTAATTTAAGATATTAGATGCATTGTTAAGACATTCATTGCTAATATAAATTAGATACAAAAAAGTATAAACTGCAAAAGGTAGTTATTTGTATGCTTTGTTATGAAGACAGTTACTTTAATAAATTTGTTAGTTATTTTAATTGATGCCTTTGATTGACATAAAAATAAATTTATTTCAAAATTACTTATAAATGTTTTAAATCAAAATTAAAGAATTATTTCATGAAATGTCGTGGCTTAAGTTTTCCCAATCTTTATCGTCATTAGATTCATGTTAAATAATGAAAGCTTAATAAACATATAGCTTAACATTAAAATTAATTCTTATCTCTATTATATTATAAAAACTGAATTAGTGTTCGAGATCCTAATTATTTTAACTCGTAATTTTTTTAATATTACTACGCCTACACACATGTTTCGTATTAAATTAATTTAAATAATTCATATAGCATTGCATACACAAAAGCGTATGCACTCACACACGGGGGACAGTGATGATAAAATTTTTGTGCTTGTGATTTTTCACCATTGGATTTTTTTTATGTATTTTTTCATTATATTGCTTCTTCCTAGTAAATATTGCTGTTTTTTTTATTTATTTATTTTTATTGAATCTAAATCTCTTTTTCTAATTATAGCAATAAATTGTTAGTAAATTTTTATTCATTTTTAAATTGATTTGGTTGGTAAAATGAATAATTTTTAACATTATGTTAAGACTAACATGGCGTATTTGATTTTGATATCAGTTTCGGATGCCAAGCATTGTCTACATTTAATACACTAACTGTTCTCGAATTTATATGTTACAGAAGCCAAGTTAACATACGTAAGTTGAGATTCGAAGTATTTCAAAAATGTTATTAACTTCAGCTCCATTGTTGTCATCCTGTATATATTTTTCTCGTTTCCTTGGATCTCCGAGAACAATGCTATACAGTTTCAGTTCAGAATTTTGCTTTTTCTGTGTCTGCGAGGAAAGACTCGAATTTTAAGCGTCCTCTCGCAGTATATATACTAGAGTTTATTTTGACGGAAAATCGCTGCAGAGAAGCAGGAAATAAAACCAATTTTTACTTCTGTTGCCGAGTTTGTATCATATTTTTTTATTCCAACAAAGCATCCTCAAAATCGGATCCTTTCGGAAACACAATATTGCCAATCATGTCGCCTTTCAGTGTGTGTGTGGGGGTGCACTTGAAAAAAATGCCGCTGCGTTTTGCTGATCGGAAAATATCTCGTCTACCTTGTTTTCTTATTTTATGCACATATTTTCTTCGATATTCTGAGAGAATGAGTTCACATGCAAAAATGTATTTTGCTTGATATGCGCGATTAGAACTAAATTTTTAATATCCATTGTGCAGCTGTGAATTTAAAACTCCATAATAACTGGGGTATCTGAATCTAGAAAATTTAACTCTCTTAGTTTTAATTATCTTATGGCTCGGACCTTGCTTTTGGAGTTGAAAGGGACTTTCATTTAATCGTGGCCACTTGAACTGTGAGGGATTGATTAGAATTATTTGTTCATAGCGAATAGCATCAAATAGATTAGTAATATGTTTTATTTAAAAATATTAGTTTTTTAAAAATATATCTCTAAATCACCAATAAATCATCAATAAAAGGAAAAGTGTAAATCGTGAATCATAAAACTAACCGTTCTAGGAATTGGTTGGGAAATCAATTTATAGTGGGTGTATCAATTTGAAAATTATTAGGATCAAACTAGTTTCATAGTTTGCCTGTTGTAAATTTTGTTATATATATATATATATATATATATATATATATATATATATATATATATATATATATATATATGTATATATATGATCTTACTGTTTTTGGAAATATCTAATGGAATGTAAAAGTTAATGATATCGAAAATTTTAAAATGGAAAGTAATGTTCAATAATCTCTCTTAGTTTCAGTTATTTATATTGCTCATAACAATTAAAAAAAATTTTGTTTATTCATGTCCAGGAAAGATGCTAGCCAGTTCATTTGAGAAAAAAAATGATGCTTCGTTCCTCCTCTCCAAAAAATATCCATTAACGTGGCACAATAGTCTGTAAGAGCCATTCCTTAGGAAAAATTATCTTATGATCAAAAAGCTTATTTCAGCAAAAGTTGTAATAATGAATTTGTAATTAAAGCATTTGGATATTAAACTTTAATTAAAAAAACTGTTATTAAAATTAGATATTTTGATCAGAAAAATTCCATTTGTATAAACAATTTATATTTTTAGTATAAAATGATCGTGAAGATCCTTAAAATAACTGAATATGCGTATAAAAATTAAGTTATTTTGAGTTAGAGTTCAGTTTATAAACAAATTAAAAATTTTTTAACTTTAACAATTTCAAATGCGTCAAAATTATTTATTAGTGGTAAATTCTGTTGTGATAGAAATACATTCGTAATCAAGTTGCAAATTATATTTTTCAACATTTTCTCGAAGTAAATCCATTGGAAGATCAGAAGTTGTACTTCAGCAAAAATATTTTATCCCTTAAAGTAATTTATTTATTCTATAAGAGAATGTGTGTCCACAAATATTGTGCTCCGAATATTTTCATTTTGTTACAAAGAAGACACAAAATTAATCACATTTTATTTGCAGACATTTCTCTGCATGCCCTTCGGCATATTGATATCGAATTTTTCTGCACATCAAATTCATATATTTTCTGGTTCCATGCTTGAATTCTTGTAATTTATAATTTGAATTTCAAATTAATTTTCTACTTATTGATGCACGATTGTATATTATGCATCAATGCTATTTAAAAGCATTAAAAGTGTTTGAAACACACAAACTACGGATGCATAATTTAGAATCGGAAAATAATTAATTCCATTTTGTTTGTTAATGTTAATTATCTATAACTTAATTACGCATGTAAATAAATTATAGATAATTAGCCCCCATTGCAACATAATATTTTTGAAGCGTTTAATTATTTCGTTTGTATGATAACATAACTAACGTGTTACGAATTTTCTTTCTGTTAAATATGTACATAAATTTTATATACTAGCGTCTAAGTTATAAAATCTTTTAATACTAAAGTTGTGCCGCCGATTTTGTCTAGTGATCAGCGTGACTGACTGCGGATGGGAGGTCCTGGATTTGAATCCCGGTTCGGGTATGAATGTACTTTCTCTATCTATCATGTCTTTGTCTTTTCCTTGTATAAGTGGTTGTTTACCCTATAAACGGGTACCTCTGGCATGTGTGTACTGAGGAAGTCGGACTCCACACCAAATTACGGTTCAGTTGGAAAAATGGAGCAGCGCACTCCATAATTCCAGCCTAGCTGGTCCAAGACAATAACAATGCTAAAGTTGTAGATCATTTAGTGTTACCCAGGGTGCACCGCGAGGTTGCAAACCCCCGTCTGGCCCCGATGATTTAATTGAAAATCAAAATAGGTTGAACACTCAGAGGTTTAAGTCAATTCTCTGCACTGCACTTGGGACACTTGTATAAGAGATACTAGAGAGTTCGACACAAGATGAACGATTTATAAATTTACTGTGGTTTCAATTTTGTTTTCTGAGTTCATGTTACTTTTATTCTTTGTTTTAGTTTTAATGTTTGCTATTCTGACTTCAGTTGTTTTCTAACCTGCTGTTAAAAATAAAAAATGTAATCATTTAATGTTGTCTTAGTTTCAATTAAATATCTTAATTTAGTTTTTTTTATTATTTACTTCAAATTTAAACTGCATGATGTATATTACGAGTCTATTGTTAGAATTATATGAATACGGAAAATTTTTTCTCATGTTCCAGTAAAACCAATATTGATCGATGTCTGTCTTTCATTTGTAGTTCGGTTTTTTTTAAAAAAAAAAACTTTAATATTGCTTTTTGACTACGAGGGCCAATTAAACCTGGATTTTCTGGATTCCTAACCACTACAGGCATCTACATTCTGGGTGGTACCTAAGTTCCCGTCCCGGAGGCTCCCTGACTAACGACTTAAGTCGTCAGGAACAAACCATTCTCGCTCGATTTCGAAGTGGACATCTTAAGACCCTAAAATTTTCTGGGAGTTCCCGAACCTTTGAAACCTGTACTAACTGCTCTACCGGGTAGGCTTTGCCTGAACATATCCTTTAGTGCCTGGGGCTCTCTAGGCAGGACTTGGTTGATGACCCTCTTCTGGTTTTGGATTATTGTAGAGTACAACGTCATGGACCTGGTCTAGCGCTGCTGGCCTTTAGGGGCATGCAACAACAACACATTCTGGGTGGGTATTGAATCTATGAGCTATTAAACAGAATGTCAAAGTGTCTGCCAGCTTGGCTATTTTGTCTCAGCTCTGTAGAACTGCTTAAAAATATACATAACTAACTTTCAATATTAGTTACGCTTTCAGAATAATAACAAAACTAAATATTTAAGTTGTAAATTCAGAAATTTAAAAATATTTCTTTTTATAAATTACAGCATTTAAATTGAAGAGATAACGAATTTGTGAATATGATTTTACATTTTATTTATTTATTGCATACAGTGATGTAAGAATTTTTACATTTTGTTATATTTATTTTCCTTTTCTTTATTCCTTAATTAAAATACTTTTTTTCTTTTCTAGGTAAGTAAAATGTTCATATATTTGAGATGATTTGTGAATTAACCCCTGCATATGATTGTAAGTACTTCGAAAATTTATTATTTCAAAAAGTTACCCCTGTGTAGGTAGCATCGCAGATTTAAACCATTTGTTTATTATTTTGTATTTCAATCAATTTAAAATTTATTGAAATCAAATTTGTATATTAATATAAATTAGAAATTCATACTGTTACATTTATGTAAAAAAAAAAAAAAAAGTATTCTTTCGAATAAAAGTTAGCAAAACACTTTTCAGATCAACTGCTTATTTTTAATTTTGAGACAATACTGATTTCGACGTTTTGATGGATTGCATGCGATAAGCTTGATGAATTACGACGTACTCATTTTCTAATATCAAAAAGTGCTCTTTCGACAGAATGGTTGTATTTTTATTAAAAAAATATTATAAGCTTAGTGCTTTTAATATCATAAATAAAGGCATCAATTTGCTATCGAAATTTTGTTCTTATACTTCAGTACCATGAAATTTTATACCAAATGCAGCGAACAAATATTATAAAACTGAATACAGACGAATCTATAAATTATTCGCGAATGTGTATTTATAAAAACATAAATATATAATAATGGATATAGAAATTTGAAATTATATATATATATATATATATATATATATATATATATATATATATATATATATATATATATATATAGATATTTATTTTATTTTATTTTATTTTATTTTGTTTTATTTATAATTTGTTTGAATATTTAATTTATACTTTGGTTGAAGCAGTATCTACAATTATACATTTTTTTTTGATGCAATGAACTTATTAATTCTAACGAAAGTATTAAAATAATAATTTTGAGTGATATTAATTACTGAAGTAAGTTCTTTTTTCACATTTCAGTGACTTAAAATTATGTATTTATATTATTTTTATTCATTCATAATTTAAGTTCAAAAATATTACTATACCAATTATTTAAAAATTATTGAAATAAAAATTCCTGAATAAATTACTGAAGTAACTTCTGCGTTAATAAGGTTCTTTATTTAAGTGTTTGTAGACTATCGCAATCTGACTTTTTAATAAATGCTAATTAGGGGTTTACTTGTATAAGAACATGAAAATCAAAGCTATTTTGGAAACACATATTAAAAGAAACTATATTAAACACAAAAATGCATAAATATATTCAGAAGCGTGTTGATTTATGAGAATTTAAAATGATCTAGAAGGAAGTATTTTAAGTCTCGATGTGCATGTATTATACGTTTTTAGATTAAAAATCAATATAGGAGTTTGCTGAAAAGCTGGTTAAAACTGAAATCGATGAAACAATTTTCTCAAATGTCATGAAGTTATAAAATATAGGTTTTATTTACTGATTTTAAACTAATTTTTATACGTTGGTTCATCATTTTTTTGTGTTAGATACTACAAAATTATGAAGATTTGAAAGTTTGCACTTGGGTCTATAAGTATGCATAATTGGGCCATTAAAGGAGGTAAAAGGAGACTTGCCCGAAACATCAACGCGCTGCTGACCACCTTAGTTGCAAGGGAGAAAACCTGCACCATCCAATGGGTCCCTGCACATGTTAACATCGAGAGAAATGAACAAACGTACTCCCTCGTCAAGGAGGCTAGGAATATCAAACCCCCTCCCACGACTACCACTTGCTTCGATGCAAACGCCGTCGCAAGGTATCAGCTCTGCGGGGGACTACAGAAAAAATAATGCCTACCGGAGCTTAATCCTGACCGTGGTATCACCTCTACTATCAGCAGAATGCGGACTGGGCACATGAGGGGTATGGTCATCATGCCCGACGGATTTAGAACCTACGCAGAATGCAGGCACTGCACAGGAGTTTCACTGGATCCGAGGCATCTCTTCTCTGCATCTCTGTTGCCACGACCCTCTTGAACATCGACCCCAACTGCTGCCATGACACCCTTTATACGGAAAAAGCTGAAGATTTGGCCAGGGATGTGCTCCATGCCTTTGGTCTCATATGACTTGTCTTTTTTTACCTTTTTTTTCTTTTTGCACTTGTCACACGACAACAACATTATGCATAACTGTGCCAAATTTATCTACGTCATTCCAACTTCAAACAAATTTGTACTTTTGTTATGTTTCTGTTTTGAATATTCCTGTGCGTGACATCATAGCTCTTGATATTCAGATATGTCAATGTAGGTAGTAATGATAAATGGGATATGGCTTAAGTGATGTTTTTAGATGCATGTATTCCCTGTAAGTGACGCATCAGTTTATTGGAAATGCTTGTTTTAAAGTCCAGTGGTACTGCTTTTAGTCAAAGCAAAACTATATTTTGACATCGCGTATTGGACAGCCTAAATGCCAAAGATTGTAAGACATTTTATTGTCCATCATGGAAATTTTCTTAGATAAGAAATAAATCTAATTACGAAAGAGGAAATACAGAAAACAACTAAGAACTTTTATAGCAAGCAGTAGTACAGCTTCCTTTTCCTATAGTTCAATCGCGACTAGAATTAAACTCGGAACTATTCATTCTGAAAAGCACTGTCCTACCATTAGGCCATGATTCTAGCAAAATATTACAATATTCCAATTGAAGTGTAAATAAATTTTGTCTGATTATTTCGTCTTGTACGAAACATTTTAACATTGGAATTAAACCAGTCACATGTGCGAGACATTAAGCAAAATTCAGTTTTGATATAACCTCTGGTGTTTCTTTTATATAAATTATTTTTTCTATTTTAAAAAATAATACTAAACTACTTCAAAGTGGCACAGAGTAAATATGGTGGTCAAGGCCTTCAGTGGCCATATCTGTTTCCATGAATACGTCCAGGTTAGATGGTCAGCCTAACGTGAAAGCCCATGTATTTCGTTCCCAAGCATGCTTGATACTCATTTTTATTGACCCTCTGTAGAGATGAAAGCCTCAGTCGACTCGTCTAGCCCGAGGATCAAAACCTTGGGCCTTTACCTTGGCAATGTGAAACGTTACTACTACGCCACTAAAGGCTTCTTTTAAAATAATGAGCTTGAAGAAATGTTTTGCTATTATCCCTTTCCTGAACTGATATAGGATTCTACGATACACGTATTTGCTGAAAGTCGTCATATATCTGTTTTATGGAAGACTTCATAAACTTTAACGTTTCGATTCCTATCTCGTTTCCGAACATATGCAGTGTGATTCTTGGTCCACTTTAAATTGTAGGCCATTGTCTATTTAGCTCGTGCGTGCTGTTACTGTAGAGTAACCAACAAATAAAATCTTTAAATGTTGCTCTATATCATACATTTGGATCCGCTTCAAGTAGCTATCATTTGCTTTATAATAGTGTGAAAAATTATATCAAATGCATCAACATGATATGTTAAATTTTTATGCTGCCAGTAAGCGTGATAATAAGTCAATTGGTAAAGAGATACAATATAATAATTTCTGTGTAATATGTTGTAGATACTAGATTATTTTGGATATAATAATACACGCACAATATTTGGGCTAAGAGCAAAAACCATTTCTTCCCCTACCTAAACCATTTAGAGTTTAAATGCGAAACAATTCAGTTAAAGTTATTTATTATTGCGTGCTACGAAAGGTTTTCAAAATTGCGACTTTGACCTTCTGAATTTGATATTAGTTTAATTTAACAAGCGAGACTGTAGTTATAAAGCTCAATAAGTTATGGAGGAGATGAGTTCAAAGCGAGATTCGTATTTTTATTAGAAATTCCACATTGGTGCTGCACTTCTATAGTTGTATTCATATATATTTCTCGAAACATATTTGTCTTTTTTTTTAATGGCTTCCCTCAAATCGTCAACCACCATTAATATATTCTCTCTTTTACGACTCTTAAAATACAAACTCGAAAGAATAAGTCCCGCAATTAGGTAAGGTTGGTCGTTACAATTTCATTCTATTTTGATTTCCAAACCATCTTTCATAGCCATTTCTTCCCTCGCTCTATGTCGTTATTATGAAACATTCTGTTCGGAGTAGCGAGCCAACCAGGCAACTCCCGCGTAAAATTGAAATTCTTCGAATGTCTCTTCTCCCCCTTCTTTCAAAGATCATAAATTCTTAGGAGAACATTTTTCACCGAATAAGCAACTCGCAGAGGCATGCATAATTTCAGACGCGCTTTTATCGGTTCGTTGCGTGTCTTTGTAAAGCAAGCTGCGGTTTCCTCCTCTCGAAATACCTGCGAGAGGAAGAAAAGTTCTGGATTGGAAAATGCAGTTGCTACGGGAACTGGGGAAATATCCTATTTTTCTTTCTGCCTCCCCTCCTTATTTCATATTTTTAAACTCCTTTAGTTAAAATCCATCTCTTCAAAAGACTTACAATGGAATCGTACAGCGAAACATTTATTGAAGTGAAAAAAGTGTATTGAAGTTCTAAGTATATAAACACACTCATTTTGTTTCTTAATTTGTAAATTACTTTTTATTTATTATGGAGTTAATTTTTTTATTAGCGCAAATTATTATGCAACTGCTATTTTTAATGGCTTATTGTACTAGAGTCAGTCCTTGTAAAGCTTAATGTATAAATCTTATAAGATCGAGTTGGCAGATGAATTGTGGACACGCTGGCCTTCAGTTAAATAGTTTATCGGCTCAATTCCTATCTGTGGTGGAGATACTTATCGTGACAAATCCTTTTTGTTTTGTATGTCCCGACCCTATAGCTTACGAATGGTGATAGTGAATTAAAGTATTACAACACAAACTCTTGGCTCACTGTGTCCTAATAATAGAGCATCTTTTTCCGGAACTTAATTTCTTGAGTTTGATTCCAATTTCTGTTGAACAACCAGATTGATTAACCAGATATGGATGCTGTGTTCTCTAATCTGCGTTCACTTTTCTTGCGGTGGGTGGTTGGGAGTTTTCCGATTTATCTCTTTTGGGACACGTGATGACAGCCCACTATCTAAGGAATGTCCACCCCTAAGGCAAGTTAAGCGGAGTATATTAAAATGCTTTAGAACAGCGTTCGTTTGTTAGGCGGTCCATTACGCGATGTCAAAAGAAATTAATTCTTTAAAATTAAATTTTTAAAATCAAACTTTCATTTGATTTTAACTTAATATTTTGGTTAATAGTAATATTTATGAGTGTAACAATTTGAATGATATTTTAATTAAAGTTAGGTACTTTACGTATTAGCTTTACTGCAGCTTTTTTCTCTGAATGAATTAAAAAATTTTTTTCTAACTATAGGTTATACTCTAATTTTATCAAAATTGGCTGCGGTAATGTTAATACGCAAGTACCGTTTCGGTTTTACATTTAATGAAAATAAGAAGCTAAATTTTTAATCTCTATTTTAGTTGAATATATTCAACTTACCTGCTTGTTTTTTACAATCTCCCAATTATATTACTTTGAAGAATTTTTTCTGTATGTTTATATTTTTAACATTAGAATTAAATTCTATAACTCTTACAAAACGATTAAATTCTTATAAGTTTTTAACGTTTATACTTTTGAAATTGTAGAATTAATAATTTATTACTTATAATATTGGGTAATAATCCCTTCATTAATATGTTATCCAAATAGTTCAACTTTCCTTTGAATTATTTTTTTAGTAAATCATTTGCGTGGAAAATGTGGAAGCTTTTCTAAAATTTCATATATAAAATTGTCTGTAACTATCGGCATAAATTTAAATGAATTGCCCTAATAAATTTAATTTACTTGGCGATAGAATTCTCAAAATATGCCTTCCTTTTCTCATGCATAAAACAAAAGTAGTGATTTCATTTAAGCGATATCGTATAGATTTGCATTCCATCATTTTAATGCATTCTGTTTCAAAAGTATTCCACGATATAATAAACTTTAAATCAAGCATTGCTATTCCACTTTCCGAATCCTCTTTGATGAACCAAGAATTCGTTTCTGGAGAGAGGACTCAGGAAACAGGATTTCTTACTGCCCAAGTTCATATTCTTTCGCTTCGTCCATTCTCATAGACACGAAATCTGATTTTAACAAAGTCGCTGGGAAGTGATATCGTTCCATTATTTGAATTCTTCCTTTTCCTCCCATCGGAAGTTGTGGGGGTGTGAGAGGGGGGCGGGCGACAATTGGAGCGTGCTAATCGGGTATCAAAGCGTCTTTTGTGACATCGATTGGCTTCAAACGGAAACCACTTCAATCATTTTGTGCTCCTTTAGTAATTATTCTTCGCCTATTTCCCGTCGACGGAAATTTCGTAATTGAATTACCACAAATTCGAAAAGACGGAGACGGTCTTCAGCAATTTGGTGGCAGTTGTGGAGGAAATCGTCTGCGTTGCTCGCTGGATAAAATCGGAGATCTGAAGTGAAGAGAGTTAGAGATTAAAATTTAATAAGCTTTTAAAATCCTGGGTGCGTCCATGTGCCCACTTGACGTGATGAGAATGCGAGCCAGATTAGCTGAACGCACTTGTTAGTGGAATTGGTCAGATATTGAATTAACTAACTGGCTTCAGATTTCGAATCTGGCTTCGTAGGGTTTCTTGCCATGTGCCTGAATACTTTTCAAACTCTGTTTTGCGCACAAAACTTTAATCGTAAAAGTGTCTAAAATATTCATATTTTCTATAGAAGTTTATCAAATACCAAATATTTTCTTTGTACGCTATTCAATTAAAGTAAAATTAATGTACTGTTAACGATGATAAGAATTTGGTGAAAATCGATTGCTGTAGTCTAAGTCATGGTTTTGAAAACGGCTTAGAATCGGAAATTTTCTGTAAATAAATTTCAAGAGTAATTTTTCCACAAGTTGTCCACCATCTGATTTAAACTCGTCTGGGAAAATCGGGAATATTTAAGAAAAACAACGCTAATGTGAAAAGAAAGGAAAATCTGAATTTTATTCAAATTTCCATTGCCATAAAAATTTTTAATGTCTGATGCATTATCGTTTACAAGTATCTTTTTCACTAAGATGTTGGATCATGAATGGTATTGCACACATCGAATCATAGTGAAATGCTCTCTATTAACGGAGTAAAGTGACATTAAATAAAAATTTGTTAATTCTTTTGCATTATTTTTTTCATATAATAATTTATTTATTCGATGTAAAGGTATCAGCTTTAACTAAATAAAAAATAAAGTAATTGCCAGAAATAAATATGGTGCTATGTAATTCTAATCCATCAACTCACTCTCTAATCTATCAATTCCAATCTCTTTATCAATATTATAAATAAGAATCTTTATAATTTATCAAGCTTAAAGTTTTCAGAAGAAAACAAAAATAACTGGAAATTAATTTCTCAATTGAGATTGAGTATCATGGCTAGTACATAATTCATGCTATTTACTCGAAAATAAAAATTAAAATCTACATTATAATTCTTGTTTCCATTATCATAGCTAACATGGTTTCAGTACCAAACATTTGCTCCAAATCGAAAGCTTTAAAAACATTTTGACTATTATCGAAAATGATTTTTCTTCAAATACATTTAACTATCATTATTATACAATCTTGAAAAATGTTTATCAAAAAGAATGTTAAAAGATACACTTGTAGAAAAATTGATAAAAATATTTTTTCACTATTTAAAGTTTACTTGTTGAAAAGTTCTTTTACATTCATTTAATTACATAGTTGAACATTAAATGCAAAAACGTTGTTTTTAAAAATAAATATTTGAAGTGAGGATAGTTATTTATTGACACACTTTTTTTGCGTTTTTATGTATTCATCCACCATTAATGTCAATATTTATTCGGAATGAAATTTTGTGCCAATTTTTTGTTTACTTTTTTGTTAAAGTTTAATTAGCATTTTTTATTTTCTTTATCAACATGAACTTCAACTACAAGAGTCGTATATTTTTCAGAGTTGATGTTTTGATATTTTATAACGGAAACTTTTTTTTTAATGTGGGCACAATTCAAACTACTAATTTTATTCATTCAATTGAATAATTACTGAACATATTACGAAGTATTTATTTCTGAATTGTGAAATTTCTTTATAACTTGATGAAGCCGGAATATTAAAGCACAGAAAATTCTTAGCCAATGTTTAATTTTATAAAATTAATGTTTATGAAAGTAATTAAAAAATCATTATTTATATTTTTAAATTTATAATAATTGTTACAAGAATAATGTTAAAATTTCTCTACTTTATTTTTCGTTAAAACCTCTATTTTAAATATTAAAATTGTAATTATTATATGATAGAATGTATATGATGAGGACAGAGCAGAATTTTGAAGAGCTAAATATCACCATATATACTATTTTGAAATAGGAACTGTTGGTATTTCCGTTGATGTTGGGTGTGAACTATTCGACAAAGGTATTCCGACTTCCATTGTTGAAATCTAATTTATCTTCAAAATCCTGCTGATTTAAATATGAAAAGATCTTCGCTGCTCAAAATCACATTAATATGGATACCGAATGGGTCCAACAACGAATTAATTGGGAGTCTGTTTTATTGTGTATTCGCTGAAGATTCGAACATATATTTGACGGTAATTCGTTGTGTCTAGTTTTAATACGGGAAAGTGAGAATCTGTTTCTGACATCAAACAGATCGATCTGGCAGCAGAACGGTACAACTGCTTCATATCCATCCGCTCACATTTTAATCGAGTTTTCTGCAAAACGATTCGCAAAGTGCCATGAATTTGGCAGTGCCCTGTAATTTCGTGTTTGCTGTACTTGCGTTCTAAATTGAATCTGAATGGTCTATGGTTCGCTTTTGCGTTAGAAATATTTGGATGATTTTCTGGATAATGTCATATTTAGCAAAGAATATTAATTGACAGCATACATTTAGAAATTATCACGACTTCGATTTGTTGTGACGTCATATTCATTTTTGACACAGGCGGCTAGATTTCATTATTTAAAATTATTATATATATATTTAAGATTATATATTAAAAAATATATTTTTAAAAATAGTTTAAGCTTAATTGATAAAAATGAATGATTTAATATGACTCCAAAAAGAATAAATTTAGAAAAATTTTGTTTAAAAATTTAGTTTTCTATTATATTTTAAAATGAAATTAGAAATTTTTGAAATAAATTTTGCTTTTAAAATTTTTATTGGAGTTATTTACTTTTATGTATAAAGGTTTGATTATAATTATTCATCTTTGTAAATTTGATGTTGGAAAATATAAAAAAATTTTTTCACGTTTTTTTTTATTTTCTCCACGTTACTCACATTTACATATAATTTCTTTGAACTGTGTTATTTAGTTTTTGTTTGATCAAAAAAAATTAGCAATGATTTTTTTCTTCACATGTAGCCAGTTAATCTCAGTTTTTATAGAGCATATCGAATCTTTCCAATTCTTATTACAATCACCGATTTAATTAATAATAGTTAGCTTACAACTTTAATCGTTTATATAAACAGAAAAATTTAGTAACATTTGTGGAAAGTTCTTTTCTGAATTATCTAAAATCTGTCTGAATATTTATTCGAATTGAATTAAAGTGCTACTTAAAAAGTTTAAAGGGAAATCAAATATATCAATGCTATTTTCAGAAATTAAGTGTACTTATTTTTAATGGACAAAATTTAAAACATTTCTCAGTTTTTGATTTTATTAAAGATTAAATGATTTTAATTAGAGTTAAATTAGTTGTTGGTATGCATGATTTTAATTTAATTATAATATTTTTTTGTATGTCACTAAAAATGACCAAAATTTTTAAGTCTAACTTTAAATTATTAGCATTATTAAAAAGTTAATAAAATTAAAATTTTCAAAGCCTACAATTTATTAAAAAAATTCATTAGATTTTGCTCAATTGAAGAGCATAGTTTCAAAACTAGCATAACTTCAAATTCTTTTAATTTATAATCTTTAAGTTGTATTAAAAGAGGTAAAAAATTGAGTTCTAAACTTATTCATTTATTTTAAACTAAAGAAATTTATCATAAATTGCATTGCATTGTATTGAATTTATTTTCATTTTATCAAATAACAAGGAAATTGTAAATGTGGTAGACTTGGTATTTGCTTTATTTTTTCTATTTGAATTAAATTTCTGGCCGATAGCAGAAATAATGGATTTGTTTGAATTTTGTGTCCTATATATAGTTGAACATAATTTTTAGAAAAGTACATTATTTTGTCAACGCTAATCATCGGATGATTACAATAACTCCACCTAATGCTGGATATCATTTATCACCTTTTATTCTAACTAATCCCTGGCATTCTTTCTGCGTAAGATGATTGTTTGAGATGATATCATCTAAATCTCTCCCCATTCTCACTGCATGCCAGTTCATTTCTTTGATGCATGCTTTCTGTTTACTTTTTTTCGCGGCATCGTTTTGGGTCCCAAGTCCAAGAGGTACCTCCTTTTGGATGAAATGACCCGTTATCTTTCGGGCACAATGGACGATCGTCAGCCATCAACAAGGACAAATTCGAGCTGACGTAAGACCATAATGTCCCCATCATAGTCCCACGACAAAAAAAGTAGAAGACAAAAAAGTTAGATCGTAGAAAATGAGTCTCTTTCTTTCTCTCTTAACGACGTAGCCAAACGATGGACCGTTTTTCCTTTCTCTTTTTTCCATCTTTCTTATAAGGCTATGTTCGTCGCCGCTACTTTTCATTAGCGGTAAAAGAAAGAGATACCAGAAATGAACGAGCTGTTTGGCCACCATGCGTCTTCATTACGCTCTTATTACAACCGGTTACAACGAGGAAGTTTTTGTTTGTTTAAATTATTTATGTGTTAGAAGCATCTTTTCCTCTTCAACAATTTATTTTACTATTATTCTTTTGCATAAAAATAGTTCTTGTTTTTAACTGAATGTATTCATTTCTGTAACATAAGATACTTTATCTATTATTTAAGTGTTAATATATTTATGTAATGTAATTTTCTTTTGCAGTTGAGAAACGAAACATTTTATTTCAATGGACCTCTAATTTATTTCAGTTTATATTTCTTAATTATGATTATTCATATTGTAATTAATTAAAATTAGTCATTATCATTTTCGGATTTTTTTATTGTGAAAAATAGATTATATTTTTTTTGTAATCTGAATTGATGTTTATTTTTTAATTTCATGCAAAGAGCAAAATATTAACATTTTAAAACTGCTTTTACTATATCATATATTCTATATTTTTGATAATAAATGAATGCGTGCATTAGACTTAAGACTTATTATGGTATTGTCTATAAAAATCAATGCATTTATTATTAAAATTTAGTTCATTTTTATAAAAAATATAATTTTTGTTTTGTTGTGATTTTAAGTGTGTCTAAATTCATTAAAGTTCATGAAAAGATAAGAGGAAAATGAATATTTAATGTCAGTTATATTTTAAAATAAGTATGAAAAATGTAATGTTTCAAATATTTGACATTAAAAAATATACACTATTTTAGAAAATTTTCGGAATTGATTTCTTCAATTGATATTGTTTCATTTCTTTCTGTTTTTTAATATAATTTATTGGCTGAATGATTGATACTGTTTGTATACATACTTCAATAATATTTCGACAATAACCTTTGAATCTAAATCAATGTATCTATGATTTCAATGAGACGGAGAATCTAATTTTAAACAAATTAGATTTCTTTTTGGACGAACTTTGCTTCCACTATGTGTATGGTTGTATCTGCCACAAAAGCTCTACGATCATTTAAAATGATTGTTGAATTTTTGTTGTTTAAACATTTGGGCATTCGCCAATTTTTATAGATAAGGGATTGATTTACAAATTCCAAAAGAAAAAAAAAACAAGTAAAAAATTCCCAAGAATCCGTCTCGATAAAGCAGTGGCTGATCTAAAGAAGGCATTGGCACCCACTAGATCACTATCTGAAATACAGTTGCAGTTAACTTGTCTTTTTGTCAGTTAACCGAGCGAAAATTTTAAATTATTACAGTTCAGTAAATATGATTGATGTCTCGTATTCTCAACATTATTACCGTTAGGTGATCCATGAGTTTATAATGTGAAAAACTAAAATTTATAATTTTCACTCAGACATAAAAATAGAAAATTAATTCTTCAACAGACTCTGCTTTTATTGTTACATTCACGCTATTTATGTAAAGTTACAAATGTATTTTTATAAGTGTAAGAAAAGTACTATTTTCTTTATAATATATATATATATATATATATATATATATATATATATATATATATATATATATATATATATATATATATATATATATATATATATATATATTTACATATATGCAATTACTTGTTAAAGTCAAAGATGTTAGATGTTACTAAAAAAACTATAATAAATATATCAAATGTGTGTACATATTTAATTTAGGTAATCATTGCTTTTTATAACTTTGTAAATTATTCGTAATGATTACTTTGCGTTATAACATCTAGAAGTCAAAAATAGCATCGATCATGCAGTCGTTTAATTGTTTGAGCAGAACACTTCAATATTATTGTAAAAATATGTTCTTAGCAAAACTGTTCGTCAATTCATAGAGTTTAAATCCTCTGAATGCTGTTTTTCGGAAAGAACTTATTAAAGAGAAACATTTGCTTTTGTAAAATAAGTTAGCATTTTTATTTTATGAATAATTAGATTATTTAGTTAGAGTATTCAAATACAATACTTAGAATCTTGCTTCAATAAAAAGCAAGTCTGCAAACCATTGGCTTGACAAAAACCGTTATCAGGGAACTGAAATAACTTTATAACGCGCAGTTCAAAAACAAATAAAACCTGCTTCCGATTTACGATATTCGATAATTTTTCCTGATGCTCCGTAGGACTACAGACACTCTCGCTGCTCGGATCCTACAAACATTTTACGATTTCCTTTCAAAAGGCTGGAACAGCTCTATAAAAAGCTCGTTTTGCTGCCGCGTGAGAGCTGAACAGGATGGAAATGGCAGACTATTTCCCGATCTCTAAAAGTTTTAAGCATTTTTACCTTCATTAATTTCGAAGTCTGGGGTCTTTGTATCTCGCCTTACTTCCTGCAGCACTTTAATCGCCCCTGTCTCGTCCCTTGAATATCCGCAGTAGGATTTGTGGCCTTGCCATTCCTCTCTCTCTCCAGAATCGTTAAGAGTCGTCGTTACCCATGAATAACAATGCGGTGCCGCGGCGACATCTGTTGCGGGACATTTGTCATAGCGCCCCTTTCTTCCTCTTGTTTCTGGATCCCCGGCAATTTCTCACTTCCGCGCCCTTTTCCGCCACCCTGCACGGAAAGATAGCGTGTGGTAAATTACGCCCGCCTTTGTGAGATTCTTTTAGCCTCTTTTCAGAGGTTGTAGATCACCATCTACGAAAGAAGGTCAAGAAGCGCATTTTCTACTGCTGACGCTTTAATCTGAAAGTGATTTTTGCACTCTTTCAATGTTGTATAAAAAAGGCTTATAAATATTTTAATTGTTATAAGCGATTGCGTGGTGGTGCAGATATTTTTAATAAAAGAGTTTTGAATTTTTTATTGCTGCAGTAATTTTTAGTTGATATTTATAGAACAAATTTCGAATTTTAAATTGCTTATGTTAAATGCAAATATTTTCACCATCCTGCCATATTATTTGTAAGATATTACACAATGACTTGCAAAAATGATGAGTACAAATGATTAAATTTAATGTCATATGACGAAAAGTCTTAAAAACTACTACTATATTTCTGATGTGTTTTTTCATATATATCTATTTCACTACTATAAGTGAGTTATTATCGCTTTATATTTAATGAAATATGTATTATATTCCAAAAACAAAAAAAAAATAAATAAATAAATAAACTATTTGGAAGAGTAAGGATATGCCCTAAAGAATTATCGCAACTAATAATTATCCCATAAAAATGTATATCTTAAAAAATAGTCATTTCAACCTTTAGCAAACAGTTATCGATTTACAAATGAATTACTTATATAACATCTGCTAATCGTGGAAATGGAAAGTCCACTCGAATTTTTCTAAATAAATGTAAACAAAAAACACCGTAATGTTACAGTACATTATTTTATTAGTCAATGCCATATTTTTTGCCATTTTTGTATAAATAAAGTTAGCAATACCATAGCGACTATAAGAACATTCGATATGCCTTATGGAAATTAAAAAAAGGAAAAGGACAGCTTTACAATTAAATTTTCTAAATATCAATTAAAGTATTCTTCAAAAAATAATTTCAATTATAAAACTTCACGAAAACTATTCTATGTGTAATAAAAAAAATGTTTATATACACTTATGAGGAATGCTCTTGACGAAAGATTCACTTTGGTCATGAAAGTAAAATGATACCATCATCAATTTATTTTCCATAAATATATCTCCAGGCCCTATGTTGAGTTCAGAAATAATGGTAACTTTTATTGTGTCATCATGCATTTGTTAAATAGAATCATATATGGTGATATTAGAAGCTACAAATGAGATTTCCAACCTTTACTGTATTTGTTGCACCACTTCTATGGAACCTGCTCGCCATATTGGTGGAACACCATATAAACCGTTGGTTCGTATCATGTATTGCCCGATTAAAGTAATTCATATGAAAATGACATTGGAATGATTTGATAGAAATGATCAGTTGTGTGGTTCTGTAATCCAGCTTCTTGGACGCTTGGATTGAGGTTGTCGGTTTAAGGCTTTAATTTCAAAAATCTAAGGCTGATACCTGTGAAACCCGTTGGGATGTCTACTTAAAATGGAAATGGTAAATAAATAATTCGTAATACAAAGAGAATATCAGTGGTTAGTACAAAATGAAAGAATCTCTAAAGTTTATATGCTTAGAACACTATGAAATAAGGTATTATTTTTAGTTTTTACTTTTACCACTATCTTTGATGATTAAATTGAAGCTATTGTTGTGGATATTCAGCTATTGTCAATTCGCTCCACACTTTTGTAAGAGCTGCATATTATCTAATTCTAAAAGTTTGTTTCATACTTTTCATGGTCAAAAGAATTTTAGTATATAGGCCCTTGCTTAAGGTACTAGTACACAGAATTTCATTCCAATGGATTCCTGCCCATTATAGAATTATGGGCAATGAGGAAACTGATCCACTGATTAAGATGGGAATTCTTATAAAATAGCTTATAAATCGTCTACTTTCTTTTCACGCGAGTAAATTGCTTATTAACCTGATTGATAGGAAACTTGGACATATTATGATTAAATACGCAAGGGATAAGATTCTGGGAAGGAGCTGTGGATTCCCCAAATTGTGTTTTGTGTGATTCTAATCTATATACCAGTTATTTTTGAACTCTTAAATAATTGCACCGTACTTTCTCAGAATGAAGACATTGTCAAAAAGTATTGTGGGCCCCATGAACTGTTTATGCTCTAATGTCCGGCATTTGTAAAATAAATATAAAAGTTACTTACTTCATTAAGCGTTGTAACTCGTAAAGTTTCCTTATTTTCCTAATGTTAACTAAAGTTTTTTTTTAAATAAATGTTATGGAATCTATAACTATGAAAGTTCTAGTAACAGTCTACTATTTGTGTTTTTCGCTTATAAATTATATTCGCCATTAAATTATTTTCAAATCTATCACATTCATTTTGAATGTAATAAAATGTTTTTATGAAACTTCAGCTCGTACTATACTTGCAGTCACTTCGAATCAATATTTTCACTTTAAAATGTAGTGTTTGTTCATTCACAAATAACTGAAGAGAGTAATTTTATCTGTTAATTGTTCATTTATTTGTGGATAACTTTAATGCAATTAATATATGAAGAGCATTGTAGAGGCTTCATAAGGATTTATTTAAGCTTACAAATTTGGACCTAGCTTGAATAAAACAGTATTGATTAAATCAGTATTTAATAGTGTTATTGGAAATTTTAAGTTATCAACTCAATGTTATTCTTGTATATGAAATACTATATTCAGTTATTGTTCTATCTGCTAAAAATATGCAGCATCGGTTACAAAATAGAAAAATAAACTTATTTCAAATTTTCTCATCAAAATTAATTGGAAATTTTATATTAATCTGTTTCGTCATATCTCTTATTTATTATTGTCTTATTTATTATTGTTGTTGTTTATCATTGTTGTGTATTTATTATTGTTGTTTTCAAGTAGATTATTTATTACATTAAAAAATGAAAAAAATGCTATTGTATTTCTACTTAGTAAAATGTGTTATAAGAAACTAATTTAAATGCTAAAGAAATGAAACCTTTCATTTTGGGAAGTCTCATTATGGAATATTGATATTACAAACGTTCAAAACATATTTGAAAAATTTCAATTCAACTATGCAAATTAACTGCTGAAAAATAGCTATTATTTAGGAAGTGTCATTTCTTTTGAAGATTATTTTATTATCTACATACATAAATATTGATTTTCATAAAACAATTTCAATCGCAAAATTTACATACATAAATATTAATTGATTTTCATAAAAACAATTTCAATCGCAAAATTTAAAATGGGAAAAGGCAGCATCTTTTTGCTTTGATTCATTTGTGCATTCTATCATAAATGCAAATTGGCGAGATATCGCCAACTCATCGATGCCAGTATTTCGTCTTGACAGTTAGGGAGACATATACCATCGCGTTATTCCTTTCCGATAGCCGAAACAAATTTCAAGAGAAATCTGTTTTCTCTGGGGTAGATTTAATCTTTCTCGTAAATGGGTATTTTTCTCCCAAATGACCATCTCATTAAGCGTTTGAAGATGACTCCATTTTCCAGTTAAAATGAAATTAAAGCGGCATTAGATGCCACTGAGGAAGAACGTTGGCTCTCGAGTATCTTTCAAATAAGCTTTTAAAAAAGCAATTAAATGAGTTCGTCTCGCATTTAACGATTTAATAAATGTGTCCGTCTCTCCAGAGTTTTCGAGTGGGAATAGTTTGTATGTGACAGTTTCCCAATGGCTTTGGTTGGATGGTTAATTTACGCATTTAGTTGTTTGGCGCAAAATTATTTTTCGATGCCAGCTTAAATTTGCACGTATTTTCGTAATATGATATTCTTGCGAGGAAAATATGTCATTTGAAATAGTCTCAATGCCTTACATTGATTTATTATTAGCCTAAGTTAATTAAACTCACTTTTTTAAACCATTTATTAGTTTGCGTTCCTTTTGGATTTTAATTTTGCCTTTGGTAACAATAAATTGCAAATTAACATCAATTATCGTGGGTCAATTTAAATTCGAGTTATGAAAAATAGCAAACTTTCTTGTGATGCATTTGAAAAGTTTTTTCTTTAATATTTCAATCGTATAAATTGCGTATTTTTTGCATAAATAAAATTTTTTTATGATGTTTTGGATTAACTTGGTGAAGTTTTGAATTTCTTTTTATTTTAGTTTATAATTTTAATTACATAAATTTTTTAATGAAATTTTGTTAAAGAAATTAATTTTTAAATTTAATATTCTTATTTAATATTTTAGTTTTAATTTTATAAAAATTGTCATTTTAGAAATAACTGATATTTAATATAAATAGTGTTATTTATTTTACATAAATATATTGTAGGAGTTTTTAAATTATATATGTGGATATTAGAAAATCGTCTCATCCATGTAAATTCAATTACAAAGAATTTAAAATAAAGTTGATTTCAAAATCGTGTGTGTGGGTGAGTGGTCGAAAAGTTTTTTGAGGTTTGTTATATTGTATTTGGTAAATGGATATCAACTTTGTTATATCACATGGCCGTTTTTTAGAAATGTATTGCAGTAAAAATGTCTGTTTTCTTAAATGGTCATGTAAATACTAAAATTTTACTCAAAATATTCTAGTAAAGAAATCACGGCAAATTTTTCGCACATAAATTTTATAGCTATACATTGTCTTGAATAATGTATTATTGCAGTTATATATATTAGCCGTTAATTTGAAAGTAGCCTAAGTTAATTTATCTTCAAATCAGATATTTAAGGGTTTGCGTTTCAATGAATTTTAAAATCTACGTATAGGATACTAATGAGTCATACTGCTTAAGTGTATCTAAGGATGTTAAATTTATAGTTCCTATCAAAATAGTGGCAATTATTAAGTGAATAATATGCGTTTTCTTATCAAGAATAGAGTTAAGCCACTTTCAAAATTAACAAGCAGATTCATTTTAAAATTTGAAGGTACCCAAGTCCATTCAACATAATTTAAGATGCTTCAAATTTGGAACTATATATATATACATGATATATATATATGTATACTGAATTCATTTTACATATTTTTAAAACACTTCGGAAACATAATTTATGTGATTCATTACATTTTTTAACTGCACAAAGTACAAAATTGCAAACATTGATTTATTAAGGGATAACATTGATTTATTAAGGATAATTGAAACATTGAGATATTTATCGTGTGAAAAGGGTTTGAAATAATCATGATGTCCCGGCGGTATATATCGTAATAGGTCAATTATACCCTTGAATTTTGCTGTTGCAATTTGTCTGTTTTTTTTATATAGTGGTGTCAATACAATATTTTTGAACTATCATGGTCTAGCCCGACGTGGTAATAAATTCAGAACTTTAAAATTTTCATTCTCATTCCTTGATGTCTTATAGAAAGTCGTATACGGTTCATTTCTGACAAAACGCATCCAACATTTTTTTAACCAGTTTATTGATTCCCCACCAGAATTCCATACCCTTCTAAAAATTGCGTTTTCGAATAATTTTGTTGCTACACAAAATCTACTTGTCTCATTACATTTACAATAAAATTATTACCTTTCCGACACTTTTTAATAACCTTCTCAAATGCTTTAAGACAAATTGATTAAATTAAGCAAATGGAACTTTAGTGTCCATTTGTTTAATCCGTATTATGATCCACATGCCCATTTTGATGGATATTTATTAAAGGAAAATATAAAATATGGAAGTCTATATTTTGAAAGAGTTGTCTACTATGTCAAAAAGAAAAGAAACTTCGTAATGTTATGTTACTGCTTAATTATTCTTACATAACAGCGAACAATGAGTAAGAAATACAGCATTTAGGACCTTCTTATGAAAATAAATGTATATATAAATTCCTGAATAATTTTTAAAAATCTTCCGCTTGAAACCTATTTATTTGCAATTTCGTTATTCGTTGTTTTATCTTATGTTTCTTAGTTTTGTTTTTTAATTGCAAAAACTATTCCCATAATCACGAAAAACGAATGTTCTATTGCTTATTAATTAACTTTTAAATTAAAATATTTAATTCTAATTTTCAGAATTTTTTCTTATTTCAATAAACTCTTATATTTTATTTCTACATTTCATTTGTTTTGAAATATGCTTTGTAATGCCTTTTTAAAATTAAATGTTAAGACTTCACATTTCCTTTCCAAATCCATTCATTTGATTTCGAGTTACAGCTTGAAAATATATCTGTAATTGTGCTTCTGATTACTAGAAAGGAATTGTTTTGAAGGCGTTTATAAATTTCCGCGTCTGCAGACGTAATAAATCATCGTAGATTCAATTAATTAAAGGAAAGAGAACATCAATTATAAACTAGCATTACCGTTATGATGCTAATTTGCAGATGGTGAAGAATATGCTTTGCATATTTTAAAGGTGACCTCACATGGTGTTACTTTTATATTTTTAGGTACTTTCGTTTTAAATATATTGTTTATTATCAACCAGCATGAGGATTGATTTATATGAACGATATTATAAAATTTAATAGCATATTTTTAGCTAATGTTATTACGCCTTTCTTAGTAAATTTCTAATTTTGAAATTACCAATTTAGACGTTGAATTTTTATTGGGGCCTAGAATTTGTTTACCTTAAGTTTTCTATATGTAATTTCTTTATTATGATCACACATGTAAAATATAGCATCTTCGCTTCAATTTTCAACCACCTAGTTATTTCATGGGTTATACGTCATGGGTTACAGATTGCAATTACAGCATGTTTGTTTTAAACAAGTTAGTTAAAACCTACAGTTTTATCATATGTAATAGAAAAATAATTCTGTCTGCTGTTGATCGATATTATGCATCCTAGATCAAGTTGCGTTTTTTATAAACAAATTTTAGAGTTCTGTGCTGCATTTTGTTTCAATATATTGTAAATATTTAATGCTGCTACGCAAACGAAATTTAAAATCTGGAATTCGAAATATTTAAAATTTTTGCTGTTTTATTTATTTACCTTGCTATTTTATTACTAAATACCTTCTTTCCAAGGATTATTTTGGCAACTTGTTTCGAGAAACAAAAGGAGAGAGAACATTTAAACACTAAAATTGTATCCATACTCACAAAGCATTGCATTTCGCTGCAGTGATAATCTAAAGAAAAAGCATTATTTACAAAAAGCCCTTATCACTTTATTTTTATTGCAATGCTTTTCTGGATTACCGATTTTTTTGTCAATGAAATTAACCTTTCAATCTTTATGGAATGGGCGAAGACGTCGGGAGGTATACTCCTGGTAGGGCTACCCAAGACGTGAAGGCTATTTCTCTTTATCCAGCTAATGTTAGACAGGTGAACGAGCAAAGTTGGACTTCTGCCTTTCTTAGATGCTCAGGGTAGGTAGGGTAGCTACTACCATCAGAAGCCGTCCCCCTTTCCCTTTCATGTTCTTGTCCAGACTCAGATCCGGCCATCTTCAAACTCTACGGTTCTCCCAGGGCAAACAAGTCTTTCCCACTTGCACTTCGTGCAATACTAACGAAGCCAGTCCCGAACACCAACTGAACTGCATTGGCTTTTCAAAGCTTGAACTTTTATACAGCCCTGGATTCCTCAATTCTTTGAGCTGTCCTCGATTCTTTGAAGGCGAAGAATGTCATGGACCTGGTCTGATTCAGACCAGGGAATAAGAAAGAAGAAGAAAAACATTTCAATCATTTGTTTTGAACCAAGTATTATGAAATTATTTATCTTCGCATTTAAATAACATTTTCTACATATTATTTAAATGCGAGGAAATCTGTCAGTTTACGTTTTTAAAAACTTTATATTTACATGACAATTAAATGCAATGTTGATTCGCATTTTAAATAAAATATTATATCGATATTTGTTCATTTTGCATAGCACAATTCACATTGTTCCATAATGTTTTGCAGAACAGAATCATTCTTGGATTCAGTATCCTCTTTTGGAGCCCCCTTTTTTAAAAAGCTTTTCCACAAGAAAGCTTGTGAGTGTAACATACGAACTGCCAGATTGCATAGCATCATTAAAGGCGAGATGGATAGTTTGTGGTTGAAATGCACATCGATTTGCGGCTAATGTCTCTTGCGACATTTCATGTTGATGAATCACCTTAGAGTCCTGAGCTCCTTGGGCAAGAGTTACAACCTCCCCCTTCTTACTGCGTTTCTATGGAGATTTCCTCTAAATATATTTCTTCCGTGCATTTTATGCGCATGCATCTTGCATATAAATAGGCTCCCTTTAGAACAAACTACTCGAAGGGGCGATGCGATATAAACAGTCCATCAGGAGCAAATCGCGCCTATTTCCTTAAGTCTTTCACCCAACTATTTCAGGAGTGTGGATATTTTAAGATTGCCCTACCAAGCTTGGTGTTCCTTGGAGGCATTTTTTCTGCTTATGTAAATTGTTTTAAAGTGCTAACGATTTTTTTTACCTAAATGATTGGAAACTGGCGAAATTGTTTTACATAAAATTTTTTTTTATTATTTTCATAAAAGGAAATTTAAATTTATTTTGTAATATTGGTGACATATTGAATATCGTGTAATTTTTTTTTTTTACCTCTAGGGTATGATACAAAAAAATGTGTGTAACTTTTTGTCAAAATTTGTATTTATACATAAAATGTTGGTTAAAAATATAAATTTTACGAAACGATTAAGAACTTTTAAGTGCTGTAGAGTGTACTTGTATGTTTAATCTTGTACAGAGTAGTTTTCTTAGTAATAGAAGAGTACCGACAGAACTATAATGTATCAAACTTTTTTGATAGTGCGTCCTCAGACTGTATTTTTTGACATTAGGCTGTTATTACTTTTTTTTTACTTCTATTAGTCCACAATTTGATATAAACAAACACTACACACTATAGTAAAATCATATTATAAATTGTACGTTATGTATGCAAAATTCATACAATGGAATTAATGCACTTAATACATTTAAAATAATAGTGTCTTTAGTTAAATAGAAAAATATCAATAACAACTAATAATAGACAAAATACAACGCTTTTAAAATTGTATTATTTTTTTATTTATAGAGTTTTCAAATTTATTGTTTTCCATTTTTTATATATTCTTAATACTTTTAAGGAAGATAAAAACAATCTTAATGCCAACTGAACATTATTTTCGTGATTACTTCATCCTTTTGCGACTTTATCTACGCGTTTGGATACATTTCTACTGTAATCCTCTTTGCAGTTCAGTGCTTAATCGAAGTAAGATTTAGAACAGATATTTTCAATCCTTCGCCAAATTGGCCTCCGTGTTCTTGAATTACGCATTACTTATCATCCGAAGCATTTGTTAATCAAATTTTCAATTTTTTTAAAACGAGAATTAACAAAATATTTCTTTTTCTAACATTATTTCTTTTAAGAGTGACCAAAATGCTATTGCAATTTTCGTGGAAGCATTTTTAACATTTTTAATGCATATTGTAAAAATACGAGTATGTGCGACTATTTTGATTATAGCTAAATATTGCATTTTATTAAATTTTGCATATTGATTTTTTCTAATAACTTCTCATTTTCGTAAAATTCGAAAAATAGAGTGAACTGCTGATTTCCAGTGATTGTATTTTTAGTAATTAAAACTAAACTAAACTCCATGGCACAACAGCCCATGAGGGCCAAGGCCTACAGTGCCCATAACTGTTTTCATGACCCAGGGCCCTGGGGTGCGAAGCATATGTCCCAGTTAGGTGGTCAGCCTAACGTAAGACTCCCAGTGTTTAGTTCCCAAGCATGCTTGGTACTCAGTTAATCGACCCACTGAAGGAATGAAAGGCTGAATTTTTAGTAATTATTCTATCCTAAATACTTGAAGTAATATATTAATACACATTTTTGAATACAGTATACTTTACATACAGGATTACGTTGCATATTTAAAAAAGGGTTATCATTCTCAAAATTGATAAATTTGAGAATAAATTGAAGTGTTTTTCTCATCTGACAGATTTCGCACTTAAAAGATTATAACTTCACAAAGATTTTTTTTTAAATTGAAAATTGCGGTAAAAGAATTTTATTAAATGTCAAAGAATAGATACGTGAGTTTTTTAATAACATCTCTTGAATTTTCATTAGTTTCATACAAAAATATAAATAAATAGCTAACCTATATGTTGCTGTTTGTTTGTATTTTTAAATACTTATTTCTTTTCCCCACAAATATTTTTTCTTTTTTTTAATTTATTTTTATCCATTATATCATGTTGAAGAATAACCGTGCTCTGTTGGTTTAATTTAATCCTTCATTATTTATTTCAAAACAAATTTTCTTTTATTTAGAATTTGTTTTTCAAATATCGAATGTCGTGGACATTTTTCTTTTGGCGTTATAAAACTTTTTTTTTGTTGATATAAGTCTTTGCGTCATGTCTCAACAAAAGCCAAAGCGAAGTAAAATTTAAGAAACTAAAAGTTATGTTCTCGAACAGGAAAAGGCATAAATAAAGGATGCTGGAATTTTCCGATTTTCTTGTTTTCGGCTCTAAATAATAAATTTCTTATCTTTCATTTTGTTGGAGAGATTTAGTTAAAAATGCAAAGATTTTGTTTTGTTTGAGGCTATTTTTCTTTCTCCCCCACCCCTCTCCGACTTTCCATCGGATCGTTCTTTGTCTTTAATTCTTACTCCGATGTTTGGAAAAGATTGCGTTCGTTTGAGAAGCGGTGTTTGTTCAGAAATATTCTTGATATTTGTTGACGGAAACAAAGTTTCTTTTTATTTTAAGACGTTTTTGAAGTAGGATTTTATATAGAAAAATTATAAGGAATATCACTTTCATTTTGAATAGATAATTAAATAATTTTTTCCAAAAGTTATTTAAAATACACATGATATATATATTAGATTTTATTTTTTAATTTGCAAAACGATGACTGATAAATGGATTTATATTTATTTTATATGAAAATGATTTCAGTGGTACTTATTTATTATTTAGGCTACTTGTAAGACTTTACTATTCAGGACGACCTTATTTTATTGTACTAGAAGCTTATGTTTAGCTCTGTTATATATGATACCTCTAATATAATATTTTATTCTTATGTACTTCTAATCTAATATTTTACTATTCAGAGCGGACTTTATTTTATTGTAATAGAAGCTTATGTTTAGTTCTGTTATATACGATACTTCTAATATAATATTTTATTCTTATGTACTTCTAATGTAATATTTTGCTATTCAGAGCGGACTTTATTTTATTGTAATAGAACTTCTATTTAGTTCTGTTATATATGATATTTTATTCTTATACTTCTAATGTAATATTTTACTATTCAGAACGGACCTTATTTTATTGTAATAGAAGCTTCTATTTAGTTCTGTTAGATATGATAATATTTTATTCTTATACTTATCTAATGTAATATTTTACTATTCAGAACGGACCTTATTTTATTGTAATAGAAGCTTATGTTTAGTTCTGTTATATACGATACTTCTAATATAATATTTTATTCTTATGTACTTCTAATGTAATATTTTGCTATTCAGAGCGGACTTTATTTTATTGTAATAGAACTTCTATTTAGTTCTGTTATATATGATATTTTATTCTTATACTTCTAATGTAATATTTTACTATTCAGAACGGACCTTATTTTATTGTAATAGAAGCTTCTATTTAGTTCTGTTAGATATGATAATATTTTATTCTTATACTTATCTAATGTAATATTTTACTATTCAGAACGGACCTTATTTTATTGTAATAGAAGCTTATGTTTAGTTCTGTTATATACGATACTTCTAATATAATATTTTATTCTTATACTTCTAATGTAATATTTTACTATTCAGAACGGACCTTATTTTATTGTAATAGAAGCTTCTATTTAGTTCTGTTATATATGATACGTATAATATATATAAATAAATATTATTATCCTGTAGTAATGAACCAGAATAAAAGATGTTATTTATGTAGGAAATGCATTACTATATAGGGCGATGTTTATTCATATAATGAAATTATACTGGAAATTTTTATGGGTGTATTTTCAATATAGTTTTGATACACAGATATGTTTATTTGTGTCTTATTTTGTTGGGAAAATGTTGCCATCTCATAACTAAATTTCAAATGGGATTTTACAAATGCTGTGTGAGACTTAGATCGGGATTCTGTGCAGGTCAGGGAGAACGTTGTACGTACATGTCGTAACACTACTATTTGACAGACTATAACATGACAAGCGTGACATAATGTTCATAAATGTCATATAGTTGTAATAATTTGTTTTAATTTGTTAATAATTTGTAATCTCTATCTATATATAAATTATTCATGTAAGCGTAGGTATTCACTTTATCAGGAAGAATATGCAAAGGCCCCAGACTATGCCACGAAAAACACTTCCAGAGATACATTGGAGCATCGAAGTCAACAGTTAAAATAATGCTCTTCAGTAAAAATGTCCGCTTGCCAATATCTGACTTAAGAGTGTAACGCAATTCATTACTACATTAAACATTTTTCTATGGTTGGTTTCATTGTCCAATAGCAAAGTTGCTAACACCTAACAAATATACTGGTATTATTGTATAGGATGGTGTTTGGTTTGAAAACAGCAGCATATCCGCGGATGTTAATGGCTTGCAAATCCTTTTACAAGTTGTTGGAATACAATGTAATCTGCTGTCTATGCTGAATCCACGGTTAATAATTTGAAATGAGCTCTTGTGGTTTCTGCTAATCTGATGCATGTGAACACTTCGATCTCGTTCTGTCAGATTTCAGGAATGACCAACATGTTAATTTGTGGCCAGCTTCTTTCACTTCCCCCCATGGCCTCCAATTTGGTGAGATAATATCAACAAAATTGCCTATGATTGATAATTATGCTGCAATTTACTTTCCATTAATGTGGCAACAACTTTAACAGCTCTTTCAAAGTCACTGAGTTTCTTTCATTTCGACATATCACAATATACAGAATTAAAAGCATTGCCTCGTCATGTATCATATTTAACCTTATCAGCAATGGGCATGTGGCAACATTGGATTTGCATAAAGGATGTTATGACTTGGAGAAACGCTGTATTTGTTAGAAATTATGAAATCAGCTGGAAGGGGAGGTGTTCAGTCAATTTTCATATGGTTGTGTGTACGATTATGCATATATTTATGTAAACTTTTTTAAACAAGCTACATCTATATAATACTATAATTTAATAAATGAAATTTATTGAAAAATTCGAGTTTCAAATAATAGCTGATTTTTAAAATTACATAAAATATTCTGGAGTTTAAAAAGCTCACATTCAAGAATTAGCTATAGAATCGTTTTATTGTACCATTATTATAAATATTTTATGTGAAATTTACTTATTTTTCTTCATTGTATGTTAATTATAGCATGCTGAAAACAATATTTATTTTACATATTGTAAATCCAAGATGCTTATTAAAAATTTCTTCTTCTTCTTTCTTATCCCCTGGTCTGAATCAGACCAGGTCCATGACATCCTTCGCTTTCAAAGAACCGATGACAGCTCCAGAGCTGTATAAAAGTTCACGCTTTGAAAAACCAATGCAGTTATTAATTATTAAAAATTTAAAACAACAATAATCCAACTGTTTTTACTTTTAAAGAAAGGATTATCAATTTTATATTAATTTAGTGAGAAAAATAAGTACAAATTTTTTTGTCCTTTAAGAACATTGCACACATTGCTGTAGAAAAATAATTTATTTTCACTTATTTGAAATTGACATCAATCTATTTAATGTAATAATAATTTGTGTGAAGAAAATAAAGAGCATAAATATTAGTAATTTAATATATTCAATTGCTGCACTTGCTATTATTCAGAATTCTTTCCATTTGTATATTAAATAATTTGAAAACTTTATACCCAGATTAAATTGTAACAGAAATTATTTATCATAAATTACTGTAAGTTTTGATGAAATCAACTTTTTCTTTTGAAATATTTTTTTAATGTTCTGTAATTGTCTGCTGTAATTATGAATAAAGCAATTTGTTTTTAAGTTAAATAACTTAGAAAATCTTTTATCCAACAATTGCATTTCATAATTGAAAAATGTTCCCGAAACATCTGTAAGAAATGTCCACAAAATTGGTATTGTTAAAAAATAAACTATAGCTTAAAAATATCTAGCTAGTTTTTTTATTTTTTATCAGAAAATAGTTTTGCGGAAACAATTTAATCTGGCGGTATAGACATTTCAAAGAAATTAATCGCAACGAGAAAAAGTATTAGGACATCGGCGATTTCCGACATCCTGGGTTTTCTTTGAAGCATGGCTTGGTTACTGGACAGTCAAGAGTAATCACGAAGAAAAGAACTTCTGAAATAAAAAGCCACCGAGTGTCCTTAAATATGGCCTTTCTTTTTTCCAACAAAGAAAAAAAAGAGATAAAGTAAATGAAAAATAACCCTGCCTTGTTTTAGTATTAATTGAATAAAAAATTCAAATTCGCGTATACTTTTGTTCTTGCTGTATTAATAAATGTGTTATATATTTTCACTCTGAAAACGTGTAAAAAGAATTATTCCTGAATTAAAAAACACATATTAGGTTAAAATAGTTTTCGCTATATTATTGCATATTTTTACTGTATTTAACACAATAGAAAGCTTTAATAACTATATTTTTGCTGAAAATTGTGATTTTATTTATAAGTGTTACCAAATTGAATGATGGGTTTGTATAAAAGTTGCAAATTTTACTAAGAAAGCAATAACACATATCAACAAGATAATGATTACGAAGCACGTGCATAATTAGTCTCATTTTTCTTTCTACTTATTATACAACACTAAAATTTTATTAGACTGATTCACGTTTATTTTAATTGAATAAACTTCTTACCCAAAAATTTATTTTCCTTAAATTTTAGGCAAACGTTTTTTATTGCAAATTATGTATGCTCTACCGAAGGCTGAAATAATTATATCTGTGCAAAACATTTTACGTTAGTAATAATCATATTTTGTATGAGTGAAAAAAGGGTATTAACAGCAGAAATAATGTAATTGAATGATACAATATTTATGTCAAAAATTCTTCTTTATGTTATGAAAATATTGTTAAAGATATATCATTATGATTTAAATGTTCCCATTGGATAAATATTTTAAATATCCCCATGATAAGTGTTTATACATTTCAAAACAAATTCAGGTAAAATATTCATTTATATTATTTTATGAAACATTTTTTCAAATTAAAATATGTTAAACTTTTGAGTATAAATTAACTTTTTCACTATAGTAAAAACTTTGATAAATAGTGAAATAAAACGCGATTAATTCAAAATTATTAACAATTTCTTAATTAAATAAAGGGACTAGTTTATTAAACTTGAAAATCATCGCATATTTAATAAAATATTAAAAATATGCTTATTTTCTGAACCTGCATGTGGAATTTATCTTTAAAAGCTAATTGTGTCTCACTAATATATTACATACTTTATATAAAAAATTAAGATGTTTCATAAAAACTTGGCGAGAGAAGAAAATATTCTAAATTTTAAATGTTTAATATGGATCCATTGTTTCAAATTCTTGAAATTTTTTTACCAGTGTCAATATCTTTGTGAAAAGTATGAAAACATACGCTCAATTTTAAATAAATATTGAGAAAAAAAAACCTTTTTTTGGAAATATTATAATATAATATGGTACGCGAAACAGTAAATTTCTTGATAAAACAGAAAGACAGCCCAAAAAGTTGTTCAAGTACTTTTCTTTCGCTAATGCATCTTTTAAATTGATTGAGAAACCACTGAAGAACAGTCTCCTTTTTAAAAACTTCTTTTTTCGCCAAACAAGTCTTTTGAAACGTTCTCGAGTGTTTTAAGTGGAAATTTATTTAAATACTTCTACCTAAACCTCCTAATTGTGGATGCAAATGCGAAAAGTTTTGTATTTTACCTCTGAATTTAGCCGCAATTCATTATGTAAAGAATAAGTTATTCTATAAGCGCTCCGCCATGTTCGACCAGGAATTCCGTTTTAAGTTGAACTTTTATAGCCATTTGGAAGCCAGGATCAAGTATTTACGTTCTTCTGTTTTTGTTCCAGTTACCTTGGAGAATTAAGGTTTCGGATAGCAAGTGAATTATTTACCATACGCTGTGACTACTTTACGATTAGGAAGATAATAAAAGGAACTTACCTTTTTGTGCTTGACGCCATATATTTCCCTTGCTGTCTAGTTGGGATTTGTTTATTGGAGTATTTGACGTTTGTGCGGTAAATAAAGAAGGGAACTATTGACACCTCTTGGATTCTTTAAAGAAAGGTTTTTATTGAATATATTGTTTCCCTTCACTTCTTACTGAGAAAGATATTAGTGAAATTCATATTTATACGTATTGATAAAGTTATTAATTTATGAGGTACCATTTTTTTAAAGTAACTTTCATTTGATAAATGAGTAATGAAACAGACTTATTTAAAACTGAACAAAAATAATTGGTAAGGTTTTTAAAATGTTAATTTTAACAGCAGTTCTTTGGAGTATTTCTGTCATCAAACCGTTGTAACGTAATATAATATTCTCTAGATCGAATGTTAAGAATACGAAACTCTAAAACAACTTTTTGTATGTACATTAATTCGAAAAGTCATTTAGAACACATTTTAACTTTTTGGCCTACTAAAGTAAGAAGGCTGACTTTATGTCTGTATATATTTGTTTCATATTGTTTAATGATTGTATACTCCTATATGATAAGAAAACTTAATGCAATTAATATTAAATGGTGAATCAGATCGTTTTATGTAATTTAGACTCAATAAATTCATGACGTTTTAGTGAGTTGCATACAACCAGTTAAAATAAGAAATATTTAATTTTTTGAAAAGGGTTTTAACATACATTACTTCTTAATAATTTTTAGAAATCAACAAAGAAAACTTTATCTCCACAGGAAAAAATCAATCCAACTTTTTCTTCGCAGCAAAAAGTAAGCGGGTGAATTTTCCTGGTCTTATTATTTTCTTTTAAAAAATATCGACGACAGTACACTGTAATTGCCTTCTTACTCCACCATAACTTTTCTTCCGATTCGAAAAGAAATTTTCCAAGTTCGCCCTTTCCCAATCAGTGCAAGTTCATCTGAATTGTCACCCAAAATCCATGCTAAAGTGGCCAATTTACCTTGCCGAAGAATCTTTCTTGAAGATCGGCGAGGAAGTTATTTGCGATGGGAGAAGTTATTGAAAATATTGAACAGTCGAGGGGGTGTTTCCTCTCAACTTTTTTGCTCTGCGTTTTCCCTAATCAATATCGCAGGAACGCCAAATTGCTTCTTCTCTCTAATCATCTGTATATTCCATCTTTGTACTTTTCCTCATACTTTTAGTGTTCATAGTTTCCTTCATAATTGTGTTTTCATTTTTTTAGGGAATTACTCCCTGAATTTTCCCTCCCTTATTCGTGCACAATTGCTTTTTCTTTTCGAATTTTCGTAGCCATTTGTTAAAATACAACATTATCTGTCTGTAAGTTTATATGGTTAGAGACGATATACTAATGTCTGATTGTTATTTATTTTTTTCGAAGCTATATACACTGTTGTATATTGTAACTTTTTTGATTTTTTACCTATCTTTATTTCAAATTTTCAGAGAATTTTGATAGCTACTTCCGTTTTATTTTGCTACATTATGATAATTCGCTTCACATTTAAAAAGTTATCGTTTTTATTTTCAAATACCTGTATGTTTTGTATTTGTAATTCAAATTCTCATAGTGACCTTATTTCTTCTACTTACAATTAAATGAAAAGTAATTCAGTGTGTATATATATATATATATGTTGTTGTTACTTATCCCCCTCTCCCGTTGTAGGAAAGCCTATACCAGGTCCAAAAGGCCCCAGTGTGCAAGTTCCGCGTACGAACACGCGTGCATTTGCATATACACATGTTCTGCGTACATTAGGATATACGTGAAGCATATATAATGTGCATTATCTTTGTAATTAAATAAATTTCTTAGACTGTAGATTATTAATTTTTTGAAATATAATTCACAATTTCGATTCTTTTGATGTAAAATTTCTTGATTTTTGTGATGTTTTTCCAAATCCTAATATAAATTTGATCAAACTATTTTATAAGGATTTGAAAAACGTATATTAATTTACAAAGTAGTTAAATTAACTTTTTCATCGAGGATTATTAGTATGATTTTACAAAATAGTGTTACATAGTAGATTTTACCAAGTTCTTAGTAGAATTTAAATAAATTCTCCTTTGTCTTTAATGTAGGAGACGCTTTAAATGTGTGACGATTATTACTTGTTTTTGAGTCTTTATCTTATCACTAGTGTGGATTGTAATTTTGTGATAAATTAGCCCAACTTAAAAATCAATGCCTTCGAAAATGCCATTCTTCATCGATTGTTCACTTCAACGCCTGTGCTCCCGTTTCATCATCACCTATCACTCATAACCAACGCGAGTCTCTGCCTGTGCCGAAAGGGGTAGGAAGCAGTGCCCCTCACCTGCCAGATTCCCTGTTTCCTCACCCACTTTGCCGCTGCCACCCATTTAATTACAAGCACTCCTAACACACACACCCTCCTCGAACGTTAGGTGTTACGTGTGGAATGATAAATATCAACCTCCCACACCCCCTTTCTATTTAATTACTGGGTGAACCGCCTTTTCATCCCTAGCATCTCGGCATTCTTTCTCACTACTGAGGGGTGACTTAATTGTTTTCCCGTTTTCGTCGGGACAATTTTAATAGGAAATTAATCAGAGAGATAGGTCGTATCCAGTTTTAAAAGTAGTGCACTCCAGATTGTTGAAAATTTTTCCCTCTTCCCAACGGATGAGGGGTGCGCGCGAAGCTGTTTGGAGGCTCGTTTGTCATCAGGTGGATGGAGGGGACGTCGACCTGATGACGCGCTCCCATCGAACATACATTTTATTTTGCTTTTTCACTTATTATGGTACCTGCACTTGTCACTCATGCTCTTGTATTAATTAGTTTAACATATTTTTTGCTATTTTTTCTAATTATTTTTAATTTCACACATTTTTTGTTATTTTATACTAATTTTATATATTTTTTCTTAATGATATTTTTTTTCTACTTTAATGAAATCGTAAATCTTTCTTTGGAATAGCGTAATTTTCGAAATAATCATTTAATGTGATTCTGAAGATTGTCAATATCATTAGCAGAATGTTATATATTGTAACATAATGCCGATAAAGTGTTATTATTAAGTAATAATATGTCAACTATATTTTTATATTTAATATCCTGCAAAATATTTGCAATTGCAAATTGTTAAAGATTTTACTAATAATAACCGTAGTAACTATATTTAGTGGGCTGTTTACCATTCTCTGATGTCAGATTAAAATATAGTATCGCATTATTTGCAATAACTTAAAATATTAATTTTAGGGAAGAATATTTCAGCGGATGTCATATTTGAAATTAAAAAATTTGAGATGACTTCAAAACTAAAGGCTATAACGAGTTAAAAATAGAATCGAAAATTATCCCAATTGTAACTTCTCGGTAAATCCATTTTTTCGCATATTCATACTTAATCGTGCTCTTTAATTCGTGTTTAAAACTTTTAAGGTATTGAAAGCTGAATATATTAAGAATCTTAATTTGAAAATATATGATCAGAGATATTAATCATTTTGTAGTCAGTATCACAGTTTACTTTTTTTCCAGAGAATAACCACATGGCGTAAAATCCAAGTTTAAATCTCTCCCAATAGGAACTCAAATGCTTTAGGACTCATTAAAATAAGTAATGAGTCCTATAGGATTTAAGGAACACTTTATCGTTATCAAATGTCTGAATCTTGCAATTAAATAATGTTACGTCTCCGTCTATATAATGTCTCTTGATACTTCTCAACTTGCATCTATAACAGCAGAAAAAGATCATTATCAATAGCTGTTCATGCAGAAATAAGTTTCTCTTTGAGCAGAATAATTTTTAGTCACATCTGGTTTGAAAAGGATTGGGAAATATAAGTTTTTCTTTTGAATTTTCCTGCGGTATTGGTGTGAGAAATGCATTAACATGGGTTGAGATCTGTTCCATTCTCAAAACAAGACTTCGAAATCACTTTGCAAAAATCCTCCTTCCTTTCGCGATGTATGAACAATACACCTGTGACTTCTTAATCATTTTTTTAAAATCTGGAGCAGCGATTGATTTTATCATGTTCTTGCTAAGTTATTCTTTCGATATTCTTTAAGTAAGTGATGTTCATTATTTGTTGTTGTTGTTGTTTACTAATGACACTTAGATAAGCCAAGCTCACTATGCTATGCGAATTAAGTCGATTGGTAGCGTCTTTCGTTTTTCAGAACACCATGACGGTGAAAGTACGACTTTGCTCTACACACATGCCATAGATACCCGTTTATAGGGTAGGCAACCATTCACACCTCATTCATACAAGGAAAGGACAGAGATGGGATTCGAACCCAGGGCCTCCTTTTCCTTAGTCAGGCACGGTGACCACTAGACAAGTTGGTCGGTTCATTATTTGTGATAACCCTTAATGGACAACTAAACTACCGCAGACTTGTTAGGCATTTGAATTTATTTCGTACCTACTATTCGTGAAGACTTTTCAAGAGTAGTGAATGCTATTCTTGTCTTGAAATCTATTATGAAATCTCGGAAAATTCCCAAGCATGCTCCCCAACAGGCGTGTACCTTCCTTTGTTTAACAGAAAAATGGAACAATTCAGATTTCTTCTATCCGGACGAAGTGACACCTAGCCAATATTAGAAACGTAATATTCATCTCTATTTATTCAGTTATTGTTGTTACTTATGACACTTGGACAAGCCAAACTCGCTATGCCTTGGAAATGCGAATTTAAGTCAATAGGGAGCGACTTTCGTTTTAATCAGAGCACCATGAAGGTGAAAGTACGTCTTTGCACTTTTTTAAATCATCCGATAGATGGCACCACCAGAGAATCCACTCCCTCAATTTTGACATTGATCTGAAAGGGGAGGAAATTTTCTCCAGACCATTGCACCCATGGTAACTGCTCAACGACCGACCACAGGACTTTCGATTCCACAGATTTAACGACCACGTATATCGCATGTACTCGGTGGGTCTTTGGCGGCATTGGGGATCGAACTCCGTCCTTCTGGATGGAAGGCTGATATCCTAACCACTAGGCTACCACGGCCCATGATTTATTCAGTTGTGATTGGTATTAAACCAGAGTTTTCCATGTGAATGAGTGCAGTTCTTCTATTTGGTTATGATGAGCTTCAAGGATTGGTTAATTTGCACGAAATTAGATTCTATTGAACTCATGCAAACATACAGCTGTAGAAATATAAATGTATTGCAAATCTACATCGATATCAGCTTGTTAATTACTTTTATCACCCCTGCTTCCATTTACATAAATTTTCAAATTCACTTCCGATACGTTAAGCCTGATGCCGTGAATTTATATTTATCCCTATATTACTAACAGCATCTATTTTCTAGACACACAACTAATAAAACATTATTTTTAGCATAAACTCAAACTAACAGTTTTTTATTAGCAAATTTTCTATATATTTACCAGCGTTAGCAAACCTTTATTTTTAATGCCATCTCTTCTCTCTCTCAGACTAAAATTACTTATATAATGGGAGAAAATATTTCTATTTCATGTTATTGTAACTGAGCTCCAGTGGCTCAGTAGCTTCACGCCGCTTCCCGCAAGCTCAGCAAAGTGAAGCATCATTTGCCGCGGGCAGTGGTTGGAAGGGTGACCACGGTAACTCTCTTTCACTGGGTTGCTGGAACACCGTGGGTTTGGAGACGTGTCCACGTTAATATGCGATGTCCAAAGTCCTTCCGCTGTTGTGGCGTGGATGTGGAGAGGAGGGTGCCAGCTCAGGTGTGGCCTCGTCACCTGACCGTGGCTCAAAATTACGAGGCACCTTAAAAAGAGCAAAGTCGTACTTTCACCTTTGTGGTGCTTTGATCCAAAAACGAAAGACCCTCTTTATTGACTTAATACGCACAGCCAAAGGCATAGAGAGCTTGGCTTGTCCAAGTGTCATAAGCAACAACGACAACATTTTATATTTCTTGTTAAAGAATTTGAATGTAGATTTTAAGTTGAAAAATGTTTTTTCTTTTTCCAAAGTTTCAAAAATTTAAATATTTCTTTATCTCAAAAAATCGTGAATGTTGTGTATTTACATTCTTCCTTTCAACATATCAATAAGCAGTAACAGAAAATATTTTAACTATTATGTTAAAAATTGCTATTCTTTATGCTATGAAATTTATTGAAAATGTGCGTTTTATTCTTACGCTTAATTATATACTTTATTATTCAAACAAAGCTCTTATTAAAATTGCCTCTTTTAAAAAATTTTTTTAACGGAAAATATTGCCGGAGATGTAAAGTATGACCGATAATCGATAATTTAAGTTAATAAACTTTTGTCTTCTTTCTTATTTTTATTAGACAAATGATATTTTCCTCCTTAAAATCAAAATGATAAATAAGAATGTTTGTGAAAAACCTCTAACTTCGACCGTATGGACGATAACTTTCATTTACTTGGCGACTTTTTCACTATAATTAACGGTTTTCGATTAACGCGTTTCCTTCTTTTAGCTTCAACATGTTAGTTTTAATGGTTGAAAACTATTATTATTTTTTTTTTTAGCTTGATTAACGATCTTTTTGCTTATATTTTGTAATGTTATTGATTTCCTTAGTTTGTTACCTGGTGTGGTGTATGTTTTATCTCGTAACTCTTACTTTTTGAATCGCTAATTTTGTAATTAGTTGTCATGCTTGATCAAAATTCCTTGAAAAAACTCAGTAATTAAATGTTTTCTTTCTTATCCCAAAAAGTATAAACTTTGTATTTATTTGTATACTCTTTCTTATCAGTCAGTATAAGTTTGATTCATATGAACGAGATTTTAAGTAAAAATATGAAAATTCACTTTTTATTTGTCTAACATAGTTTTTGCAAATAATTTATTTAGTGCATAGTTAAAAAACCTGAAACAACTCAACTCAATCTCTGGCACTCATGTCAATCGATGAAGAACAACACATATATGAATGAATATATAGTATTTTGTGAATTCAAGTTTTACTATAGTAACTATTTCTTTTAATGTATGCAATAAAAAATTGAAAATAATAAATACATTAATAATACAGTTTACTAAGCCTAAAAGATTAAATCTTAATAAACAATTAAAAAAATTTTAAAAAATTAGAAAACTTTCTGCAAATTATTTTTTGAAATAGTACAAAATTGATATTTGTTTTTGCAATTCCTAGTTTCTTCTCAAATACGATTGTATATTAAATAGGGTATTTTGTATATAATTGTGAATAACTTTTGATGTTTATGCATGGTAAATACTCTTGCAAAAATTATTCTGCTTTTATGCAAATGTCATTAAGTAAATGAACACGCCTCATTTTTTCATAACTCCTTGGGTCACTTTTAAAACTTGAAAACAAAGCTATTCTCAATTTAATAATTTACAGTAAACCTAAAGTTATAAAATTGTCAAAACTGTGGCTATATGTATTGAATTGTTAGTTATTTAAAAATCTTTTATCCATCAAGACTAGAATTTATGAAGCTGGAAATTCAATATAAAGATCGTTGTGTGACTTAATAGTAGGACACGTTTTCATTGGATTGAAAGGTTTATCGTTCGATACCCGATGCTATTGAACAAAAAGAAATCGGTGTTACGTTTCTATCTTTTACATGGGTATTTGTTGGTGTAGGTGTTCGAGAAATTTTCGTCTTCTACCCTTTAGCTAGGTGAGTATGATAATGAAGCTCTCATCCTTAGAGAACATTCGATTATTAATGTTCAAGAAGCTCTTTGTGATGTCTGTAACATTCTCACGATTTTGTCGTCTCCAGGATAGTTAAATAACACAAAACACAGTCTTTTTAAACGACACATTTATTACGCATTAACATGCAAACATTAATTTAAACATTTTCCCACAATTTTTAAGAGACATAT
The DNA here is from genome assembly GCA_037975125.1 of Latrodectus hesperus. Classification (NCBI taxonomy): domain Eukaryota; kingdom Metazoa; phylum Arthropoda; class Arachnida; order Araneae; family Theridiidae; genus Latrodectus; species Latrodectus hesperus. Next base: position 93,675,600 of record CM075851.1, read on the forward strand.
ATTTTGCATTGACTGGGAGTGGGACTTCATTACCCCGTGTGGTAATAATAATAGACAAAAAGTCCACCGATGCCGGAGAGGTTAGCGTTCCTAACTTCGAAACAGTAGGTCCGGGTTCGAATCCTGATTGGATGTTCCTTTCTCTCTGAGTTTTTGTTTCCTCTATACATTCACTTCTGGCGCGAAGAGGGCACAACCACTTGGTGCTCTATTGTATAAGATTCCATCATCTTCACCCCTTGTAGCGCTTAAAAGATATATCCTAAAGGCAGCCGGACATAAAGGAAAAAAAATTTTTATTTGACACGAATTCTTCATCCTGTCTCTGTGTCTGCACCCCGGGCAGATAACGAAACCAAAAGTTCTAGCTCCAGTTAATTATCTGACATTCCCACTACTACGTTGTATCATATGGTGGAAAGTATTGCATATCCTTTAATATAAATGGAGCAAAAGCTTTGAGAGATTATCTTCCAACAATTGATTTATTAGAAAAGAAATGGAAAGGTATATGTAAAGTGAAAAAGAAATGAAGCTTCAGTGACGAATATTCGAGCAGCATGTTTCTTCTTTCCCACCTCTACGTTGTATCATATGGTGCAAAGTATTGCATATCCTTTAATATAAATGGAGCAAATGCTTTGAGCGATTATCTTCCAACAATTGATTTATTAGAAAAGAAATGGAAAGGTATATGTAAAGTGAAAAAGAAATGAAGCTTCAGTGACGAATATTCGAGCAGCATGTTTAAGCAGAGACGTACATTTGAGAAATTAATTATCTGACTTTCCCACCACTACGTTGTATCATATGGTGCAAAGTATTGCATATCCTTTAATATAAATGGAGCAAATGCTTTGAGCGATTATCTTCCAACAATTGATTTATTAGAAAAGAAATGGAAAGGTATATGTAAAGTAAAAAAGAAATGAAGTTTCTGTGACGAATATTCGAGCAGCATGTTTAAGCACAGACATACATTAGAGAAATTAATATTATCTGACTTTTTCACCACTACGTTGTATCATATGGTGCAAAGTATTGCATATCCTTTAATATAAATGGAGCAAAAGCTTTGAGAGATTATCTTCCAACAATTGATTTATTAGAAAAGAAATGGAAAGGTATATGTAAAGTAAAAAAGAAATGAAGTTTCTGTGACGAATATTCGAGCAGCATGTTTAAGCACAGACATACATTTGAGAAATTAATATTATCTGACTTTCCCACCACTACGTTGTATCATATGGTGCAAAGTATTGCATATCCTTTAATATAAATGGAGCAAATGCTTTGAGAGATTATCTTCCAACAATTGATTTATTAGAAAAGAAATGGAAAGGTATATGTAAAGTGAAAAAGAAATGAAGCTTCAGTGACGAATATTCGAGCAGCATGTTTAAGCAGAGACATACATTTGAGAAATTATCACATTATTTCCAGTACTTATGTATTATACTGCCAAACACGAACGTTTGCGTGATCTTAACGATTTTCAGTGTGGTATTTTCAAATTGCCACCTATTAAAATACCGTAGAATTCTCATTGAGATTTCTACATTTATATAGTTTTAGAAACAAGCACTTTTTTTTGTTAAGTTTTTTTCTGGCTGAAGTTCAGGGTTATTTTAGTTCTTGACTGAATAAAACGTAAATGTATTCTTGCATCAGAGAAATTCTAAAAATTTATGTGCAACTGTGAATGGAACGTAAAAATGACATGTTATATTTATATAACATCGTTATGAACACTGTTATGAAATAAGATATGTTTTTAAAATGTTAGATATTTTTTTCGGAACAAATATATCGGATTTAATGAATTATAGATGAAAAGAAATATTTTTAATGTACTTCTATTCCACGCAGAAAATGTGTACCTCGTATTTGAGCACCTCAAGTAAGTAAACTATGCTTAGATGCAAGTAATTGCATAAAAAATAAATTCAAAGTTTTTTTAAATATTGCAATTGACAGCCTTAACTGACTGGTAAGATTTACAGATAATCATTTCATAATTTTTTCCATTGGAGAGAGAAAAAAGAAGTGATGCTCTAAAAATTTATTCCTGTTCATTTAGACGACATTTTATTCCCAAAAAATATACGAAACTAATTACACATAGAATTTGTGGTGGAAACAAATTATTTAATCGGCACGATATATTTGTTCTGCTTTCACGTACAACATCGTAGTGCCGTAGTACGTGAATACCACAAATATTCAATTCTGCTGATGAATCTCGCTCGAAGCAATATAATCTCGGCACCAGAGATGTAATAATCGGAGATTAGCTCGTGATCTCTTTCATATTCATATCGATGTTCTCTCTCCGTCGCCAGCAACATCCGAGAGATGATTTTTTGTTTCCTCCAGGCGGATGCATTTGATTGGGCGATTATATATCTGGGATTTATTTCTCGTCCATGGCAAACTGTTTGCATCAATTAGTTTGTTATCGAATGTTGGAATATATTGAAGGTAATATAATTGATGATAAAGACAAAATTTGTTCTTTTAATGCGATGATGGTGATCTTAGATTTTTTATTATGGCTGTTTTAATTTTATAGCTCAAGAAGCCTTTGTTTACTTGTATGGGGTTAGTTTTAAATATGATTTTTTTAATGTTGCATGTTTAGTTTTGTTTAAACATCAGTGATAATTTTAAGAGTTATATATATATATATATATATATATATATATATATATATATATATATATATTATTGAGTTGTTCATTCTTTTCTAAAATATTTTATTGCTGATTTACTGAAATGATATATTTTTTTATTTGATACTACACAGTGAATATCTTATTTTTTCCAACTGCGGGCACTTGGGTGACAAACCCTATGCTACAACAAGGCCAGAAACTGCTACTTGTTTGTCGTTACCCAGCGGGCACCTATGAACCAAATCAGGGAGGCGAGTAGTGTTGCCCGCGCCATACCACCACAAACCAGTTTATAGGGTGGGTCATATTCATACATCATCACAGAAGAAAGGATAGAGAAAGTAACATCCATGCCCGAACCGGGATTTGAACCAAGGACCCACAGCTCAGGAGTCAGGAACGCTAACCACTCAGCCGTTGGTCGGCTCACAGTGGATATCTAATAAATGAAAAATTGTCACGAGGCTGTTAGATAGGGTATTAAATATTGTCGCGATGAAGTAAGCTCGATATACTTGCAAGCTTCTTCTCGGATGGACTTAAATGCAGTAAGCAAAAATGCATCTTTCCTTCATTGACAATGGCTGGTTTCAAACCTGGGAGATTTCATTCTGAAGGAACGTGTTCTTGTCAGTAAGCTGTAACAAGTTTCTCTGGAAGATTTTTTAATAGATAATGAAGACGCGTATTATTAGTTTTCAAATAAAACTAATCGCTTTTATAAAGGCGCCACTGAATTGAAAATAAGCAAGTATTGTTTTTATATTTACAAATGGAGGGGGATTTATATTATCCAATTCATAAACATTACTCAATCTCTAAATTTTTAGGCTTTTGATTAGTTACGTAATGAAGACTAACTTAACTTTGAGTAAGTGAGTCATTTTTTATCTCCAGCTTTCAAGTACCATAATTTTTATATATTTTTGCCATAACTCTTTCACTGATTCACTTACTCATACAATCATGTGGGAGCGCGGATAATTTAGTGATGTTTATGATCTATGATTGTTTATTAATTTCCTGCGCACACGCACACATCTGCTCATTATCGGATGGTAGTGAGTTCGAATGCCAACCGACCGAGAATCCGCCGTGTTCGCTAAAGGCAGCTAGGGCCCATTAAAACTGGGGGTGGTCGCAATGTTCTCCAAGTGAAATGATACCTCTGGGTGTGGCAGGCCAAGTATTGGGGGTCTTTTGCTTGATCCTTGCTTCAAAATCATGAAGACATCACCCGCTGCTTCTATCTAATTGGTAGAGCCCAACTTGGTACTAGGTACAGGGAAGCATGCTGGTGCAACAACAACACACACACGAGAAAATAAATCCACCCAGTGTTTCACCCTACTTTTAGACGCAAATATTTTTCTTTATGGCAAACGATTCTGTTGTATTTTGAATATTATATTTTCTTCAAAATTTTCTATCAAAAATATTGAATTTAGCTTGCTATGGTTACAATTTCAGTTAAATAAACAATTTCTCTAAGTATTAAAGAAGTTTGGTTTGAGATGATTTATAAGCAACTCCATTTCACGATTCAAACAGCCTACAGAAACTTAAATCTTTATTTGAAAGAACGAGAAACCAATCTTAATTTTTTAAGGTAATAAATTGTACGCAGCTTACTAGAATATCAATAAGAGTTGTTATGTTTAATTTTATCTACATAATAAGTGTGGTTTTTGATTAAAAATACGAATACAGTGAAGCAACTAATTATCTGTAACAAATATTTTCCCAAGAAAATGGTAAATTACTTGTCTATTCTAAACTTAAAATATTTATGCAGGCATTCTTTTTGTCATAATATTTAAAAGAAATTTTATTTATTTGGACTGAATTTCTATTGTCGGAGTTAATTTTTATTATTTAATTTTTTATTGCAAACATAACATTTGTAAAGTTGTTTATTGATTTCAAGATTATAATAATAATCCTTCACATAATTAATTCGAGACAAGTACATTATATATGCATAGATATATTTTAACTGTATTCGTAACTGTAACACTGTTCGAAAAGTAACTATGAAAAAAACATGACTCATAGAATTGTAATTAAATCAGTTGAGGGATTAAAATTCGGGATACTTCTTGTTGACGATACATGCTTAAAATGGATTGCCGGTGAAATTCAATAACTCGTCACGATGCTGAGTCGAAAAAAAGTTTAGAAAGAAATACTTTTAAAAATTGTAAAGGAGATGTTTGTTAATCCCTAAGCCCATTTAATCTTATAATCCTTTTTAGTTGCCTGCTCATCATTTGCTTTCAGAACTTTTTTTAATATTTTATTAGCTTGGCTTAAACCTTGTGAGTATTTAGTTTGAAGAAAATATGCATTAATTAACATTGTGTAGCTCCGTATATTGCTAGATTTACCGGTGTATAATGAAAAAAAATTTTTTTTTAGAATGTAGGTTTCTCTTTTATAAATTGCCATAAATAATAATCTCAACATATTAACCTACTAGACGAATTTTGTCATGTATCTTATGCAATTAGTAAAGTCGCTTGGAAGTTTTTTATTTTTTATGTTTTACAGTATTTTACGCCTACAGTAATGTTCTACAGTATTTTTTTCTCCAAAGAATTCTTTCGCTATCTACCTTTGAAAATAATCTTTCTTTTTATAGAATTTTAATTCCTTCGATCTTTTATGATCTTGGCATGTTTTTGTTTCATAAGTACAGTAGATTTCGGTTATCTGACGCAAATATGTGGAACAACTCTTGGTTTATCGAACATTTTTGACTAAACAAAGTTAAATTAATTACCATATTTTTTAATTAAAACAAATTTGTTTTATTTTTGGAAACATTTTATAAATTCAAATATTAATATATTTATTTGGAAAATTTTGAATTTAGTTTTTCTTAGAATCATTTTTAATTTAAAGAGGGTAGTTTTTATTTAAAAAAAAAGTATGTGTATGTATTTTTTTATCTGAATTATTGTTCATTATGATCATATAAAAAAAAATACATTCCAGTGCACTTTGCAATAAGAAAAACTTAATCCAAAAATTTTCTTTGAAATTATAATTGCGAGAACATTGTTTGTTAAAGAATGTGAATATATTGACTATTCTTAATTACATTTTTTATATGTTTTTCATTAAAAAAGTTTTTTATTATAAATATGAAAAGTTCATTTCAAATAAATTTTTTAAATAATTTTTATAAATTGATTGACTGTTAATTTATTTTTTCATAATTTAATTTTTAATTGGCTTATTTGGTTGACACTAAATAGATGTTGTCATCCTATTCAAATTGAGGGTTTATTTTCATCTGAGTTCTTTTTTAATAGTATATTCAACTTGTGAAGTAAAAAGTGCAAACTAATCAAAATTTTTAAAATTCACAGGAAGGCAAAAAAGGTTGCTGGTGATAGGGGGAAGAAAATGGGAAAAAGGTAAACCCAAAAACAGTTGGTTGAATTAAGTTAAGAAAATCGTAGCAAAGAAAATTTTAAGTGTTGGAAAAAATGTGCAGAACATCTCATTTTTTAACTGTTTTTTTTCCCCCTTCCTAACTGTAAAAATTGTGGGCAATTCCAAATTAAATCGTAGTGATAATTTTGATACATATGGTTTGAGGTTGATAATTTTATTTTTAGCTTTCCATAAGTAATACTCATCAAAAAAAATTAATTTATGTATTGATTGATCATGAGCGCATTTACAAAATAAAATTAATGAAACAATCTCAATAAATAAAATACAAATTACAAACAAAATTAAAATATTTAAAAAATTAACATAATTGAATACTACAACTAAGAATATTTAAAATATTATGAGCGCTCATTTGATCAATCTAAAAAAATGAAATAATAAAATTAATCATATGATTAAAATTGTTAGAACTGTACAAACTATGATCATGCAAAATGAACATTTAAAATTAACTGACATTTATTGAAGTAGAATGTGTCGACGATGTAATTAAATTTTCCTGATAATTTGCTAAATGATTTGAAATAATTATTTGGATTATTATGAGGGATTAAACAATTTTATATTCTTTTATTTCGTTTCAAACGGAAGTATTTTTCCTATGCAGCTAAAATCGGCTCGAGCGTTTTCTAAAAAGAACAAACTGAAATCAAATGGGCCAATAAAAAGCACATTAGAATATCTAAACTAGTTTAAAATGTTCGATGTTGTTATCATGAATGAATTTAGCGAAATCTGTTCCTTAGTACCGTGGCATTTTTCCTTTGATGTAAAACTAGAAGGCATTTTCTCTTTGGTAATTCTGTTGTTATTGCTTAAAATCGATTAATCTTGATGTTTTATCGCTTAATTTATTGTTTAACCCAAGAAAATATTGCTGAAAATCGAATAAGCTTCCTGATTCATGGCTTATTTTTTTCCGTAACAACACTGATTGCATTAAGCAACATTTGTTCGAAGAATTTGAATTAACATCAGCGAAATCAAACTCCTTAACGATATTGTTAGAATAACTTTTTTTTTCTCTTAAAATCTTTTGACCATCTGTTAGAGTTTTATTTCATTTCAAATTGCTTTCTTGATGGCAGCGCATTTTATCGTTCAAGTTTTTAGCATTTGCAAACATTAGTGGAATTGAAATATTTGCTTAAGTACAAGGGCACCAAAGTAACTTTTTAAAATGATGTTTTGATAATTCTTCACTGAAAAAAATATTGTAACAGCTAAAATACGGATATCTAAATTTTAGAAACAACAATTGAATTTATTAAAACTGTAATAGATTTTGATTTAAAATCATGCTATTGCAGGAATTATTAATTATATACTAAGTTACCTTGTAGCTAATAATTCTTACTTCTTTTCTTGTTTTCCTATTTCTACGCACACTATTAAGAGTTGTAGATTTTCTGTTAGTTCAGCAATAAACTCTTTTATCAGTTTTACTTGATTTTGTAAAGCACTTTTTTGGATATTTTTCTTCGTTTTTTAGTAGATTAAAATAATTTTTTTCTTGTTTCCTTACTTTTAAGTTATTAAAAATAAATCTTTTATCTTGAGAGAATCCATTTTTGAAGTATATGATTAATGTACTCCAATATGCTGGTGAAGATATTTTGTCCAACTTAGAGCTTCAATTTCAGAAGAACCAATTTTTTTTCCCAACGTATTCAATTAGCCAAATAGAGTTAAATCATTTAATCAAAGTGAGTAAAAGGAGTAAGTTTTCTTACTCAATCAAATTTCGAATAGAATATTATGTGTATAATATATTTTTCCTTGTAGGAAATATAAATTCACTTGTCCAGTTTGTAATTTACGAATTTTATTGTGGTCAGCTTGCCTTTTTTGTATCTGGTGCGTCTAGATTCAAATCCTAGGTAATGCAATGGTTTTTTATCATTTATTTTACACCATATAACGGACAACCTTAGAAACAATGATTGTTATGAAGATTTTTTTAACATACCCTCTTACTATTGCATACGATTGAATGTTTCATTGATAGCAAATCGTATTCCACCTGTTGCAAGGTAGGTAAACTGTAAACTCCAAGCTGTTATCATGACGTACATGCATGCAAACAGTATTAACCCAGCAGTCATCTCCAGTTGCTCAATTGCAGCTAGTGTTCAATTCAGAACTACACTGAGACTTATTTACCTGTATTGAACTTCTTCCGCTACTATCTAAATATTATATTGGAGCATTTTCTTGCATTCTGTCACGGCCTATCTGTCAGTAGTAGCCTGTTAGTTTAATGGAAATTCGAATTTATTGTACAATTTTTTATTGCGAACTAGTATTTTAAGAAATTGGTAAGTCTCAAAAGATAACTAGGAATTTAACCCTCACGAGTAACTGAATTTGAATTTTCATAATTAGTTATCTCATAGTTGATTGTACCTAGAAATTGTGTTTTACAAATTAATATACTTTTCTTTGCTAATTACAAATATATCATTAAATCTTTCGTTCCAAATTTTTTTTCATTCTTGAAATATTTAAATTCTATTTCAAATGTATTTACAACAAATTTTACTATAATCTATACATTTATATTGTATGCATAGATGCATTGTATGGAACTCAATCAATTATATTTATGGTTTGGTGGGAAAAAATATTTGGGATGAAGTTTGTAAATTTATCAATGAGTTAAAAGCTTTAAGGAAAGTTAAACAAAATAATATTTTACGGAACAAGTCAAAATGCCTAGAAAGCATAATGAAAAAATAAGAATAAATAAAAAATAGATATAAAAAACTTTTTGATTGCTATATTTGTATTATATACATAAAAAAGCATTATGTATTTGAATGAAACATTTATTAAATAATGTTTTTTATGTATTATATACATAAAAACATCATTTAATAAATATTTCATAAATCTTAACACCATCGTAATAAGAAAACTGAATATTTTGGTGGAGCTAATTAAAATCTAGCATAGTTTCTTTGTATTTCACAAAAATATTGTTTGACAATTAAACTATGATGCACATTTCTCTAAATAAAAAGTTACTTAAATGTGATCAATACTTTTTTTGTTAAGTTTGAATTTAAATACAATGCTATTAGTTAATTTACTCAAACCTCTACGGCAATATTAAGTGATAGCAATTGGAATATTTAATGTAGTTTTTTACTTAAAGCTGGCTGTGAATAGAGTAGTTAATTACATCTTATGTTTCTACTTAAGGTTCGGTACTGGATTATATTGGCTTGCCCAGAAGCTACTTTTCTCAATCTAATAAAACAGAAAGAGTTAAGAAGAGAAAAAGAGAGAAAATGTTGGTTTTGTTATTTACCACTCTTCTATTGAGGGCTGTGGCTTAACAGTTGGAAGGAAAAACAAGTTCGAAGTGTGTGCCGGAGAGGGGTGTAGCGTGGTGAGAAAATGAAGAAAAATGACTCGGAATATCCAACTAAGTTGGATGGAGGAACGACGCTGGTGGGAAGGTGACTTTCGGTGAGCGATTTGGTATTGATTGCGGTTACAGTGTGCCACGGGGAAAACATTGTTTATCTAGGAGTGGCAGCTGCGCATTGATTATGAGAAAATTAATGCGAAGGCTTATTTGACCTTATTTTTTAAGTAAGGCGTATCGTAAAAAGGAAAATATTTTTTTAAACCTTCTTTCTTTCCCATTTTATTAACTCTTTCCAGGTTTTGTTTTCTCCAGCCCGTTAGGTGAATGGTTTGCACTTTGGCTTTCAACAGAAGGTGGGTTCCATTTATGCCTTAGATTTAAATGTTTGCAGTGGTTCGAAATCCTTGTATACAAAAATTGATCTTTGAGTGGTAAATAAACGACACCATTCTTTGTTTTGAAGGCATGAATGTAGGCGTGCATTATTGTTTTTATATAAATTTAATATAATCTCATATTTGTGTAGTCTAAAACATTGAGCATTTAATCAAGACACTGGATTCTCAGTAAGTGTCATGTGTAAGTTTATTACCTAAAATATTATGCGTGTGATTAAGATATCTAATTTACAAGAGATAATTCAATAGTTAGGAAGACCATCTGGTAGCCGAATGCTTAGCGCTCTGGGCTTCCATTCAACAGTTTGCGTATCGAACCTCGGACTTGGATGTTTCTATGTTTTTGTAGTTCAGAATCCACATTTTAGGTCTTGGTCTAATTAGCTCTAGTGTGCAAAAATGACTGTTGATCGACTACCAAACTGAACTTTAGTTATTCAACAAATTTTGAGAGTTATCGTAGCTTACGCACATTTCTTTTATATAGAGCTGCCTGATCAAAAGTTATCTTTTGAAGCATGAAAGTGATAGGCAGAAAAAGTATTTATAGTATCATCGTAAAGGGTTTTGTATCGATGTTTGTTACAATGTTAATAACTTAACCCCAACTGCATTATTACTTGGTAAAACAATGACAGGTATTTTACACATAAGCACCAGGTATTTAAGTCGAGCAACGAGATTTTTAACTAAATTGCTTAAAAGTATTGTACGTGATCTTCAGATGTTTTCATAAAAATAATCGATGTTCGATGAATTTAACTATCAGGTCGACATTAAGATTGCTTTATCCGCCCAAGAGAAACCGGCATTCAAGTAGCTGCACAAACAATCATTTTTAAACTGATTTGCGCATTAAAATGCTGAAAAAAATATTGATTAGGATTGTCTATTTGGAAATTTATTTTCTGTAAAATTCCTAAAACTTTAATCTCTGGGTCGCGGTAACATAAGGTATTTGTCTATGAAGAAAACTGATTGCAATACACTGAGTGCCCTAACCATAAGAAAATAGAATGTGTCAATAATTGAATTCTATCCGCTTTCAATGAAAGTTAGGTTATTTGTTACGTACTACCAATATTTTGGTATTATATCCTAAGGATATTGCGCCTTTTTGTCTAATAATGGTGTTTAGAAACTTAAATATTTATTGAAAGTATGATTTATGGGAAATATCTGTTGCTTAATTGCTCCACAAATACACTTTTTGTCTCCAGTATACCATTAAATGTGAATCTACAGTGAGTGTAAAAAGTATTCGTACAGTACGACTATTGATTTAAAAAAGATCCATTCATAAAAATTATAAACATAAATTCCATTTTAATTACTAATAAATACATAATAGAACATATTTTCACTAGTTTCATGTGAAATTTACAGAAAAATAATTTTATACATGAATAAATATTTACAAAACTGTAACAATCCAACATCTTGTTGTGTAAAAAGTATTCGTACACTAAAAGAAATGCAAATTTTTTTGTTATATTTTGTGATTGGTTTAGCCATTAATATGTAGTTAATTGACGTTATCTTGTAAGTTACTTAAAAGGTTCTTCAGTGGAAATTTTAATGTAGTGAGAAACTAGAAATTCTGTAATGGGTCGTAAAAGTAAAGCGACAAGTGTTTCCGAAAGAGAACTGATTTTAAAGCTCCGTAAAAATGGTAAATCGTACAACAAGTTTTCTGATCTGGTTGGTAGACCCCGTTCAATTGTGCAGTCAATCATAGAAAAGTTTGCTGCCACTCTAACGGTTCAAAACAGTTCTCGAACTGGGCGACCATGTCTATTGACATCATCTGACAGACGGTTTCTGGTACGTTCATTAAAGAAGGATCCCAAAATAAGGGCTCCTACATTAACATCAGAACTGAAGAACATGGGAACAGCAGTCTCCGTAAGTACTGTTCGAAATACATGCAGAAATGAAGGTTTCCATGGCCGTGTTGCGAGACGAAAATTCTTTGTTAGTGAGAAGAATCGGAAGCTGCGATTGTCTTTCGCCAAGCAATACGTTATGAAAGTCCAGATTTCTGGAAAAAGATTATCTTTACAGACGAAAGTAAATGCAACATATTTGGATCGGACGGGAGACGAATGGTATGGAGAAATCACAATACAGAATGCATCCTATGAATTTAATGCCAACAGTGAAACATGGTAGTGGAAGTCTGCTTGTTTGAGGGTGTATGACTGCTTCTGGGGTGGGCAAATTAGTCTTTATTAAAAGCATTATGAATCATTAACTTTATATTGACATTTTAAACAATAATTTAGGACCTAGTGCAACAAAAATGGGCTTGAATGGTGATTACGTTTTCATACATGATAACGACCCCAAGCACACAGCCCTGAACACAAGGCTCTGGATACTATATAATACCCCAAAGTTCATGAAACTTCCTCCTCAATCGCCAGACCTCAACCCCATCGAGAATTTATGGGACGTTCTTGATAAAAATATTAGATCCAGACATATTTCTAATAAAAATGATTTAGAATCAGCTCTTAATCAAGAATGAGACGCCATACCTAGCTCAATAACAGCAAAATTGGTGGAATCGATGCCAAAGAACACTCAAGGCAGTTATTCGAGCTAAAGGATATCCTACAAGGTATTAGCTGTAATATTATGATTGTGTTGGCTAATATATGCCTGATGTACGAATACTTTTTACACCACAAGATGTTGGAGTGTTTCAGTTTTGTAAATATTTATTCATGTATAAAATTATTTTTTTGTAAATTACGCATGAAAGTAGTGAAAATATGTTCTATTATATATTTCTAATTAATTAAAACGGAATTTATATTTATAATTTTTATGAACGAATCTCTTTTAAATCAATTGTCGTACTGTACGAATACTTTTTACACTCACTGTACATACATTTGATGCATTTGTTATAAAATATTTCAGAATATAATTTGACAGCATGTCATTCAGGCTATTGGAATTTCAAAATTTGTTAATTATCTTTTAGTTATGTCGCAAGTAAGGAGATTTCGCCAAATTTAACAATTTGTCTTGATTCAGCAAACTGTGCAGTTACCTAAACCACGAAGAAATTTATCATAATTGTAATCAACTATGTCGATCGTACTGAGAGTAAAATTAAAAATATTATAAATAACTATTTTCCCATATTAAAGGGTTTTTAGTAATTTTAACATTTATTGACTGTTAATTATTTGCTAAGTGCCGGAATATTAAAGATATAATAAATATTTTTTGTCTATAATGTGCACAACCAAATCAATGTAATACTTCATAATTTCATATTTTAGTGAAGTTGACAAAAGTATGATTTTTGCCTTTGTTTAAATTTTTTCTTCTTAATTTCTGAATAAAAATCAATTGGTTTTAAAACCTGTTCCCGTAAAGGAATGTAAAACAGGCTTTGTAAAGTTTTAATGATAGTTTTTAAACATATTTACCATTTCTTTTTTTAAAAAAAATGGTTATTATACGTATTTTTATTTGTATCTTTTAGTTTAACATTGGTTTGGTTTGTTGCTTTAAGGTCGTTTTATCTGCACATGAGCGTCAATTAAACTTAGGCCTTCAGTTAAAAGGCGGATTCCAAACCATTAAACATGTACAAACCCAAAATAAAGTTCGATTGTGCGAACTGCTCAAACGAGGGTCAGAGTGCTTGCGTGTAGTTCAGCTTTTCATACAGAAATGATGGAAAAATACTTTATTACGAATTTAACGGCATTTTTTATGTTATTATTCAAGTCACAGAAGAGTGCGCGCATATTCATATATGCTGAGCTGTCTACTGAGTGGTTAGCGCTCCAGCCTATCCTGTTCATGAGTTCGATTCCCACCTTGAATGTAGTTGTTTGTAGTATTCTGAACCTATCTTTACATTTGACTTAGATTCGATTAATTCTCTTGTGCCGGAAATGACCACAGTGATTAATCAACTAACTCATCAGCACATGCAATTTCATATATGTTAGTAATATGTGTATCCTCATTTCAAATTTTTAACTGCTAAAATTCTAATTCATGAACACTTCATGAATTATTTTTATGTCATAAGTGTAAAAAAATCAACGCACATTTATTAATGATACAAGGTTTTTACCCACTTATTTTAACATGTTCCTTGATGACATAATTGGAAATATTTCTTAGATATAAGGATCCATATTTTTTATGCTGCCATTTGTAAGAGGTACTATGGAATTGTTAGTTTTGATTCTTTCTTAACTTAGTAATTTTTTTCTATTTCTCGCATTAACCCTTACAAATGGATACCGTTTCGCAATGAAACAAAAAAAAATTGGTAGTCTATAACTATTTAGAATACAATGGGTTCAGAAAGGAATAAAAACCAAAGTTTCCCCGTTAAGTCTGGCGAAACAAGTGAAACTTTTCCTATTTTTACGATCGAGCATGTGTTTTAAAGTGCTCTTCATCTCTGCAGATCGAAATCTTTTCGATTGAGGTAGTTAACTTCGCTTCGTTCTTCGTTGAAGCTCGGTATCAGATCTATCTCTGTAACCGTGAGGCAGGTCTTTTTCTTCCCCAATTTGCATCCTTTAGAAGTTAGGGATATCGCATTTTCCAAAAGTATCATTCTTTTCTTTTTTACATATTTCCTCCTCTTTTTGTGATCTTTATGAGGGATTGTGTATTTTTTATGTGTGTGCAGAATGTATTTAAATATTAAACAATATTGTAAGAGTTGAAATTGATTCGTTGTTTCCATGATAGAACTGTAGAAAAGACACAAGTTGAAGCTATAAAAAACAAAATATATTATTTTTATCCTTTTATTATTGTACGAGTCAATCTTTTGTGCAACGAATTTTAGAATTCACTTTTTTACATTTAGTGATATAATTTTTACAGAACCAACACTAAATGTGTCTTCTCGAAATGTGTTCACTTAATGAGAGTGTGAGCTTAATATTAAATATCAAGTATTCTTCAGTGCAGTTTTACAAAAATCTTAGAGGTTTTTTTTGTTGATAAATAGTGTGTAATATAGTTAAAGTATAAACTTCCATTTTCGACAAATTTTATGTACCTTCAAAGTAAACTGGATATTTCCTTGAACCCGACAAAATAGAATGGTGCTAGTTGGTACCATATAGTGAAAAAAATTTCGAATGTCTTGATATCGCAAGTAATATTTAGTTGGTCAAAATATTTATAAAAAAGAATATGCTAAATGGTAGCGTAATATGTGTAAGAAATGTTTTTGATACTGTACATCGTTGCAATATATGAAAGTACTCTGTTCGAAAGAAACCCAAAGAAATTGGCGGGATCAGAATGAAAATTCTTATTTGTTTGATGAAAATAAAAAAGTGAAATAGCATTTATGATCGAATTTTTCAGGTGATTCAATATTTCTCAAACAGCATGTTTAAATACCAATCAAGAATATTTGACGAAATAACTTGGACACACCGAATCTATTGATCGCCATGCTTACCGGAATATATCTCTTAAATTACTTTTTATTATGGCAGAAATTCATCTACAAACATTTAAGAATTTTCGTAGTGCTCGGTGTGGGAGACATCGCTAACACATTTAGTATTTTTAAGCACATTTGATACTCGTTACTTCGCTGCTGTTGGATATTTCATGGACTATACTTTAAAACGAACTGAATAATTATTTTTCTTTATCTCCCAAACTTCATTACCAAATAACCACTCACAAATTAAAAACCAATTAGGCTTTGAAAGTGATAAACAATTGTGCTAGGCTGAATTGATTGTTGAAATGTCGAATCGTAAGTCAATAGTCATATTTTTGAATCTAACTTCTTGCCTAAAATTTGGACTCCATAATATCTTGTCTCGTAATACTGGTAACAATGGAACTTTTAAAATATAGCTTTCATTTAATCAGCCCTCACGCAAAAAAAACCTGGTTTTAGAACGACAAACCAAATTTTCAAGTTACCATTTAAAGATGAAAAACTGTCAAGTTTATAAAACACTGGAAAATTTTTTATTTTATTTGTATTTTTGACGTATTCTTTTTTTCGTTATTCCGTTAGGTAATACTTTAGTTTAATTCTCAATTGTGATTTTTTTTGTCACTCGAATGTTTTTTAAAAGATTTTTAAATATTTAAAAAAAATGTTTGCCATGATCTTTTAATTTTTAAAAAAATGAAACATGTAAACGACTATACTTATGTGTTCACTATTTAAACATACATCCCATTGCAAACATTGTTTTAACGCATCTTTTCCCACTTCACATACCACTTATTCGATTGAATTTTATCTTTTGAAATAATCCCCAAAACTTGATCAAGCTAAGTTGTCTTCGATATTGCATCCGAAGTTCCTTTTATGGTAACCTGTTAAGGTGTCGTGAAGACGAGTACATAAATTTCCTGCTCAGCTTATTTCTTGCGCATAAATTACTCACCCTGCTACTGGGACGGTGTGTCTAAAGTCTCATTTCATCAGCCACTCTCTTGGAAAAGAGAGTGTGCCCTTCTCAAATATCGAGCTGGGGAAAACTGCTGAAATAATCACTGGGAACACCTTTCATGATTTCTGAGTAGCGGCCCGCTGCATGCTTGAATATTGATCGTGCTTAAGCGCGTCTTAGCGATCTAATTATTGTTGATGGCCCCAGGAGCTGAGGTGTTTCTGATGCTTTGATTGCTTCCCTCTTCTCAAATTTAATTACACGAAATTTTCCGACATCAAACTGCCTCTAAACAGTGTATGGAACGCAAAGGCTCTCTTGCCTTCTCAGCGATGCATTCCATTATCTCGTTTCGTCATCTGAGTCCTAATCAAGACAAATAATCTAAATTTAATCGAGGACGAGCGTCGTATCGCTGTCTGAAAGAAGAAACGATGGCTTCGTTTGATGAAACAGTCGCAAACTACTAAAATATTCAGCAGCTGCTCTGGATTGCCTAACGAGTAGTTTTTAAGAAAGATTCGAAGCATCCATTAAGGTTACCTTCATCGTAGTAAAGATCGTTCACATGTTATTCGGATTATCTTAATCGCGTTTAAAGGTTGATTGGCATTTTGAATTCTGCAGTAATTGGCAAATACTCTGATTTATTTAATAATTTTCCTGGATTTTTATTTCCTAATTTAACTTATTCGTTAAAAATAAGCAAGTATCTGAATAAAGAAAAATGTATGGATAAATACAAAAGTATAATGTTTAATAGTCTGCTCTTTTTGATTTTTGTAAAATTCTGTACTAATTGCGTGCTATATATCATAATTCATAACGACAATAACCATTTCAATGATTTGTACAAAAAATGAATCTAGTAACTGTAATTTAAAAGATATTGAGTGTCTTTGTTTTTGATGTATGTTTCAGATTGTTCAATGAAATTATAAACAAATTATACTTTCAGTAATTTTAACAGTATGCTGAAATTATGATTTTAATATCACATTTGTATAGAAATTCTTAACTTTTCTTTGTAAACTATTAAGTGTTCGTTGTTGAGATTACAAGACATAATTCATAATTTATGGCAATTTAAAAAAATTCTAATTTTTTTTACAATAGCTTCTATTTACATATACAAAAGAAATAGTGAAAATATATACGTGTGCCATATAGAATATACTAAGCAATTTAATCTCGAATATTTCTCTGAAACCATTGTACCATTTCTTGTAGAAAGGTTTTTTTTTTTCTAGGAAAAGAACATTTTGATAAAAGAAGCTCTTAAATTAAATTCAGTTATAATGTGAGGTATAATTTGCAGCCTTCAATTTTGCGAAACGTCTGTTAAGTATATATACATACTTCTCAAATAATTGCTTCTATGTTGCAATGAAAATTTTTTTAAATCTTTTGAAAGTTAATAGCATTTATAACAATTTCTAAGAATAGTGATTCCATTTTAATAATATTTAATGTATTTTTTATTGAAATAAATTTAAAAAAATATTCTTCCAAATTCGGAATTCTTTGTTAATAATCATGAAGATGTAAATTGGTTACTTTTTATAATAAATTTCAAACATTTATAATTCCTTTTAGACTTGTATATTTTTATATAATATTCAAAAAATACGCTTTATAAATATTTTACTAAAGCTTTTTAAAACTCTGAGGAAATGGATGTTCATTTGATGTGTGCATACATGGTGGCAAGGGAAGTTATTCTTTGCAGTTTTTAAAATATATTTTTTATTTGAATGAAATATATTTTGACTTTGAGTATCTAATGTGTTTATTTTCTCACCTTGTTTGTTATCAGATATGATACGAAACTCAGAAAATATTCCAGACTCTTGAAGTGCTGAAGAGGAAAATTCGTTAACTAATATTAGAAACTGAAGATTTTAGATTTGTCATGTTGTTAATTTTAAGCAATTGAAATGAGCATTAGTAATTGACATGCGTTCGAAATATGTTAACTGTTTGTCACTCTAATGCTCATAAAAAAAGATTTCCTATTATTAAAGATTAAACTACTATGAAACTGTATAAATATAATATTTCGACAATGTGAGTGCAACCAAAATTTTTCCAAATAAACAATGCATATTTCCAAAATTATATGCAGTAAACATTTTATTTGAAATATCAAAGTATTTACTACGAATTTGCTTTCAGAATGAGATTTTCACTTCTATGTCTTCACGCTTCAATGTTCTTTTCGATCTTAGAACTTATCACTTTGTTTACTTAGATTTAATTAAAAGAAGTTTAAAAATTCCAGACTTTTGAAAAGATTTCGAATTTGTCGCTGTTGGTGTATATGTATTTTTCTTAGATTAGAAAATGTAGATATTCGGTATATCTAGGTATATGTATTTTTCTCATTTGGAATTAAGTAGCAGTTGCGTAGTCTTGATTTAAAACATGGTGTACTCAATTTTTCTCGTACAATCTCGTTTGTGCATTATTTTCGGGAAAATTTTTACATAGTCAGTAACGACAGAAGCTATGTATGTTTTTTTTTTGTGCATTAACTATAAATATGTCGTCTGAAGGAATGTTGCGTAACGAAACAAAAGTTGGTGGGTAAAAGTCTTGTAAAATCTATTTAATTTAAATGCTATATACAAAGGCGTCAAATGTAATATTCATTTCAAAATTCCTAGAGCAGATTACGAACAAAATTGTCATCACCATTTTTCAAAACTGATGACAAATTTCAGGACAGATCTAGTAATAAATGTTCGTTTATAATTTATGATATTGTATTTACAACTTGAAGACGGTGAACTTAATTCTTCGTTAGTATACATGATGGTTTTCTTTTCTTTTTCTTTTTTTTTTTTTTTTTTTTTTTTCGTTGGAAAATGATAACTGCATAAGTTTCCTATAACAAATTGGATTATAAGATAATTTCTACTGGCAACTGAAAAATTCGTGTTAATATTATTTTAGAAATTTGGTATTATATAAATCTCTATAAATATGAATTATTTTTATTTTAATCTAGTGAATAATTCATGGATATCAATTCATGTTTTATTTCTTACACATGTAAGGGAAAACATTTGTCGCACATCGATAATGCATAATTTTCTTGTTTTGCAAATACTTATAACATGAACAGCGTATGACAAACATGAATAATAAAAACTAATAAATTTTTCTTATAGTCAACTTAAAACAAGTTTTTAATTGCCTCAAAAAACAAAAAAGCTTATAAATTTAATCATCATAACTACAGCCAAGAATGTAATGACAACATTTCATTATCTAATTACCAAAATCTTTGAGTTTTCTGAAAATGTTACGATGATTAAATTTATAAGTTTTTTTTTGTTTTTTGAGGCAATTTAAAACTTGTTTTAAGTTGACTATAAGAAAAATTTATTAGTTTTTATTATTCGTGTTTGTCATACATTGTCCATGTTATAACTATTTGCAAAACAAGAAAATTATGCATTATCGATGTGCTACAAATATTTTCTCATTCTTAACATTTAATTCCATACAATAATTATGAAATTGTAAGTAATTATAATTAATTTTAATCTGTACTATAATATAAATTGTCACTGTATAAAAATTTTGTGTAAACTTGGTGGTAACTAATATGAATTATCAACAGAATGTGTTTTTTATTGTTTAAATTCATTTGACGATAAATTCTGATTCTCATAAAATTATCTTTTTGATTTTTACTCTATCATCACCGATATTTTATTAGGCTCTTAGTTTAAGTAATAGAACTTTGTTTTGTGTGTTTGCTTATATTTAATCACGTATCCTTCTTAATACGTTCACTTTTTAAGTGACATTTACATATTTTTTATGTAGGAACGATTCTATTTTTAATCAAGATTAAGTAGGTGGCGCTAAATACTGAAACAAAACACAATTTTTTGTGTAAATTATCGAGAAAAAGAATTTAACAACCAGCTGTTGTTTCTACGTAAACTAGTTTTGAAGCACTATTGGATTTGTATAAAAAATTATTATACTTCATAAATGCTTGTTATACATTTGAAATATTTTTAAATAAACATTTCTGCCATCAGAATCACAAAGTTTATCACAAATAAATTTGACGTAAAATTCGAATGAACTTTCTAAAGAATATGCATTTTCGATATTAAACGCAGTATATGCTCAATTTGTCTGTGAATATACTAGGATAATATAAATAATAGATACACCTCGATTGCCCTGTATGTGTTGGTCACCATTTATTTTCAAGAACAAAATTTGTTTTCTTTGGTTAAAGTGCATATGTTCTTAGACATTTTGGGTTGCTTAATAGATAGAGGTTGTTGTAAGACATTTGGATGTATGCTGCGGAATGCTTTCCGAGAGAAAATTCCATAGATTGGAGACAATATTCACGTGTTGCAAAAGAATAAACTCATTTATTTTCCAAGCACCCATCCCCGCATATGTGCTTTAAGAACGCAGAAATGCAACATCAACCTCCTATTGCTTAACGACAGCTCAAACATGGGATCATCTATTTTAAAGAGCGGATCATTACACCATGTGGAGCCATGCTTAGATGCTTGAAAGGTGACAAATACATCGTTTAAAATGATTTTAAAATCGAATAATTTATATATTAAAATGCTCATCATTATAGAAGGATATTTTTCAGAAAAAGTATTGCATCGTATTATCTTAAATCTACCATTTTTTTTTAAAGATATGACTTTTCAATTTCATTTTTACTTGATAAAGTGATGCTTTAAGTAAATCATCTTTATATTTCAGGCTTATTGTTGCCATTCCTTCATTCTCCTTACTCTAAAAGCAATGTAAAATATTTCATTTTACAATTTTTTTTTCGTTCGAAAACATGTACTCTCATTCTTAAAGGCAGTGCTAGTATGTCTTTCTCGTTCCTTCAATGCGACCGCTACATTTCTTTCAATGGACCATCGTCAAATAGACGCCCCAACTGAAGCATCCATCAAATATAGAAAGGTTAGTGATAGTAGGCCAGCAGCCTTCTCGTCGAAAGGAGTTGCCTAGGCGGCTTAGCATATTTATGGCTACGCATTGCGTGAACTGCCTCCGCAGGAAATTGGATTTCTCTATTGGGTATCACAATTCCAGTTGCTTTTGTGCTGGACGGCAATTTCCAAAACGAGGCTGCAGATTTGGTATTGTTGAGTGCGAGAATCGCGTATAGTGTGTCTCGTGGGTATTTTGGGGACACATTTGAGAAATGCGCTGTTTGCCGAATGATAATTTTCCCGTGGTGTTTGTGGGTTTGTAGCTGTCGTGAAACCGAATTTACCTTTCTCCCACTTTTCCTCTTTTATGTGTATAATATTGCCAGTACATATTTTTTGAAAATTTTTTATTGGTATCGCTGGATTTAAAGAGCACTTTTTTTCGAAATTTTCGGCTATCAAGGAATTGTGTAAAATACCAACATAATGGATTGCCTTTATTATACATTTAAATACTTCGTTACAATTTACTCCATTTTTATTCATTATACCAATCTAGAAGCTAAGATATATTTATTTTTATGACATCTTTTTTCTACAAATACGGATTTTTATGGTTATAAAGATTTGAGTATTGATAAATTAAAAGAAAACTATATAAAATTCGTATTAAATAGAAAAAATATTTTTTTAATTTTTCAGTATTACCCGATATTACCGAATATTACCCGATTTCAATATTACCGAATATTTTTCAAGTACCCGAAATTAATAGAT
Source organism: Latrodectus hesperus (assembly GCA_037975125.1). Lineage (NCBI taxonomy): Eukaryota > Metazoa > Arthropoda > Arachnida > Araneae > Theridiidae > Latrodectus > Latrodectus hesperus. The sequence continues at coordinate 93,697,662 of CM075851.1, forward strand.
TGCATGCTATAAACTTTAGTTAAAAAAAATTTGTGGATTCGGATCACCTTGTTCGTGGATGCTAATTAAGATCCGAAATCCACCTTAAATTGTAAATCTCAATTTATTTAGCTCTTTGCAAAAAGGACTATTGAGCAAACAAAGAAACCTCATAAGATATCAGTTTCCAAAAATGTGTTTTATAAAATGTCTGTCATTTTCTTTCGTAGGCCTTAGTATTGATTTTATTACTCTTTATAGCATTTCTCTTTTTAAATCATTTTTTTTGTTTTCATTACATATACATCAGATGTTATATTATGATTGTAAATATTTTATGGCTTTCAAATTTTACAGCGTAAAACACTACGTATTTCGTATAATAAACAGATGAAACATGAGAACTATTTTTAATTATATGAACGAAGAATAATTTAAGTAAATCAGATATTTCATCTTTTCGTTAAACCTAACTAATGTATTTATTCGCGTTAATATTCCTCCATCAGTTCTTAGTGATTTCAATTAAAATGAAAAATATTATTTCACTTTTTCAAATGCAAAATGCATTTTATTGATATACGATTTTTGTTTTGCGTAATTTTATCTTATATCCTCAAGATCCTTTTACACCAATTAGTTTAACTTTTTTTTCTGGCATGGATACCAGAATTTTAATTAGAGGAATTGTAAAGAACGAGAACGCGCGCGTTTTTTTTTTCCTCTCTATATTGTAAATCAATGATTTCCAGATTAAAATCTCTTATTTTACGCTGTAAATGTTTGTATTCTTAAGTAAACGAGTCTTTTTTCTAATTGATGTTTAACTTTTCGTGTCAAAGTAAAAAGTAGAAAACTAAATATTTATATTTTGTTTTGATCTGTTGTTCAAATGTAATGAATTAAGTAAAAATAATTTGACTGATATGAGTGGAAGCGCAACATTAATTTAGCTAGCCTGAGTCATTGTTTTGCTCTTTAATCTTCAATTGAGCCCTACATAGTTCTTCATGATTGCTGAATGGCTATATTTTAGCCGTTTTTTAGCTAAAAATATAGCCATTCAGCAATATAGCCATTCAGAATCTATATTTTTGTTGGATTCCTTATTTCGATTTCTGAATGGGAGTGATGTTTTTAATGGTTAAAATCTAATTTAAAGATTATTGGTCGAAGCTATTATGTGCAAAATATAAACGTAGAGTGGAAAAACAAATCAAACCAATTTTAGTTTCTCAAATTCTTTTCAATATAGAACAAGTGGTTTTATGCCCAATGTTATTTCAGGTTTGGTATTGAATTTTTGAGTGATATCTTTGGCAGAAATGACCAATGAATGATGAGAAACAAAAGCAAAATTAATAGTACATTTGCTTAATTTTTGAAGGCATTTGAAATTATATATAGTTTTCTAATTTTTTGTCTTGTGTAGCTGGTTCGTATCAAAATCCCCTTTAATGTTCCGCATTATATAGACTTATACTCTAATATTCTAAAAAATATGATTTAATATTTTTAAAGTGATGAGATCTTTTTATTTGACATTCATATTGCTCTTTTAAATGATTTCGTTATCTGCATGTAATTAAATTGACAAACAATCTCTATTATAAAATTAATGAATTAATTTTGGGAATTTTTTTTTCTATTATGAAACTTTAAAACATAACAGTATAATACATAATGAATATTTTAAAATTATTTCCTACTAATGGATCGCAGTAAGAAGGAATATTTTAGTGAAGAAAGTAAAGGTGTCATGTAAAAATGTTTTTAATAATAGCAGGCATCACAGAAGAAGTAAATGAAAATACTTTTCTAAATCTCTTTAGCTTTATTGGAGCTGCTTCAGTACTTAAGACGAAGTACTATTATATTTATGTGCTTTCAGTTATAAATTTCTCATTATTATTCAAGATCCGAAATGCAAAATAATAATAATATGCTATAACGAAAATATTTGAATACTTGTAAAATTGCGTTTTTATATATGTTCTTTACTTGTAGTGCGACGCCCGCCCTGTCTAGTGGTCAGAGTCCCTGACTACAGATAGGGAGGTCCTGGGTTCGAATCCCGGTACGGGCTTGTACTTTCTCTCTCCATCTATCCTGTCTTTGTCTTTTCCTTGTATGAATGAGATGTGAATAGTTGCCTACCCTATAAACGGGTTGCTATGGCATGTGTGTACTGAAGAAGTCGGACTCCTCACCAAAAATATGCTTCAGTTCAAAATGTGGAGCAGCGCACCCCATATTGCCCTGGCAAACGACAACAACAACAACTTGTAGTGCGTGCGCGCTTTCAATAGAATTTTTAATATTCATAGCTTCTGTCTTTCAATATTGAAATACTTAGTTTTAAATACTTCAGTCTTTTAAGAAATGATTAGCATTTCGCTATAACTGTGAATTTCAAAAAGAGCTCTAAAGAATTCTGTTAACTATACTGCAACTAATTAAACATTTTGATTCTGGATTTATTTTTCAAATTCCCTGTGTGAGAGTCACTCGTTCCAACTTCCTCCCACTGTGCACCCCGGCAATGTGCGTAGAATCCCTTCATTATGCTTGGCAACCCTTTCCTTAAAGCAACACGTTCCTTCTGCGTGTGTGACAAGTGAGGAGGTTGACACAGCTAATCCTTTCTCTCGCTCTTCCAACCCTTTCCCTCCCCCGCTGGTGTCGGAGGAGCTATTGAGTTATCCCCCATCTTTGTCAGGTATTTCCCTCCAAGAGGGTTTTCCCTTAACTGGGGCTTACATTGGAATCGATCCGATGGGGTGCAAACGAAAACAAATGTCTTTTTTTTTAAGTACAAGTTTGTTTTAAAAAAGGAGAATAAATGTAAGCAGACTTGTTAATATATTAAACTGAAGCATATTTCTGATTTTTTGCTCTCGTTTTAATAATTTAATATGACAGTACAACCCCAAAATAATTACAAGTGCGTATTAAATTTATTGTACATTTAAAGTAAATATTACAGATAAAAAAAATGGAATCATTTTAGAATTGCAAAAATAGAATTTATCTGTGTATTGCTCACTATTGCTAATTCTATAGAAAATTAGAATATGTGTGAAAAAGATATATTTGAGAAATTTTTTGAGAGAGAGAACTGTTACTTTTTTTATAAATTAGATTGGTACTTATGAAATGCTTGAAAAAATATAAATTTAAAGATAGTTATTCATTAAGTGCTTAAGTATTAAAAGCTCTTTTTCTGTATTTACTTCAATATATGTTTATATACGTTAACATAAAAAAATAACTGAATTTCAATCCATTTCAATCCACTAAATTTTAACCCATTTAATTTAAACTGAAGTTAATTAAAATTAAAAATAATTTTATTTATGTCAATATTACCAACATTTAAATTTCTGTCTACTTTGATAGACAAAATTCAACTCCCGGCACATTTCCATTAGTTAAATACGCTTTTCATTTTCTTTTTAAAAATTAAATTTATGAATATAATTTATGCAACTTTGATAGCTGGGAGCAAAATGTATTAATATTTACGAAGTCATTTTACTTTTTATTTTCTTAATGATCTACCAGAGCAAATAAGAAATTAAAAATTAATTAAGAGCATTCAGGCAAAATCTTCCATATTACAGTATTTAATAAGTGAATTATCTCAAAAGTGTCATATTTATTTTTGTTCTCTTCCGCCATGTTTGCTCAAAATTGATATCTGTAACCTTACTTTTTCATTTCAGATGTTGAGTTTTTAATATAAAATGAAATATCTTTAGACTTCGTATGTTAAATAATAATTTATTAAATGTAATATTATTTAATAAACTTTTATTTAAAAAGCGAAATGTTTATTGATTATGATACCATTTTGATCACTTTTATCATTTTTTATATTTACTGTAAATAACTTTAGTATGTAAGACTTATTTATTAATTAATCTCAATGAAAATTATTTATTTTTACATTAAAAGCATTTAAATGTGATTTTTTAGATGCATTATAATTATATTGATTTATATAATAATTTAAAAAATACTTTGTTTTCATCATTTTTAACATTTTGTTCTTATAGTTTATATCACTAAATAAAAATGTATCAGTTTTGATAAAAGGATTTTTTTGTTATTTCGGTTTTATTTAGGTGAAAGACAATTTCCCCTTCCATGTTTTTTCTTCCATAACCTTAAGTTTATTTATTGTTAAGAATAAGAATTAATAAAAGTTTGCTGTGATTTCTCACAAGTTTTTCTCTTTACTAAAGAATTAGGCGCGAAATAATAGACCAATTTATTGAAATGATTGTAACACAAGATTAACTTCACAAATTTTTTGTCGTTGAGAAGAAAAAAATAAATAAAAATTCAGTGAATACATCATATTCTGGGATAAATTTTGCTTGCTACATCTGTATTATCGATGATTTTATCTGCATTATTATTGAGGATTATTGTTTAAGCACATGTAAGATTATATTTGCATATTTCAGCATTTATTAAATATAATTTCTTATACGGTTAAACAATTTTCACGATTTTTTAAATTTGTAAATAACTAAATATTTAATCCTTTTATAATATATTGAATTTTGTTATTGTTGGAATAAATAATAATAAAGACAGTTATTTAAAAAAATATTTTTTGTGATCAGAATTTAAATATTAATAACACAAAATGCTATTTCTGTTTTTATGGTTTTATTAAAGTGCAAAGGAATCGTCGAATACATAATTCCTTTATTATAATTTGGAATTTTTTTTCAACAGAATAATTTATAGCTTTTATAATTAGTAATTTTCAAATAAAAAATTAATACTATTAATCTTTAATCGATACAAAAATTTTATTAGAAAACGATTATGTCACACTTGCATCCGTCATTTCTTCCCTCCCGACCTCATGAATGTAGATTACATGAGTTTAAAAATCGTTTGCTTTTATTTCGCTTTGGAGGATGCATTCAAAAAAAATGATAAAGGAAATTTTTTCTTCGATATAAATGGACTATAAAACCATTTTTGGAGTTTATCCAAAGGTGCCTTCCTTCGCGTGTGAGTGAAGGTACGTAGGAACAAAGAAAAAAAAACTGGTGGGGTGGGGGACAGCAAGCTAAAACGTTTTGTTCCAACAGCTGTTACTGTCGTAGAGTAAATAAAGTAAATACAACGAAATTTCAAATGCGCGCCTGTTTTCGATGCCAAAGAGAATGGTGCTTTAGCAAGCTCCTTTCTTATAAGCAGGCTCGAAATTGAAGTACCCTACTTATTAAGCCCTTATCGTTCTAGTGTTTAGTTGTATGGTTAAAACATGAAACATTTTCTATTACGCGAAAACATTTTAAATGGATTTTTATATTTTTGAATAAATTGCTACTGAATAATTTTCTCTTCGCTGCTTCTAAATATGGTGTTATTCCCTGTGATGTGTGCATGAGGTCGACGTATAATTCGAATGCTTTTTTAGATTAGCTATTAAAAGCTTTGCATACATTAAGAATGTTTTCGTGGAACTGAAATGAAATGAATAAAACATGAAAGATGTGTTTTTGTTTTTTCTAAACTTCAAGTGGAATTTTTTCTTAAAATTAATTTGTTTTTGTTTAGTTACAGCAATTAACCGAGTGAATTACTTGGAAAAAATAAATGTTTCTTATTTGTATTATTACGTTCTATTTCATGAAAATATTTTTATCTTCTCATATGCGTGGCATTTGAAGTAAGATGTACCGTAAATTAAATAGCTGGGTTAAAAAATAAAAGCCCATTTTATATTATTTAATGTTGGCTTCTCTGTATGTAAAAAGTTCTACACTCTTTTGTAATATTGTATAGTAATAAAAGTAAGTAATTGTTTTCTTGATATTTATTCTGATTGTGATGTTTACATTAATTTTAAAGTATCAAATAGCTTTTACGCGCGTTAATAATTACGTAAATATGAAGCTTCATTGTTTTCAATTTGTTGAGAAGTTAATTGTTTTTTTAATGTATGCATCATTTGAATGAATTGGTAGCTAGGATTCATCGAACAAAACGAAATGGCTTAAACCGGATTTTTAATCACCGTTGGAAGCTTTTACGCATTCCGATATTGAAATATTTTCGTTTTGTCTCAAAAGCTTGTGTTTGCACTGTACAGAATGAAATTAAGTTTTATCGAAAAAGAACTTAGAAACATTGAGAAATTTCTCAATACAACTGCTTATGGTAGAAGTGCATGCCTCTCATTATTCGGCTGTTAAAAATTTGAGAAAAAATATCTAAATTTTTATTTCTTGATCATTGTTTACAGTTTAATTACTTTCATTTGTACATTTTAGAATATAGTTGTTGCCATCGTTAAAATAAAAGCACTAATATTTCACAATTTTTCATCTACAAGTCTTTTATCAACATTTCATAAATATTATTCCTTACACTTTAATTTACACGTACATTTTTTCTAAATTTTCTGTAACTGGGTAGAAAGTTATGAGTGTTTGCGCGATTGATGTACATATATAAATGCAAGTGCCATAATGTTGCTGAGGCTTCTTGTGTGATCAGTATTTTGACATATTTCTTCAAAACATTTGTTTCTGTTTTTTGCTTAGTTGGTTTTTACTTTCTATTTGAAAGAGTCCTTGCTTCAATTTGTCTCTGAATTATTAAGGAAAGACAAAGTCATCTTTTCGATCACATTTAAGTTAGAAGGATCATTAATAGATTTTCTGTTAATGAAGTCAACAACTAAAGGAAGCAATATCTTAATTTTTTTTTATTCCTAATATCTATTTTTAGTCATTTGCTAAAAAAATTGAAATTTAGCGAAGAAATTTGTATAATTTCCTGAGATGTCCTAGTATTTTAATGCATTTAATCAACAGTTTTCATTTTTCATCTTTAAATGACTTTAAATTCCAATCAAATTTAATTTTTTTAAATGACTTTTGATTCAAATTTGTTTTGATAACACTTTTCGGATTGTTGCCATCTGTTGAATTACAATGAAACCTACAGCTGTATTATTTCTTGCATTTTTGTTTCGTAAAATATGTTGTATTATGTGTGGACATTTTGTGCGAAGATAAGTTTTCTGTGGAGATTTACAGTTTGCACCATGTTTTCACACTGCAATTAAATCTTGTTTAATACGCCATGAAAATGTATGCCAGTTTTGTTTTCAATAAAAAGAAGTATCATAGATTATCCAATCATAGGTGCAATATACTTGTCAAATGATCTTTACTATTCATATTAAACCCTTTGCTTTTGGATTGTTGCAATAATTACTTTTCTTTTTTATTTCCTCTACAAATTACTCTTCACGCTGCTATGAAAAGCGATTTTCATAACGAAAAGACGTAAACATTGATGATGCCAGTGTATACATTCCCATGGCGATAACGCTGACAGCTCTTGAGTAAACAAAATCTGATGTCTTGATAAGAGAGCTTCCCTCTGATGTCTGTTGCCATTAGCTCGGACAGAATTATGCGTCTGGCCGTCCACGCCGTTCTAATTACTAGCCCCGTTCGGTATTAGTTTTACTGTGTATGAGCACGACAAAATGAAACAATTCGCGAGAAAGTGGGCGGATTTTGTCGCCGGAAATATCGCGTTGGAATTTTAAACCGGCTCTTTGATGTGGGGGTGTAATTAATATGCACAGTTGATTAGCGGCTCGCTCTTTTGTGAAAGGGATATGAATAACGCCTCGACGGTCGAGACAGCGGTTAATGAAATTTTTAAAACTTGCGTGGAAGAAGATAGTTGCGGTGACGAAAACCCGTCCACAACTTGCCGGGCAGAAATTAAAATTCCGTCGCTGAAGGTAAGGAATGTCACATCTTTTCCTACTTGCACCTTTTAAATATTTATAGACCTCGAGATCTGACGCTTCTTCCTCGAAACGAGAATTTCTTTAACCAAACTGCAGGCGATGTGTGGTTATTTAAAACTGTGTTGGTTCAATCTGTTTTCTAACTAAATATAATTAGAATTTTCGTGGTCCTTTATAATATTAAATTTTACATCTGCTTTTATCACCATTTGTGATATGTGTAGTATGTATAATAGTTAATTATAGTACAGTTCTTCAAATAAATTCTTTTACATATTTCCCTTATTTGGTGATATCACATTTCTAATAGTTATGTATTGTTAGCGATTTTTTTTTTCTAAATCTATCCACAAAATATGCTCACAGATCTTAACTCGTATGTTGTCAATTTATTCTTTTTTATTTTATTTTTTATTAGCATTATTTTGTAACATCGATCGATTTACTGTTCTAAATTTTTCTTATATGAAAGAAAACAACAGGAACTTTAAAAAAATTAAATAATTAACATGATTTTAATATTTTAAAATTGAAAAACACTCTGTCACATCTTATGCTACTTTTTTTATCTTCTCCCATTTTTCATTTTATAATTTTTGAAAGTTTATTCATGATTAATTATTACTTCCTTTTCCATAAAATTGACTCAAAATAACTTCCATTCAAAAATCTTTCGCTGAAAAAGAAAAGAAAATGAAGTTAAATACTATTTTTTAATGTTATATCTAAGTTAATGTTAAAATCATTTTAATTTTGCTATTTATTATTTCTACTTAGGCTCCTGTTTCATTATAAAATATAATTGAAATAATGTTTTACTATGAATTAGATCTCTAATTTTTTTTTATCTTTGTTTTTATAAAATATGTAAAATTTTTGAGATCACAAAACAAATTTTATCCGTACCTAAGTTATATATTAAAAAGTAATTTAACATTGGTGAATGTTTTTAATACTTAAAAATATCTAAATCTGTGTAAATACCTTTTCATTAGCATATTTTATAAAATATGTTTTAATCTAAGGAAATTAAAAAATTACGATCCAAAAACTCTTTATTGCTAAACTCTTTTCTAAATTTACATCATTTTATCGGGAAAATTATCTTTACGATTAAATTTTTTCTTAATTTAAACTTCCAAGCTCTTCCTTAATAATTTATTAAATTTTTTTTCATAAAAATGGAAAAATGCATTATTTTATTAATTTTTGCATCAGTGACAAAATGGCATAATTTTTCTATCTTAAGATATCTTATCGCTAGCAATAATATATTTTTAAAAATTGATACCATATCAGTATTAACGTTGTTGCTATTCTGTGTTTTATTTTTAATTTGTATTAATAATTTTTCAGTTTTAATATTTTTTAAAAAAATTCTTTAATGTATGATAATTTATTTCTTTATTTCAGGGAGCTGAAAGAGAATGCTGGGAATTTCACAATATTGTGCTTACAAGGGTATGTCATTTCTTTCTTTCTCTTCGAAATATTTATGTATTCAATGAAAATTAATAAATGTCTTTCTGAAAAAAAGTATAAAAAAAAATTAATTTGCCGAAAACCTCTTTTCGAAGAATTAAATGTTTCTTTTTTATATATTTTTGTGAATAAAACGTTACAAATTTACCCTTTTTTGTGTAATTACATATACATTTTTTTTTTACCTTAATAAGCCTCGCTCTGTAATGCGGCTTTTAAACAGAAATCTTTTATGCTGTGAATTAAAAGGAAATTTGTTTTTCTTTATTGGAACTATTTTTTTCCTAACGAGATGGTTAATTTGTTAATGCTACCAAATGCTATGAATAGGAAATGCGAATTTAATCCGACCACAAATTCTATTTGGTTCTGTACATTATTTTTCCCGAAATTTTAAAATTCCTATTTTCTTTCCTTTTTTTTGGAATATATATATATATGCATATATATATTATATTCTTTGAAAGAAACACAATTATTATTTCAAATAACCTGACAATTGACGAGAAATTAATCTTAATTTATTTGGAAAATAATTATTTTTTATAATGATATGCTTTTTATACCAATGTACATTTAAACCAAAATTTGAGCATGGAATTTTTTAAAATATTTTTTAATATTCAGCACTTTCTCAGCAGCAATTTCATTTATTACATTTCATATGGAAAATTTTGATTTTCAAAATGATAAAAAGTAACATTTAATTTTAGATTAAAACGATTTATAATATTTATCTTATTTGTTGAAATACTGTTTTTTCACATCGTTATTACGTTAATATTGAATAAATTGTTATTATATTAAATTATATTTATGTTAATTTAAGATTATGAAGAAGAATCCAAATTTACTGCAGTACTTTGATCTTTAGAATTTGCTTAACCTTCTAATACGTTTAATGTTTAGTTTGATGAATTGAATATCAAAAACAATATAGTTAGAGAGCAATTTAAAGTCATAGAGAATTATTTGTTTTAATAATTTCTTTGTGGTATGCATAAAAATAGAAAGTTATCGTCAAAAGAATGGATAAAACAGTTTATAATTTTTATTAAAGTTTTTCTCTAAAGGATATGCAAAGCATTATAGAGCTAGTAACCACCCAAATCCATTTAATAAATAATTTATGCCATTGATAGCACCAATTCAAATATATTTTGCTGTTCATTAGTTCCAGAAATAGGTATTTTATGGAAATCTTTCTTTTTATAAACTGGTTTTGATAAGGTATTTAAGTAAAAAGAATTCCGTACAATATCATAGATAATTATATTGGATAACATATTATTTATAAGTGCATGCAAAAATTAAATGCTTTCCTATATTTTTAATAATAATTCGAAAGCAAAATTCAGATTAACTTAAATTGAATTAACTATCACAAGCAACCTACTGTGTTTTTGTAATATTAATGAAATTTAATATGTAGCTTTTTCGCTCGTATAGTATATATACTCCATTTCTGTATTACCTTAGTTTATAGTTTTTAAGCTGTTCTCAATATCTGAAGGCTTCTTGTATGAGGAATAATTTCACATCATAAGTGAAATTATGCACATCATTAAAAATTACCAGCATGCCTATATCTAAGTAGCCATACTTTTATGTCTGCAATCAGACTATACAGATTCATATATGTAAAAAGTTTAAAATATGATAAATATACTGATATTAAAAAAATCTATTTTATAATATACTTTTAAAAATTTATATTTCTACGTAGCAAAATTTATTTCTTTATTCTCTCGTGAAAATGTTTCAGAATCTCAAAAATCCATAGATTCAACTAAATTTTCTTGAAATCCCGTAACGAAACTCTGAATATATATAGTTCCGTGAAATAACAAAAAGTCATTTACGTCTTTTAGGTGGAAAAATAAAAAACCCATCTTTCTACTTCATTTCTTAAGATTGGTATATTTTCTCTCATAAATTCATGGTCTCAAATCCCATAGTTATTACGGCAGAAAGTTCCATTTTTATGTCTAAAATTGTGTTTCATCTCCCTAAACTCCTTGTAAAACTGCGCGAGATTCTGTTCCTTTTCAGTGTTTAGTGTGATGGCGAAGAAAATTGAGAATGGGGGATTTGCATATTTGGAAATGCTTTAAGAACGTTACTTTGGAAGGTTTTTATTAAAGTCGTCCTGTTCCATGCATGTTTTACGTTATGTATTTTTAGTATGTAATATAAAAAAGTAGTATCAGGTACTTCTGTGAATGTGATACTATTATAGACTTCCACTATATGAGCGTAAGAGATTTTGGAAATAAAAACACGGAGGAGATATATAGCATTTTTTTCTTAAAAGAGTTTATTAATAACTAAGGATTCTCCCTGAAATTTTAATATTAATTCAGTTATGTTATAAAAGCTTATTTATTTTTAAAATGTTTATATATATATATTTAAAGAACATTATCATCTAAAAACATATATATCCTAATTTATCTTTTAGTGAATCAATCCGACGAATAGTTTTTGTGTAAAGTCAATCAATTTTTATTTTCCAGTAACAATTTTTTTTCGAAACTGGCTTTGAGACACCGCTTTGTGGATAGATTAACGGCCTAAGGTTTTTGTAAGACATTTTAACATTCGCTTTGTATATCACTCTTGAAGTATGCTTTCATATATAAGACTGTATTCACATTCAGAAGATTTTCCATCACCTACCACTGCAAATGTGCAAACAAAATAACGCGATATCCATTTCTTGTTCATGGCAGGCATTGAATCTGGACTTAGAAAAGATACGTCTTACTACTAGGCCACAGACTTAATTATAACCACAGAATTATTTATAGTCATTTTATACCATTTTTGGAAGCCATGGAACATTTGAGTGGTTAATGCGTTGCTCTTCGGTTTAAGAGCTCATGGGTTCGAATCCTGGAGACAATCCTAATGTAGAGTGTCTCTAGTACTTCAGAACCCACTTTAAAGTGTACGTAATTACCGTTGAAAAAGCCATCATGTGTAAAATGTGATCATTGAGCGAAGAAGAAATAAAATTAAGTGCAATATTAATAATTAATACGACGGTAGCGTGGTATATTTTAAATACAATTGAGGTTAGTTTACTCCTATAACTAGCTTACTGGGAAAATTAGGGGGGGACAATGAAAGACTATTGTCAAACATATTCAAACGGCGTTGGAATAAAATCTGTCGTCTTTGAGAAACCAATTATAAAATGAAATTCATCTAATGTAAATGTATTTTAACATAAATATAAACTCGTGTTTAAAATTCTAATAAACATAATACACGATACACTAATGTAAACAAATACATTTTTGGAAAAATAATCTTTTTGAGAACGTGAATCTTTTTATATTACCATTATTTCCTTTCAAGTGAAGAACAAATATTGGCATCTTTAAAGTGACAATCAACTCTAGCAGTTCAACAATGAAACATTTTTGCTGTCGCTTTTGAGTCTATTCAGTGGTTAGATAAAAGAAAATGCTTGCTTTGCTTTTATATTTCCTCTGCTCTAACCGGAACTGTCAAGCCTTCTTTTAATTCTCTTCTTTTTTATTTGTAATAGCTTTGACATTCTATCTTCCCTCCTATTGCCGTAAAAAATCGCATTATATGTTATTTTTATCTTCAAGACTTGAATCCAGTAAACTTACACATATGGAACTCATATTCTTCCTTATATATCTTATTGTTCGGGTTTTCAAACTTGAAACTGACAATTCCAAATTAGTGTACAAGATTCCTAATTATAGAAAAATATCATTGAATTTTTTTTACACAAGTTAAAATTTCATTAATCATATTGTCATTACGATTGTTAAACATTTTTTCATATGATTCAGTGATAGCTTATTAACAGCTGCTTGGTTGGAGCCACACAGCCTCACACATTATTTATTCCGACCAACTAAGCTTATTATTTTTACTTTTGTTTACTATCACATTTCCTTATTATGCAGCACATAACCTAGCATTAAAATATTGTTAGTCATTTGAGCATCTGCTGAGTAATACTTCAGGGAGGATTTCTTCAATTTGAGAGGTTCACATTCCCGTGCTGCAAAGGAAGAAACTTGGAAAACTCCCGAGTACTTACCCCGATTGACACACTTTTAAAATCCAGAAGTTAGCATCTAACGGTAGCTGGGATTGAACATAAAAATTCTCACTTCGAAGAGCTTACCTCACCAATAGGCACAATGAGCTTGATTGCTCTATCAGATTGAAATTTTGTTAATTGATATTACTATGGCTAGATTAAAGATTTCATAATTTTTAAAAACAATTCATTTTTTTTATCAATTTTATATGCTTCCATGTTTTTATTTATTCTTCTGTATGCAGCATTTTAAATAAATTTTTTAATTTATATATTTGAATTCATATATTTAACAGTGTATTTAGGAAATAAAGTATAATTAAAAATGTATTATATATAAATGTATTATTTATTATGGTTTTTTTTTTTTTTTTTTTTTTTTTTTTTTTTACAAAATAGCCCTATATCGCTCAGCAATCATTTTATCCATACAAAACCGAATTAGAATGAACTCTACAGTTAAAAGTGAATTTTAAATTACTGCAAGGCCAAGGTGGGATTCGAATCCACGAAGTGTTGTCCGGAGCGCTGACCATCCGTCTGCTAGCTTGACTTGGCGGTTTGGAGCAAAGTATCTCTTGTCTCATCAGAGCTATAATTGAAAAACGAGAAATGAAACTTGCATTTCTGCGTTTTGCATGCACATCTATCGTGATGGTGCTGTATCTAGAAATTTTCCTGGTTTTCTTCCTTGTAACATCTATCGATTAAAAACTTGCTGCTATTTATTAAGAGCTATTCATACTATTGATTAAAAATTGGATGGAATTAATCAGAAATATTATTTAAGAAAAGCCATTTTTAAGGTTATTCTAAAAACCGTATCATGTTGACTTCACGCTTAGTCGTTTTTTATTATTATAATCAGAATCATGGTAATTAAATCTATTAAGAATGTTAGTAGTTCCAGTTTTAATTTTTTGAATCAGATTTCTAATATTTGCGTCTCTAGAACATCACCTTAAGTATGAATCGTTTAAAAAAATTAAATCTTACATCTTATTAAAATTGCAATAATGGATTTAAAGAGGTCAAAATAACACTTAAAGCTTTTATAATATCTTTCAATTAAATATAATTTATTGCATTAAATTCATGTAAATTATTAATTTAAAAGTATATTACAATTATATAAAAATACTTTGCATTTCTTAGTTTATTTTTATATGAGAGTTTTACAAATCAGTTACCAATTTACAATGTTTTCCATTTAAATTGGTAACAATACAGATTTTGTAATTTATTTAATTAACTAAACATTGCATACGAAACAGTTATATTACTCTCAAAGTATTTCGCGTAAAATATCATATTTTAAAATATTTCTGGTTTAAAAAATTACAAATTTTAAGAATAGACAGCGTTTTATTTAATTTGTTTCGTACCTCATTACTTTAGGCTATATATCATCCTTTTTTTAGAAAAATTTAGTTTTAAATTAAATGAGCATATTACAAGAATCGTGAGGGTAAAATAAATTTTGCAAATATATTCTAACTTCATTATGAGTTTTCCTTTGTTTGCATAAATTTTTCTTAAAGAATTCTTGATACTTTTTTTGAATAAAAGTTTATTTGATTAGCAGTAACATTCTCTTGCACAATTTTTAGAGAAAAGATATATCAAATTAACTACAATTCTCCAAGAAATTTAAACAATGGACTTAAATTATATTTAAAAAAACAATTGTATAATACATAATATTTTAAAGTTTTTACGACTATATTTTGAAAATATGAATACTTATAATAGAATTAAGCTTATTTAGACAAAATGTACGAATTGAAAAATGTAAATGTCCACAGATTCTTCCACATTTTAAGGAAGCAACAGAGAAATGCATTCTTAAATTTTTACCTAATTTGATTAGCTTCAAAATGTTTTTCACTTTTCAAATGTCTTATTAGATTTTACTGTATGAGAAAATGAGAATATAATTAAAAAAACATAATTTACTTAATTTTTGTTTTAATTTATTTCTAAATTATAATAAAATTTTGTTAATTATTAAAAAAATTTCTAAATTCTGTTTTATAAATTATGAAAAAGGAAAAATACAATTACGAAACGCATTATTTTTAATTTTTGTTAAAACTTAGTTCTAAGTTATTACAAAATTTTATTTTATTGGAACTCACGTTATCAGCTGAATTTTTGTAAGTTTATGTCATGCATACAGCAGTATCTGTTTTGGTAATAAATACTTTTATCAATATTGGCTGAAGTGCTTAATTCGAACCACTTGAAAATTGTTATTTATTTGTTGTTAAAGATTCTGATATGCAATTCTGACTTCCGCTTTTCTGAAAGTGGCTGTGATTTAAGGTTATTACATATCGCTGATTTCCACTTAAATAGCATTTTTAATAACTTGGTATCAATATAATAACTCTTGGGTTTGATTTTGCTTATATTTATATTTTCAAAATTACACTCAGAAGTTTAATAAAAAAAATCGATGTTCAATTAAAAACTTTGGTAAGTAGATGTAAAGAAGTATTTTTTATGAGAAGTAATACCTATTTCTCGTTGAAAATCGCATTGTTTTTAAATAGAGATAAAATTAAATAAAACTGCTCTTCTTTTACTTAAAATTACTGGGTGTAGCTTTGTTTGTTTTCTTATTAATATAATATCATTTATATTGATGCTATATAAATGATTGATGCTGTGTATATATGATTATATTTAAATGAGTGTTAAAATATTCGAAATTTCCTCGTACGATAATTTGTGAAGATTTTCTG
This sequence comes from Latrodectus hesperus, assembly GCA_037975125.1. Taxonomy (NCBI): domain Eukaryota; kingdom Metazoa; phylum Arthropoda; class Arachnida; order Araneae; family Theridiidae; genus Latrodectus; species Latrodectus hesperus. The sequence continues at coordinate 93,713,764 of CM075851.1, forward strand.
ATTAAAATTAAAATGAATTGAATACTATATTCAAATATGAAGCAAGACACATATTGTATTTTTTATATCTATTTTTACATTTGTACAACAATTTTGATAAAAATTCACAAATTCACTCGTTAAACCGTATATATATATATATATATATATATATATATATATATATATATATATATATATATATATATATATATATATAGGGAGATCATAATTAAACTGCAAATTTAAAAACGCTGTAAAAAAAGTATATATATATATATATATATATATATATATATATATATATATATATATATATATATATATATATATATATATATATACTGCTCTTTACATGCATTGCTTTAAAATGATGTCGAATCTTTCCGAAACAAATGTCATTGAAATGATTCTGTTCCCTCCAAAGAGCTGAAACTTTCGTGAACATTTTACCTTTTGTACGTAAAATGGATAATGTAAAAAATGGTTCTTTCTGCAATTTTGCGATTTCATTTTCGTTAAGGTGAAAAACTTATTATCAGCATGACACTCCAATTAGTTTCCTCTCTTGTTATTCGCGTATCGTTCGAATTTTGCTCTGTGCGTGTGAGGCAGTTGGGCAAACTTAATAAACAATGTATAAGGAGTGTTTTGTTTCTTTCCTAGTGACGAGAATCACTCATGACACATTAAGTGCACCAAAGGTGGTTGGAGCTTTTTTCCCAGACATTTTCACCAATGGTCATTCTTTTCTTTGAAGAGTCTTAGAATATTATTGTAGCATTGTATCAAAATGTACACAGAGTTCAATGCAATTGAATGATTAACTCAAACAATTCTATTGTTTTTACATAGGCAAGTTTTTGCAATTCATAAAATTAAGCATAGTAAATAAAACTGACACAAAGAAGTTCCCATCAAAATTTATTGAACTCTAAAAAAATGAGAACCTAGAATAGAATGTGAAATCATGAAATCTTTGTTGTATGCTTAGAAATATTTATCTGGTATCGTCACTCAAGAAAAGCTAGTTATAAATTTATTCTTTCGATTCTTGAAATTGTATATTATTTTTTAAAATAGATGCAACGTTATTGTTTTATTTTCAATGAAAATTTTTATTGAAATGGTAGGGATATGATTATTAAATAATGCAGTTATCATTAGTGAAAATTGTAAAAAATATAAGCTTTCTAGCGGAGAAATAGGAAAATTTCAAATGGACAAGAGTTAGTGACAATATTATGATCGAATATTATGTGAACATAAAAATATACTAACAAATATTTTAACCTATAATAGTTTTTTTTTAATTAAAATATTTTGAGATTTAACCTATTATTACTTAGAACTACATACTTATTTATTGATATTACTTTAAGTTAAAAGTTCAGTATTTAAAAAAAATTATATAAGTGTAAGTTCTTGAGATGTAGCTGTAAGTATTGTGCCAAACAAAGAAAATAATTTTGACGTAGAATTCATTCAAATATAAATTTTAAATGCCCTTACTCCACATATTTGAAAGAAATATTTTGTCTTTCATTAGCTTCCTATATGAAGTTTCTGTATATTTATATTTTATAAGTTTTGTTCATTTACTAAGTGAGAAATACTTCTATTATACAAATGAAAATTGGTAACAGACAATATCCATAAGAGATCAACTCAACGTTTTTCCTGCATTTCTGAGTTGTCGTGGATAGAAACAGAAAATTTAACATTTTTTCTTTCTCAGTTCTGAAAGAACTGTAATTGCTTCTTTTCTGTTTACAATAATTTAAATTTACAAAAATCAAATGGATTGGGTTACTATGATTATTTATTCATATAATGTTTCTTAGTTTAATCTCTTTCATGTCACAAAAATGTATACTTCGTTGTATTAATTTGGGTTTGTATACCATTAAATTAACTCACGTTCTGTGAATATTGCTTGCCGAATATTACTAGTTCAGAATTAAATTTGAATCAATTATTTTTTTCTGTTTTTAATGGTACTTTTTTAATTTTAGATTAAATTTACCTTTCTACTCTTTTATTGTTTCTCATTATATATATATATATATATATATATATATATATATATATATATATATATATATATATATATATATATATATATATATATTGTTACTATTGTAAAAGTATTTAATTTATAAAAACGGAAAATCTGTTGAATTTTTAATTTAAAAAAATTCATTCTTTTTAAAGTTATGAAATATTCACTTTTATACGATTCCTCGTTCTAAAAATAAAGTTAAGGTTAATTATATATTGTCATGCATATCTGAAAAAAAAAATTCTTCAATAAAATGTTTACTGTCAATTTACAAGACGACCCCTTGATATATCATTAGAAAAAAAATTTTAAATTAAAATTCAGTACTTTGTAACTCAGTTAATTTTGATCAGACACCAAAAGTTTCCTTGCATGGTACTTGTATTTATTATATTAAAAAATGAAAGGTTTATCTAGAAGTGCGAGAAGTACAAAACCATACTTTTCTTTTTTACTGAACTTATTTATTAATTCGAAGCCCGGTGGCTTAGTGGCAGCGTTTCACGCTCCCATGACACAGATCCGAGGTTCGATCCTCGGGATGGACAAGGTTGACTCAGCCTTTCATCCCTTCAGTGGGTCGATTAACTGAGTACCGAGCATGCTTGGGAACTAAACACTGGGTGTCTTACGTTAGGTTGACCACCTAACATAGGTTTCGCACCCCAGGGCCCTTTGTCAACAGTTATGGGCACTGTAGGCCTTGGCCCACATGGGCTGTCGTGCCATGGAGTTTAGTTTAGTTATTTATTAATTCAACAATTATTAACTCATGCGATACCTCGTTTTGAGCATTTTTGCAACAATAATTATGCAAGCATAATTATTATTTGAAGTAATGGTCAGTGAGCATTGTTAGCATCAAGATAATTTATTTCAAACTAGATTTGACATTTCAACTAGATAAGAAAGAAGATTGTTAATTTTGCCAAAAAAATGTCCTATTATTTTTTTAATCAATTATATATATATATATATATATATATATATATATATATATATATAAACATAAAACCTTGATTGGAATATTTAATGAAATTTTCTTCCAATGCATGCACAATATTGAAAGATATTATATTTCTCTAGCACTGAAATAGTCCAAGCTATTACAATTAAAATTATTTTATTAACATTTTAGAATCCATATATAAATTGTACAGTTTTTCAAAAATTGTGTGAAATCAAATCATATAATGTTAAATATTTCTTAAAAGAAATTAAGTATTTAATTTCCTTTTTAAATTGATAATTACTTTAAGAATGCCATACTAATGTTGAAATTATCTATTTATGAAAAAAAAATCACATTTGAATGTATATATGCGAATTCCCAAATGTTATTTATAACTAGTCTTTAAATAATATTTAATAATTTTGAATTTTTATTGTAATTAAAATTCTAAATTAGTCCTTAAAAACATTATCAATTTGTACTATATTACACTCTTCTTTGTTATAGTACATTCATTGGCTTTAAACATGAATATAATACTTTTCTATATTTTTAATTTGCATATAAATATTTATTTATTTTTAATTAATTAAATTTCTGTACTTAAACTAATTTTGATAAAAGCATTTTCGTAAGACTTTAAAGTTTGCACTCAAATTTTTCCATCTTGAAACTAGTTTAAAAATCTTAGAAAGAAAATAACCCTTTCAACTGATGAATGTTTTACTAAGAATTTGAAAAAAATGTAATTTATCCTGAAGTTAAATGTTTGAGTTCTTTTTAAGGAATTGAATTTTTGAAATTAATCTTTCTAAAATTTTCTTAAGACTCTTTACAAATGCAGATGAAATATTCAATAGTTCATTAACAATTAAATTGCTTGAATTTTTTTCTCAAATGATCACTCTCGGAAATAGTAAAGTGATCAAGTCAAATAGTATTAGGCAAATGGTTTCTTTCTATTTAGCTTTTATTAAAGAGTTTAAAAAATTAAGTACGAGTATTTTTTTTCATTAAATTTACTTTTGTCTGCAGGAATTTTTTCGATTTCTTTTTAAAATTCTTTTCATGAATATTTATGAATTTTAATACTTTAACCCCAACATTTCCTATAATTTTATTTAATATTTTTTACTTATTCTGAATTTATAATTTTATTTAATATTTTTTACTTATTCTAAATTTATCATTCTGTTAAACTATAAATCGGTTGTTAGATCATTTCTAAATTAATATACATTTTTTGGATCATCTAAACTTTTCTAAAATTGTAAATTTATTCAAAATCAAGATTTAGAGAAATGTCATTTGCAATCGAGAAGATACAGTCAGCGAATTTATAATTTCTTATAATTTCCAACTGCTGGCGTTTCTAGGATTTCTAGTTCTAATAGTATAAACGAGCGAGAGATTGATAATTTATGCAATTAAAACCACATTTTTTGGATTGATTTTGTATAGAAACTTATTTCTTTCTGAAAATAAAATAAAAAAAAGTATTTTTAGGTGCCTATAAGTTTCATACCACTAAATGTTTTTAGGAAAATAATCTCTAAATATGCATAATAGCACTCATTAAATATACATAATAGTCCAATTAGAAAAGCCGTAACTTAATTCTCGATAATAAGTTAGTTGATATCTGGAAGTAATGGAAATAGTTTTTGATTAATCTATAAACAATCAATATTATATTCAATCACATTTGCAATATATTTTCACAGTGAGCGTGTATTCCTACTGTCTTCGCCAATAATTCTAGAGAACACCTAAAACATTCTTAGCACGCCCTAAAAATCTGGCAAGTATTCCAAAATGAAAATAATTAAATTCAATATGATATAATTTGAAATAGATTACAATGTAATTTCTTTACAAGAATTTTGAAAAAAAGTTTTAACAATTTATACGAACATTTTGCAAGTCCGTTGTTACTAATGACACTTGACAAGCCAAGCTCGCTATGCGAATTTAAGTCAATTGGGAGCGTCTTTCGTTTAATCAGAACACCATAAAGGTGAAAGTACGACTTTTGCGCTTCAAACTTTCCGATAGATGGCAGCACCAGAGGATCTACTCCCTCAGTTTTGGCATTGATCTGAAGGGGGAGTAAATTTCTCCAGACCATTGCACTCATGGTAACTGCTCAACAACCGACCACAGGATTTTCGATTCCTCAGATTTAACGAGCACGTATATCGCATGTACTCGGTGGGTCTTTGACGGCATTGGGAATCGAACCCCACCCTTTCGGATGGAAGGCCGATACCCTAACCACTAGGCTACCACGGCCCTTGCAAGTCCTTTGGAAGGAGTATAAATTTTTGTGGGTATTTTATGGATTTCAATCTGTAAATATTCCAAAATTGATTATTTAAAAATTTTTTAACTTAAATTTTGAAGGCATCTAAATAAATAATTATTTTTTTTTAACAACTATAGTGTTATTAGTAAAGTTAAGAATTACTGACATAGTTAATTTTTCATTTCAGGGCTTTCAAAGAACTGAAAAAAAGTCTAGCATTCTATTTTCGAATCTAATCTGGATATCGATATATGAATATTTTGCTTCTCCAATTAGTGTCCATTCTCTAATTTTACTAATTGTTGCCCATGACTTTACCTTTTTAAAAATGAGATACCATTTTCCTTTTAATTCTGAGAGGTTTCAAAGAAATTGGAAAAAGATTTGTGTGTAATCTCTCTCTCTGAATCTTTAGTCAAAATTGCTATATTCATATAATGACTCAGTAATTCTCTCATTTTGCGAACTGTGAGGTATCACCTTTTACATTACATAGTATTAAATGCTGGTTATTTTATTTCAAGTTTGTAGTATTTCGAAAAAATTATTAACAGCTCTTGGATTTGATTTTTATTAGAATTACAGGATTCGCAATATTCAATGATGTACGACTTAAGTGTCCCTTACATAGTTTAAATTATTTTTTAATTAAAATTTAAGAGTTACTTCCCACAATTCTTAATAGTAAAACAGAATGAAATAAATGATGTGGAGCAATTACAGAACCGATTAGGACTGAGTGAATGTATTTTCATTTAACTAAATGCAAATAACAAGAAAAGTAATTTGCATCGATAATTTTGTTATAGGTAAAGTGGGATTTATTAAAATTTGGTTTTAAAATCGTGTTATTTATAAGAATTACGTAAAAAAAATTTTTTTCCTGTTGGAAATTTTCATCTTTATTTTCAACTCAACTTTTTATTATTTTTTTTATTAGAAAGCAAAATTAATTTCGGAAAAGTTTGTTAATTTATTAGTTGTAGTAAAATTGCTTATAATAATTTCACGAAATGATTTGTTCTGGATATTTCCATTACAAAGCACTGTTTTACACACTGTCTAAATTTGCAAACTGATTATCATAGAAAGTATTTTTAATATTTATTGTTACTGATGCAGTTCATTTAAATATGCATTTGCATAAGTTTACATTTTCGAATGCAAATTCCTTCGTTAAAACGTATGTTTGATAAATTTTGTTTCCAAAACGGAGAAAAAGCTTAATTTTAAACTGACATTTGGTATATTCTAATTTATATTCTTCTCTCACGAAAGTACTGCATCATAGCTTTTAAGAGAAACTAATAAATCGGAATTTGTTGCCATTCCTTTCGTTTGTGATGGATTTTTTTATCTTTCGTTAAATATGCATTTAAATATCTGGAAACAATATGGAAAAATATGAAAGAAAGAAATTACTCTCCTCTGTACTTGAAGGAAATCTTCGCCCCTTAGAGCGTCTATGTTTCTATTTTGTCTTTTCATGAAAGCTTTTTTTTTCGGTTTTCTCTTCTCTGAATTTTCCATCAGCTGCGTAATTTATCGTCAGCGGGTACCATTTTTACCTCATATTTCTTGTAGCGTCAGTACATAAAGAACACTTTGTAGAAAAAATTGCAAAGTGAAGTGGAATGGAAAAAATTGGAAATATACTTTTTAATAATGTTGTTACTTTCTCTTCATGTTATTTTCTTTTTTTTAATATTATTTTGTCTGAATTGTTTTTTACTCTTCTTTTTTGCGGTCGTCATTTTTTTCTATTTGAAGAAGATTAAATGTATAAAAAAGTATACCTAGTTACTTTTGGTGGTAAGTATAGTTGTCACTTATATGATAAATTGATTTTGTAAAAGCGTCTTGCTTGCTATTCTGATAGAAAAAAAGTGCACATAAAAAGTTTTCCCCTTTCATTTATAACATTAGTGTTGTTGCTTTATGATCAAGTTATTTCTTTAAGTACAACCCTGCTTTTTATTTGTAAAGTTTTAAAAAATGTCTTCTTTGCATTTATCGGTAATAAATCAACAGTAGTTTTAAACTTTTATGTTATTATAAATATATTTCATTTCACATTTCGATAAGTATGTATATATAGCTCTAAATACTGTTTTTATGGTCTTAAAAGTTTTAATAGCATGCATAAAAAAGTTAAAAATTTCATCTAATGAGTTTACAAAATGGCAGTTTAAATTATATGAAGATGTTTAGTGGTTATTATGTAAAAAGCCTGCTGTGTATTAACCATAAAGAAAATATTAATTATAACTAACACTAGATTTGGCTCATTAGTGCTTTAACTGACGAGAAAAATATTTAGTATTTTTAATTATCATTTTAGTTTAATTTTCGTCTTAAGTTTCAAGTGCGTAAAATACTTGAATTGCAATTAAATCTCAAAGAATAGGCGAATGATTTTATTCATTTTTAATGGGAGGGGATACAGTTTATATGTTATTTTAATACGTTATATTTTAAATTTGAGTTGAAAAAAACGAAGGACTGAGTATTTTTCCTTTTTTATCGAAATATTTTAAGAATATTAACTTACCCCTAGCTAAAAATGACGAAGATACAAAAAAAAATGGGGAAAGTAAATAAGTGCGTGTGTGTGATGCATTGGCAGAGACGTTAAAAAAAAACCCGTCGATTTAAGTCACTTCCTAGAAGCGCGAACTTCAATTCACTACTACGCCTTTAGCTGGCATATTCGTCTTTTATCAGTATCTTCATATCATAAATATAAATGAAGCTTCTCTGGCTTCAGAAAATTAGCATAATTTAAAAAAGTCCGAAGACAAAGAAGGTAAGGAAAGCTTCAGAACAAAGAATTTTTATAAAAATTTTTCGAACATCATTATCATTCTTTTCTCCCCCCCTTTCGTCGTTTCCTATCGTCTGCGCTGTTCTCTTATTTTAATAGGTTTTTGCTGAGCTCCATTAAAATAGTTTGGAAATCTCGAAAAATAACAGTTCGTATTCTGCAACTGCTTGGCATTTAATCTCAAACATGCCCTTTAACACATAATCATTTTCCCTCTTATTATTGTTGCTTAATTTGTCTAGCGTTTAGTTCTTTAGAGAAAATTTGCAAGGGATTTTTTTTTTAATTATCATGTCAAAAATCATTTTAATTGCTTTAAAAATAATTTTGTTCTAATGATAGAATGAAAGGAGAAGTAATTAAAAAAATTTTAGAGTAAGTTATCGTAATTTTTATTTGTTTGTTAAGCAATGTATTTATTTTTTAGTTGTGTTGAAAATTATATTTTAAATTTTTATCACTGGGGAACTTAATATGCAGTTGATTGAAAAGGAAATATTTGATAATTGAAATGATTGAAGTCACAAAGAGATGTATAAGATGGCTGAGAAAGTATAGAACTATAAATTTTGGAATTTTAAACATTCAAAATATATTCAAAAAAATGACAAATGAATAATTGTTATTTCTGTGAGATTGTTGTCGAATAAAAAATATAAAATTTCTCATTGAATCTTCATTTAATTGAATTATGGCTTTAAATAAATTTGAAAAACTCGAATTTTTCTTCCATTCTAAAACATCAATTCATTTATTTTTCATTTTATGGATTTGAAAAATTGAATTTGCTTATAAAAAATACTTTATGGTGTGTTCTTCAGGAAAATGTTTGTGAATGTAAAATATAATTAATATATATCCATTCTTCTTTTGACTTACTCCTTATTAAAATTTTGGGATTGACACCAGTTTTTTACTTTAACCATGGCAAAACGCAATCCCCATCTAAACGAGAAATTAACGACGATCCATCCCATGGACATTCTTTATCGCTTTCTGACTTCATTGGTGTGTAATTACGATGCCAAAGTAATTAGCGCCAAACAGGAGACGAGAAAAATAAAAACTTGGAATTTGTTGCTCGGGTTGAACACTTCCCTTTGAAGCTGTCAACTTAGTCATTAACAACTAATTTGGCTGGAGTTGTGTATATACTTATATACGTGTGCTTTTTTCCTTTCTTTTTTTATAATTTAAATATCCCTTACATCCTGTGATTCACACAGATGAGATGAAATCCTCTTAATTACTCATCCAAAATTTCTATCATTTGTCATTCTTGGTCTTATGTTAGGGCATAATCTTCGCCTCAGTGACATTTTTTTTTAACTTTGCATCTACCATCCTTTTATTTTTCCTCGAAGAATAGTCTGGAGTAATTGAAGTTCTGTTTTGAGTGAAAAGAGAGAAGAAAATATTACTTTTCATTTGAAGACAGTAGGTTTTTCCCCCATTAAAAAATTATTTTTTCTATGATGCAAAATGAAACTTTTCTCTCTCCTTAAAATATATTACTGCACAGGATTTTAATTTCCTTTATTTTGATCATTTAATAGACTTGTCATTTCCGGAAAGTGAGTTCAACTTTTCACTTTTTGCAGCGGTTGTTCGAAAACAAAATGCGAGTTTTTAATCCTGTCCCATAAGTTTTATTGTATTAAAATATAAATAATTCATGCATTTATACTGTTTTTGTGTCATATTTAGAATATACATCTAATATTAAACCCTCCTTGATCTCTGTTATCTTGATCGTGGATGTATGTAATAGTTCCAAATCTACTTTAAATTGTCGATCCTAGACTCAGTAAGCCTCATGTGCAAAAAATGTACATAGAACAAAAAAAAATTACGTGATATAATTGGCAATTTGCTGTTATTATCATTTCTAAAAAATTCGTTTTTATTTTCAAAGTCGAACATTTAATCATTTCTTTAAATATTTTCTCTTTGTTGTAAATATCTTTCTTACAGAGAGCGCTTGTGTTTGCAATTTATTGTATTTCAAACAGTTTTCTTGCTTTTTAACTTTGCCGAGATTTTAAACGTAATAAAATTTTCACCTGCGGTATAACTGCTGATATTACGATTTGAATCTGCTAAGCAGTTTTTGTTGAGTAAATGTAATTTCACAGTTTATTATTATATGCTCTATTCCATTTAAAATTTTCATGCGTTTTGATCCAAAGATCTTGGTGTTTTCTACTGAAGTTGCGCCATAAAGTTCTTCCAAAATTTATGCTGCTACAGCATTAACAATATACCATTTTTTGTGAATCTTTCTTACAATATCTTTCTAAAAATAATTTCACGTCTTCTTTTTATTAAAATCGTAAATATGTGATTTTAAATCCGTAAAAACACGAACATTTGAAATAATGGAAAGAATTAATTAACATTTTTATTTGCTTGAGGTTATTGCTATGACGTGATAACCACGAGTTTTGATATACATTGTACTGATAGTTGGTTAATTTTATTATTTTAGAAGTTTATGAAAAGATAAACGAGTCAAGTTGATTTGCCAAAGAGCTTTTGATTGACATAGATATCAAATAAGTCAAAACTTAAAAAAGTTAATCTTGGCTTTTTTGCACCTTGCGCCATAAAACCCAACCAACCAATCAAAAAGTTAATCGTATTCCTTCTTATGGTCATTCTTTCCTATTAAAAATTCAATAAATATTAAAAAGAGCAATCTTTTTACGTCATTACTTACACAAACAGTAGACACACATTGTATAGATAAATACAAAATTTTGTGTGCATATTTTCATATATAATTGTATGTTTGTATACTTATATAAAAGTATATTCTAGCGAGCTACATCTTCTAATGGTAAATATGTATCTAGTTTTCAAAGAAAAATCACGATTTTGAAAAATATCTAATATTTTCTAATGCTATATCCTATTTACTTAGTTTTATTCAAAATGTAATTTTTTTACCATGAAATGAGGTGAAATATGGTGTATTTAAATCAGCGAAATATACAAACCGAGTGAGGTATGCAACATTTGAAAATATTTCCTTTAGTTACTGAGTTAACTTATGAAGTCAGGAATTTTTTTAATCCACTTTCCAATGTGTATCCGATTGAGGTAGCATTGTGAAAGGAGAAAACAGGTTTTCTAAAATGGAAAAACACAGTGTTATATCAGAAATTGAAAAAAAAAGTAATAAATTTCATAAAAAAAATTAAACTTGTGAAAGAGATCTGTTTTAGATGTTGATTTTCGATGTTTAAAAAGATCTGTTTTCGTACACTGGTGGAATGTAATTAAAGACACTCAAAAATTCACTTATTTTTCATATAAAAGTGAATGATATTTTTTTGAATTACTTTTATTTGAATCAAATTTTTAGTTTTCTATTATTCAGTGTAAAAAATTGCAAAAAAAGGTTAAATTAGTGAGAATTTAGATCATTCAATCAAAAAAAAAAAAAAAAAAAAATCAGATTTCGAGTGGAAATGCAATTAAAGACACTTATTGTTTTTCGGACAAATTTATTAATTAATGAGTGACACCTCCTTGTTTACAGTTACTTCATGCATTCTATTTGGCATCGATTTCACAAGATTTTGAAGGTAATTTAATAGCAAATTTGACCATACATCACGAATTTTGTCTTTTAAGTCCCTTACTGACTCGAAGTGGCTGTTTTCGTAAACTTTTTGTGTTATCAATCCCCAGATGTTTTCAATAGGGTTCAGATCGGGACATCTTACTGGCTAGTCCATAACCTTGTTGTTTCGCTACACAAAAAATTTTTTGTTGCTTTAGAGTTGTGATTGTCTTGTTGAAATATCATGGAATCTTCATCCATATGTTCGGCATAATTCAACAGAACGTTATCTAGGTATTCAATATAATCGGAGGAATTCATTTTAGGTGTGATCCAACAGATGGGGGTTGTTCCATAGCTCGAGTGCCTCCACCAAAATTGCGGCTAACTGAAATCTCCTTTTTAGTTCCTATGCAATGCTGGTAATACTTGTTTCGATCTGGTCCATCTAAATTAAACATTTTCTCATCACTGAACACCACATTGTTCCCGTTAGAGTCCCAATTTGCATGTTTTTTTTTTGCAAATTCCAAATGAGCCTTCTTATGCTGAATACTTAAGAGATGTTTGCGATGTTTTTCCCCCATTTAACAACTCCAGATTGACTGATTATCTGTCTGATTTTTTGAGTTGTAACAGATAGGCATAAATCTCTTCTAATTTCAGTGGAATTTAGATTAGGTCTTATTGGCTCGCGAATTATCAGCCGCTTTTGACGGTCACTAAATTTACTACAAATACCTTGACGCCTCTTGACTCCATACATATCACCCAGATTTAAAAAAATTGCACACAACAGTTGGAGAACGTTTAATTTTCTTTGCATTAATGACCTATTTGAGTAGTCTTCTTCTTTTAAAATTCGAAATTTTGATCGCTTTTCTATCGAAAGCCCGATGTTACGTCCCATTCTGTTACTACCTTTGAATAATAAGTGTTTAAGCCAAGATGTTTTGAAATATTTAGAATCAGACACACTAGAGACAACAAACTGCTACTTTTAAGCACTTTAGAAACAAAAATGAAGTGGTAGATAGCTGAAATTCTAGATTTAAAGTAAGTGTCTTTAGCTGCATTTCCACTCGAAATAATGGATTTTTTAAACTAAATGATGTAAATACTCACTAAGTTAGTTTTTCTTTGCAATTTTTTTTTGCACAAAAGGATTGAAGACAAAAAAATTTAATTCAAATTAAGTTAGTACAAAAAAACAGCACGGGCATTTATATGAAAAATAAGTGAATTTTTGAGTGTCGTTAATTGCATTTCCACTAGTGTACATATGTTATTTTTCCTACCGCTAATGATCTAGCCGATGACCGCCTACGTTTGACCGTTTTTAACAAAAGATTCACACTTTGCGGTCTTGAAGTCAGCTCAGTTCCAGAATAGAATGGATTATAGTATAAGCAATTTTACAGCGTCTTCAAATCAGTGTTAGTTTCGGTTTAAATAAATTACAGATGCTGTAATTAAAATATTTGAAGTTAAATAGCTTATGTTTAAAATTTATCAGAGACTATAACATCTTGGTTTTTTCATTCCAATTATTCAGCCACTTTCAATTCAATCAAAAATATTCGACAGACATTTTGAATAAAGATTTTATTCTTGTACATTAATTTCATATAATGCCGAACGCCTTGATGATTTTGTACAAAATTTAGAACACGTTAAATACGAAACGTGCTGTGTGATTTTGAAAGCATGGTAGTTATAGAAACTTTATATATGGTATGAAAATTTTTATTTATCTTTTTATACACACATTGTTATTAGTTTAGTATGCCATATGAATTTTTTAAAAAAAATATGCTCCTTGGAATTGCAATGTGATTCCACAAATGTTTAGGTCCTGGAATTTGAAAATTAAGGAAAATAAGCGCGAAAAGTGTCTTCATATAATTTTTAGGATCTGTAACAATGTAATTAAGCAATGATAATGTCACTAGTACAATTACTTGTCACTATCACGAGAATAAGGATGAGAATCGTTACTTAAGAATCAAAATTCCGAAATGACCCGAGATTTGTGTGGGGTTCATGTTTCTGAGATCGATTTGTGACACACTGACATTTAACTCCAACATATTGTGAATTAAAGCACCATTAGCCATTTATGATTACGTAGAAAGAAGGTGGCCTTCATATACATAATTAAAAATGAACAGTATAAAAATATTACTTCTTTAGTTTTCTTGGCAGCACAGAGAAAAACCGATTTTATCTTCATGAGGAATTTTTTTCTGGATCGGACTTATAAAAAGGGAGGATTCATAAAATATTTGAAATAACGATTCATAGCTCTCTAAGAGTGATCTGACAGCTTATTAACTGTCAGAATCAATCTTTAAATTGACTCATTACAGTCTTCATGGTACATAAATCCATGTTCATTTGTTGATACTTTGCAAAGGTACTATATCCTGAGTAAAAAAGATGTTGAACAGTATTGCAGAAGTTATTGTTTTGGATGTGGAGAAAAATAATGGATATTGGCTTAATTGTGAATACCACTCATACCAATAAATTACTCTTTTAAGTTTTAATAAATCACAATTTCCAGTAGCTTTACTTTTTCACAAAAAGTTTGGCAGATCGAATGACTATCATTGTGACTCCTAGTTGTATTCCCATATCTGTAAATATATGTAATAAGTGGGAATCCAATTTATATTGTTACTTATTTATTTTGAAGATTTTCTGTTATGGTGCTCAAAGCATGACCGAAGGTAGACCAATCGATTCAGTTCAAATATTGTGTAAATTAATTTGGTATCAATTTGAAATATTTTATTTTCTTGTTTATTGGATATTCTATTTTTATTCAATCACCAATTATTTTTTCAACGCACCTGATTTTTTTTTTCTGAATTGGAAAATCGTGAATAAGCATTCGAGTAAAATGATTTGTAATTCAACAGTTGTATCATAAATTTAAAAAAATTAAACTTTTCCTGGAAATTTCATGTACTATTTTTAGAAAAACTTTATTTTGGTTGTAGCTCATTAAAACATTTCAATCCCATTCAGTTGGTTTTTATTTGTCTTTTTAATAAAATCAGTCCTTAATTCCATTCTAGTTTCAGTCTTAACTGTCATTGATAAATCGATTTACTTTTCTGTTATCGATATCACCCTGTAGCCTATTATTCCCCCTGTACTCGTCAGGAAAACATGTGACTTCTCTTCTTGAAAAATATCGAGAAGGTGCATCGAATCGGAAATCTTTAATCAAATCAAATATTACCGGAGGTGTGTTCCGAGATTCTTGATTTCTTTTTTCCTCCGTTTTCTCCCGGAGAGCAGAACAACATAGCTTCGAGCGCCTATTTCTTCCATTGAATCTTCTTCCTTTTAAGGTCGGATCTTGCATTACTTATATTTCCTTTGAGCCTTTAACGCTTTCTCTCGCTTAATCCTCTTCGATTTCGAGGAGGTTGAATACTTCGTTTCAAAATTCATTCACTTCCTCTTGTCTCTCGCAATTCTCCTTTTTGGTACATGTTATAGAAAAGGACGCGCTTGTGTGCTACTAATACAGTGCCCGAATATGACTTTTAAGCTTCTTAGCGAATTGCGATGTCAAGGATCGGGTGGCATAAAATATTCAGGTGTTCCGCGCGCATCGATATAAGGTGTGTTCTCATCGTTGCTCAACGTGGCTTCCTTGAAAGTATTTTAATATTTTAAACTTGCATCTTCTCCTTTTCATCCTGAAAATCAAATTTTACTTTTTTCGGTGTCTTTAAAACTAATATTTTTGATTATGCATCAAGAACTGTGGGATTGGAGGTTTTGGTGATGCCTGGTGCATTTCAAATATTAACCTTTTAAATTTTTATTCTGGCATTTTTGACGATATATTCATTTAGTAGTGATTTACAGAAAGATTTTTATTTGTAAAGACGTGGCAGTATTTTAAATTTTGCTTTATAACTATGCCGTTTTAGTTTGATTTTTAATATACTTATGTCTCGCGACTGTTATTTTTGGTGGAATTCTAATTTTTCCATATTTTTTGGGGTTCGAGTCGGTTTAACAAATGGCGTAAAAGTGACAGTTAATGATAGTTCAACGAAAAGCACATATCGAAGAGCATTTTCGTCAAAATTTAAATAATTCTAATGTGAATTATTGTTGGTAATTTGTCTTGCAATTGATTTCCAACCAGTGTACTAAAATGTTTATAAAATATATATCATAAACTTATTTAGTACGATTTGGTTGCTAAATAGTTTGGATCCAGTTGGATTTAACTCTCAATTTGAACTTGGATGTATTTAAGATTTATTTACTTTAACTATTTTTGTGGCCTTTCGTACTTTATTATGGTTTAATATTTTACTAGGTGATTCTATTCCGATGCATCTATATCCTGTTTGAATCATTAATTGCATAAAATTAACTGCAAATGAAGAAACTCAAATATATTTGGTTTTTAACTATGGAATTATAATTTTAATTTTGCTCTCTTAATATTATTAATTTAATCTGTAAGCCGCGATCTAATTAGCCCTCACGTGCAAAAAATGACCGTTCTGCGATACACCAAACCATCTCTGTTTCCTCTTCCTCTTATTGCATTTTTAAATATTCAGTATTTCTTTTACAATAAATATAAAGAACTTGTAAGTCTTACGTTGTTATCTTAATAAAATCAAACTGACTAAATGAATATCGAGAGCAGCTTCTTATAAGTATAAAATCCAGGAGTTTTGTTGATTTCAAAATGTTTAAATGTTTCATAAAAATGTTCTAAAGGAACAATAATGAGACAAATATATTGTATTCTTATTTAATGTTTCATTTACAAATACCTTGTTTTAAGTTTAAACACATAGATTTTTGAAACATTTAATATACATAGAAGATATAATTTCTCTTTAATTTCTGTTTTTCATGCCATACATCGCTTGGCGCCAACTGGGTCTATAAACATGGATAAATGTTGGGTAACTAGATTTCATTGCATTTTCACTGTCTAAAATCATCTGTTGTCAAAATCTGCTATTGCTAGGTAAAATAGCACTTAAGAAATTCACATATACTTTCCTTATGCTCTTCAAAGACTTTTTGAAAGCCTGATAGTTATAGAAATTGACCTATAAATTCCTCATATTGTTTTAATGAAGAGAATACTGTATAGGTGTCAATTTCGTCAATAACAAGCAATCGAAAATCAAGAAGTTGGCGAACTTTATTTTGTAATTTGTTTTATTATTTGTTGAGTTTTGCACTCTAGGATTCTTAACTACTACCCTTGAACTGATGGGACATCAACAATTAAAAGCTAAAGTGCTAACCACCTATCAGTGGATTCGGAAACAATAAAGGATATTTTAGTTAGATTTTTAACAATCTGTATTCTTAACTTAAATATTTTTTTACTGCAATGAAACCACTTTTGATAGATACATATTATGACATTTAAGGTGTAACTGAAAAAAAAATTTATTGCTATGAATCTACTAAGAAATACCTAGAATTTAAATTTAAACAAACTTTGCCTAATAAAAGTCGCATAAAAATACACTAAAACATTTTCGATTATATTAAGATAAATAGATCGTGCAATATATTTTATATAACTATTTATAAAGGTAAAATAAATTAAAATTAGTATTAAAAATGCGGCTTTAAAAATGAAATCGGCCATTCTGAATAATGGACGACGGTTCAAATAGAAAATACAAAATTGACTTAAAAGCGAAATTCTGGAATAAGAGGAGTGAGAGGTTGAAGAAAATAGAAGCGAGCAAGATTTATGATGGAAATCTGTTACCCTAAAGGTGTTTTGTATTCTTGGCGAAATTCGAAATGCATAGAAGGCCAAATGGCGATTCCGAAAAGAACATATACATAATTTTTCCATTCTAAAATTCTTTCTCAATTTTTAAACTTTAAAAATATGGCCTCAAGATTCCCATTATTATATTTATCAAATTCTGCTTTATAATGTTGGTTTGGGAAACTAATATCTATACATTGTTTGAAGTGTTTTGTAATAATTAAGCTGAATTTTATATTCATTGAAATTTTTCATTTAGAACTTAATTCAAAATATATGCATGTATTCTAAGGCAAGTCGCAGTTCTATTTATAGCTGTTGATATTAAATCTGGGTAATCTGAAATTATTGTATTAAATTTCATTGCATATAAATATAAAAATAATGGCATTTTAGCTCTATATGAGTTTCTTGAAGGAAGAAATAATGTGTTGAAGTCAATCGTTTTTCATTCCTAAATACTTATTATCAAGTTTGCATTAATCTATGTCGATAGGAATTAAATATAATTTATATTTATTGAAAAATTTGTGTTCTGTATTTTGTGCTTTAAATAATGGTTCTTGTCAAAAATGTTGACAAGAATAATCCTTATTCTCAGCAACTTTGTAAAAAGTTCAGTTCTTATATGAATTCATAGAGGACCATGTATTCTGTATCTTAAATAGAGCATAGTGCCCACAACTTTTTAGGCACAGTCAAACCGCTGATAGTGAAATGAATTGGCAAGTTGCCAGTGGATAAGACTGTTCATTAAGAAACGGAAGGATTAAAGGAATGTGTAAAGTATATGTGAAAAATTATATACATTTCAGAGTTAATCATCAATTTTTTATGTATCTTTTTAAATAGCGGTAAAACAGTATATTGTCCCGTCGTTATTGATAGATATTAATCACTTATTTAAGCTCGTTCGTGAGGCTTATATCATTTTTATTATATTATATTTTATATATATATATATATATATATATATATATATATATATATATATATATATATATATATATATATATGTGTATACCTATAGGAACTTTTTTTACACTTGTTCTTTCACTGTTCACTTTATCGTGTTGATAAAAGAAATACCCTTGCCCTTTTTTTTAAGTTTAAGACTTCAGAAGCTACCTTTGGCAGGCAGCAAACATGTGCACCGTGTTGCTTATGGATGGTGTTTCACTGGTGTCTGTTTTGTGGATCCCTGGTATCTGGTATACCAGCCAAACACGAAACAATTACGTCATTAATGACGTTACTCCAAATATTGACCAATGAAAGTTTATTTACAGTTTGACTTCCATTATTATATTACTTATTTGTTAATATTTTCATATTTGAAAAAAACAATCATGCCCAAAACGCCAAGAAATATTATACCTGTAATGCTTTGATTTTAATATTAACAGCAAGTATTATTGCTGAAGTATGTTTGGAAGAGGAAAAAAAGGGAGAACAAAATTTAAATAACATTAAACTTATTTCAATTGCCCATGCCACTTATTTAAAATAAAGTTAACAATATTTCTTTGAAATTAATTTTTAAACTATGAATTATGTATATAAACTAAATTGTGAGATCATTTTATAAAATTTTTTTATTACAAATACTTATGCATTTTCATTATATAAAAAATCCTAATTTAATAAATAATTACACTTCATTTCATAGTCTGTTTCATAATATTTAAATAAAAAATACAAATAAATTTATTTATCATATTAAAGTTCATGTATTTAATGCATTCATAAAAGTAATGATAAATATAACAATAGTATTCAAGTTAAAGTTTCTACAATATTTTAATTGCAGTTTAAATTAAAAATGCTTTAATCAGTTAATTTTTATTAAAATCTAAAAATATTCAAAATATTTTTCTAATTTGAAGAAGCAATTTCATTGAGGAAGATTTAAATAAAATGAAATAGTTTTTAAAAATCTTGTGAAATTTTTCCAGAGAATTGTTTTCGAAATATTACTAATTATTCAACTGAGATCTTTATATAGTTGATTTTTTTATTAAAATAATTATATGTTATAAAACATATATTATAAAGCAAATATATATTATGTTTTAAAACAAAAAATGAAGTTCTAAATCATGTTAACCAATCAAATTTAATTTGCTTTAAAATATTCAATTATAAATTCTGCAATTTCTACAGAAAATTTGAATTCCATGTTCTTATACAACCAGCGCGAATCATGTGAATATGCACTTATCGCTCGGTTGTGGATGAAAAAAATTAAACATGCTGAATACACTAGTGGAAAGCTCCGCCTCTATTTGGTCATACGTGACGTCATTTCGTGGATGGCTTGTGGACAGCTGGTAGTCATCCACCGTGTCCGGGTGACGGTGACCAGGTTTGCTGCCTTTTGAGTTCATTTTATTTTTTTATTACTTGTAGTCACTCGTAAACAATTCAATAGTTCAATAATTTAGATTAAGCTGGAAGAAAATTCCCTCTAAAAATTCGTTAGCAATAAATTATCTTGTAAAAAAGCTAAAGATTTTGGCCAATTTTAAATTACGTTTAAAATGTAAAGAGATGGGTAGTATATTCACTAATGAAGTACATATATCCATTCATACGGTTTTTAATGTCACTAGAAACAATTGTTACTGACTAAAAATGTAAATATTGATTCTTTGTTGAGTCAATGTGAGAAATTTAGAATAATTTCTAGAATCAACCTGTTGCATGTTTTAATTAAGTTCATAATTATTTGAAGGTGATAACGGTAAATGAATTTAAGAAAAAATGTACAATAATTTGGGAAAATAATGAAAATTTTCCTTCTAGCAAAGATTTTTTTATTATTTTAAATTATCATTTATATACAAAATCTCAGCTTATTTCTATAGTATACTGAAATGAATTTTAGTTTGGGCTGTAGAGTTTTTGACGCTAGTCTACAAAATTTTGTTGATATGTTGATAATTTGTTGATATATTTAATGAATTGCTTAAAAAAATTTTTAAATATTTGTATATTAATTTTTTGTGCAATTTTCTTTATTCAACTAGGAAATATATTATATGCTAACTTAATCTAATATAATTTTCAGATACTGCAGTTATACCTTTCTTTCATTGGTAATAAGATTAAAATTGATCTTTATCAATTATGGAAAAAGTCTACTCTAATGCTTCACTTTTCCATTTATCTAACGATATGAAACAATTTACTTCTTTCTGACTTATTAACAAACATTTTAATCTGAAATATTATTTTTGAAAGTATCTTTCCAATGAATTTATGAAAATCATCTGAAGTATATTCTATATTCATGGGTTTTTTTCCATTTAAATATAGTTTCGTATTTATAATTTTTGCTTGAAGACAAAGTAATCGCAAAATTTGTATTCACGGCTACATAATCCTTCGCTATGGGCGCTTTTTCTGTCTTTTTGACGATCAGCATAAAAAATGTAAAACTACTTAAACACAACGTTATATGGAAGACCTGGAATATTTTTTTTATTCCTTTAAAACAGTTTACGTTTTTACACCCTTCACAAGAAGATGCCTGGAATAAAATGGGTCCGAAAAAAAAGGGATAAGTTCCGAATAAAATATTTACGTCGGGATAAAACTACTCGAAATGGCGAAAAGGAGAAGCTCATAAATGTAGCCATAACTGTAACTTCCGACGAATTTTTCTTTAAAAGAAACCATGTTTTACCTTAAGAAGATTTTCGAAGCAAATGCTATATCAGCCTTCACTTCACTATGCGTTGCCATCGCCCCTTTGAAAAATAAATGTATATTATATGTTAAGAATAAACTCGTCAACTGTATTTTACTTTAGGGATCTATTCCGTTTTATAGGTTTATCGGGTTGGTTTTGTTATAAAAGCCAATGCTATTACTCCAGCTGAAATTACGTTGAGTTTTGGGGGGATCTTTCCCTATGTTTTATGCCATGCTTATTTATTTATGTAGTACTAACAGTCTTCTCTAAGCTTTAGTAATATTTTCTCTTTTAATAGTGAGTAAAATGGGATTGTTTTTTGGGTGTTTCTCGTTTTATTACCCTCGAAATGATTCTTAAGAAAACGGTTCCACTAAGAACTGGACATACTGCTGAAGTTGTCTCGTTTTTTTTTTTTTTCGTGCTTAGTGGCTAGATAATTTTTAAAACAGCCATTTTCGAAAATATTTTGATGAAGTTTGCATATTTCTTATCTCTTTTTTAAGCATTTTTACCATCTCATTCCGTTAAGTGTAAGACTTTAAATCTCATTTTGTTGGGAAATTAATTGATTTAAATGAAACTCTTTTTTACATAGACTAACTGAATTTCTAAAAATATCACTCTTATAAAACCGAAGTGCATTTTTGTTACTTTGCACACATTTATTTGCCTTATTCTTGCTATCAAATACTTAAAAAACGTAACAATATTAAACGGTAAATTTTTGAGCAACCGAATTTACGAATAAAAATTAATTGTTTGCTGATTTTTGCTGCAAATAATTTTTGAATCCAAGTTCTGGATGAAATTTCAACTCAAAATTTTGGTTACTTACAGCGAAAATCAAGCGGAAAATAGGAAGTAGACATTAATATATACTGGCAAATATTATAAATGCCTTGAATGCTAGGATATTAATACCTCACCTTATGCGGTACTTGAATGTACTTATAATACTTATAGAAGACAAAACTCGAACATCTTAAAATGCTTTGTAGCAGCAGCTTTAATGTTAATATTTCGAGCAAAAATTTTTGGTAAAGCCGTCAATAAAGACCACATTCTTCAGAACCAAAACTTGAAAGTTCTATCTTTTCATTATTGAATGAATGTTTTGAAGATTTTTTTTTTTTCGAGGAATTCATTTCAATACTTAGTAATCAACTCTAAATCCGGTTCTCGCAACTTTTATTCAAAAATAAGTTATATTCGAAAACTAATTTTCCAATTCTATCACTTGAAATTTATTTCTTTATCATTTAGCATTTGTTATCATTTACATGCAGTAGGTTCTCGTCATTTAGTATTTCAAATTTATTTCCTTATAATTACAGTTTAGCAAAAACTATCGAGTTTAAATGTATGTCTTATCTAGATTATCTGTGTCCTGATGTGTAGGTTATTCATTCCCATGTTATCAAACCGGTATAGAAATTTCGCTTTAACTTAGTAGGAAGACCGTGCTTTGAGTGTCAGTCAAAAATTGGATTATATTCTTTGTTGAATATTGGAAGATGAGCATTGAGTTTCTTTTGTCTACATGCACAGTTGTGAGGTTGTGTCTTTAGGAATTATCCAGGTTTCCTTTCCCTTGGGATGCGTGAATTTGGCTCATTATCTATGTAAAGACTTTGAAAGTAATACTTTCTATTGATGTTAAAAGAAAGAAACCTTACAACTGTAATGCACTGTTAGACAATTCGCTACTTAATATGACTGCTTGTGTCAGGTCAGATATGTAAGAAAATAATTGATTTTGAGCTTTTAATGTATACTAATTCAAAGAATGAAAATGCAAAAGTTATTGCATGTAAAATTTAATTTCTCGTGATATGATTCTACTCGTATTATTATCAATCGAAAAATGCAATTAATAATCATTCTATGGTAAACGATAATTCAAACATGAATTTAAATTTGAAAAATAAATGAAAATATCAATTAGATATAAGAAATTTGTATATGTATTTAATTAATTTCTTTCTGGAGTATACATATATATATGTGTGTGTGTGTGTATATATATATATATATATATATATATATATATATATGTATATATGTATATGTATATGTATATGTAGTGTTTCAGATCGAAGTTAGTTATAATAAATCGCTTATGAACTTCTATTTTTAGTTTAGGAACATTACTTAATTTTATGTATATTTTTTTTAGTAAAATAAATTAAATTATATTTCGTAAATTTTTGAAATTGCTAGTTTATTTAAAATGCATTAATAACAAATTTTATAAAATAATGATAAAAGGCTTTTATTTACTTTAAAAATATTTTAGAAGAATTATAACTAATGCCACCGAAAGTAACACATAGAGTAAAACATTAAATTTTAAATATATAGACAGTCATTTCAAATATCTTTTTTTAATGTCAATATACAATGTGTATATGTAATAAAATATGTATATCTGTGTCTCTACAAAATGTTACAATTTTAATTTTTTAACATTTAGTTTTCTGCTATATTTCCTCGTGCATTTTGTGCATAACACTCCTTAAGTTTAAGATGTTAAAAATAAATAAGAACCAAATGTACATTTTTTAAAGCATGTGGCAAAGAAAGTTAAATTCGATTTGTATTTCTTTTCACATTATTAAATCCTTTTCATAACCATTTACTGTCTCAAATATGTAAACATTTGATAAATTTAAAGACTTCGAACATTAACATATCCACACAAAATGGCGCGTGAAGTCAATAATTGCAAAATCAATGCGCCTATTTTAACTTGGCGAGTTTAAAGTAGGGTATCATTTTTCTTTTCTGTTCTCTAAAAATTCTGTCACTCTAGTTAACGATGTGGAAAACAGTTTTCGATATTTAAATTACTCTTTCATCCCGTCGTTGTTCCCTTCAACATCCAAATAATTGTTAGCGGTTTAAAGATAATCTTCGACGTCGACCACATTTTTAACAGTCGAGTGAATATTAGGATGCTTCTGCAGATGCCAAATCCGTTGCAACAGAAAACGCAAGACCTCGTAATTTTTCTTTTCATAACTAGATTAACGATTTTCCTCTCCAACTAATTAAAATTGTGGCATTTTTTTATTGTTGTTTAATGATATATTAATTTTTCAAAAGTTGATTTTATGTTTCCTTCTCTTTTCACTTAACATTTCAATGAAGCAAATATTTAGTTTAGGAAGCGCTTAAATTAGTTTTGTTACAATTAAATTTAAGATCTTACCATGGCATAAATAATGTGCTTTTCAATCAAAGAGGCGTGTATTAGCACTTAGATATGGGTAAGTGTAACCCTGTACTTTTTTGGGCGTGATATAACTATTAAAATATCAAATATATTCCACTTACACACACTAGTTGCAAATTAATGGATAATGTTCCATGAAGATTAGATAATTTGCCAGGATATTCCTGATACTCTAATACTATTGTATTTCAAGAGTCTTATGAACTTCGAAGAGCTTTTTAAGCGTTGGCTTAATTGGAAAAGCTTCTTAAGGGTATTGAATTATAACGATCGCTCGCGAATTTCGTTAGTATATAGCATGTACACTCTTAAAATAATCGAGTGGATTTCACTCAGAAGGAGTGAAATTTCACTCTATCATTTTCACAAAACTCAACCAATCTTGAAGATAGAAATTCACTCTTTTGAAAGATGCGGGTAAACCACTCCTTTTAAGAGGAGTAACAACATATCGTCTAAAGGGGTAAATTAGATAGAAAAAAGAGTGAATTTCAATCTTTTATAGAAGTATTGCTGATTTTTTTTATATTAACAATTTAGTGCAGAAATTAGGTTTTGAATTCTTTATTTTAAAGATTTATGTTTTTTTTTGTTTTACAATTACAATATAAAGATATGATTTCTTTTAGCCAATAATATAACAGTACAATTGAGTATGACATTTTAATTGATTTGGATAATTGTAGTGTGATTTTTAAATTACATACAATATCAAGCAATTTTTTCAGCCATTTATTACATTTCTTATATATATTTAGTTTTACATGCGAGTGTGTGTAGCACTCTCAAAAAATATTCGTCATACTACTTATTTTTCGTTTTAGTTTACTATTGGCCCATAAGTACAAAATTAACTTTTACAAATATTATTAGTACAATAAATTGTACACAATGTAAAAATTCATAAATATTTTATATAAATAAATATAATTTAAGTTCTTTTGAAAAAATCCTTATAGTATAGCTAAAAATTTATTTTTGAATATTGATAATATGCATTTTTGAAGTTGCACGAGGATAAAGACAAATATTTACAGATTATTCTGTTGAACAAAACTGACTTATTTTTTTGCAAATAAATCTTGTTTCATAATATGTTTTCCAAGTTAAGCTTAAACTAAAAATAACTTCAATGAAACTAAGAATGAAATTAAAAATAAAATGCAAGATTATACAAAAAACATTTATTCAATTTTTAATACATAAAAATTAAATAAAAATATATATACCGAATTTTTTATGTTTATGATGTCAAATTAATATTGGAGCTTAATTTTTTGAATTGACAGTTTAGTAACACAAATTAAGAATACTAATAAAATAAGAATAAAAATGATAATATGCATTTGAATGCATGTATTTTGCAAAATTTAGGTCTTGATCGATTATAATAAGAATGTATTGTTTATTGCTACATCACAGTAAGCCAAAGTGAAAGATCTTGCTTTCGATACTAACTGGTATTGAATAATGGGAAATATGGATACTTTTCTCTTCTCTCTAAAGGTTTCCCTTTTGGGTTACTTGAATATGATCAAATGTCTGCAAAGTCCTCCTATAAGGCAATATTCACTGGGTATTTAAAGATCTTACAATGACTATCGACTGTTAAGCTATTCGCAACGCGATATCAAAAAGACTTCGTTTCTGCCTTTTAGGAACAAAAGGTAAATATGAAATATCGTAATGATCATATCTATTGCGCAAATTCAGATTTATTACAGGTATTTATAATGTAAATTTTTAGGTTTTATTTTCCATGTATTTTGTGCTTCTCTCTTTTTTTATTTTCGTGTTCTTCAGCGAATAAAATTGGATGAAAAATGCATACTCACAGTTTTATTCAGTTTGATTGCGTTTTTAAAAAAAATTTCATTCAATATTTTTCTATGAATTTATATTAATAATTTCATATTCCTTTCTAGTTGACTTTAATAATGCTAAATTATTTTTATACAAAGGTGTGTCGTCTGCTGTAATAAAAGATATAGTTTTGACTTTCATTTTCTAATAAGTAATGAGTTAGCTATTTCTTATGCTTAATAAGAAATGGATGAAAACAGGTCATAAATATCTCATTTAATATACTTATATGCTATAAATTTGAGGTTTATTTTAATTTAAAGGAAAAATAACAATAAAACATCAATGAGAAACATCCAATGCACATTGCACAATTTAATTTAAAAATGATTAGAAAAATTTATTGAAATCGTTTTTCCCATTTAATTTTAAATTCAACAGAAGTTTTGAAATTGAATTTGTGAAAGTCTCTCTTATTTTGCTGGATATTGATTATATGGCTTTATTTCTTCAGAAAAGAGAGAATGGTACTTGTTTATATAAAGGATCCAATTTAGTTCTATTTTTTATAAAAAAAAAAGTTTAGGAGAAGTTAATCAAGATTGATACATTAATCAAGTCTTTTCATTTAAATAATTCTGTATTTCATTTAATATTTTTTTCACTTGAATTTAAAGAAATAAACTGTAATGAAGATTGTACGAAAGCTTCGTAATAAAATTGCTTAGAATGTTTCTTTTATCCAAAAATTGGTGCTGTTTATAATTTAACGTTTTTTGTAACTTCCTCATTTTAATGTTGAATTTTTCATAATTAAATAGAGAAATTCTTGAAAAATTGTATTTTAATATTAAATTTAAGTAATGTTTTTTTAAAAAGTCCGCCATTTAAAAAATGAATTAAAATTTGAATACTTGTTTGAAAAAAAGTTTTTAATTTTAAGAATTTTATCAAAATAATTTTTAAATAATATTTCGCAGTTATCTTTAAAAAATGTAAATTCTTCATTTTTCATTAACAAGAAGATATAACTGTTATAAAATTATTTAACTGTTAAACAAAATTATTAAAAAAGAATATTTAACTGCCGAAAAACTAAATTTTTATGTTGAATAATTATTTATGTTAAATATTTATTTATTAGATTTTTTTAATGTTGCATATTTTTGAGAAACTCTGAGACTTTCAGGAAATGATCAGTGAATTTTTCAAATTTTGGTACTCACACTAAAACAAACAATGCGTTTATTTTAAATTTTTCATTAAAAAGAATCTGTAACTTTTCAATTTGTAATGTGCAAACAAATTTCGTTGTTGATAATAAAAATATGAATTTTAATAATTTATGTAAAAAGATTATGAAATTTTATAACTGTACATCAAATTAAAATTTTTCCTTGTTTGCATGCTGAAAAGATGAATCAATGCGAAATTTTTAATCTTACTCAATTACAGCTTATACAACTTAAATAGTTTTATCTTAGTTATTAAGGTGTTTTCGTAAAAGAAATTGAGGCATATTCGCGCTAGCCAATAAACCGTTGATTGAATTTTATAATCTATACTTCCCATACTTTTCAGTAAAAAAAGTTAACTAATTGCTTAAATTGGTAAAAAAGCTAACTTAAATGCTTAATTTTTTTAAATGATTTCGTATAGGAAGCTAAAATATATTTTAGTTATCTTTACGAAGTCGGGAGAGGTTTTACTAATTATTAAGATGTGATTTTCTATGATTTTACATTGAATCAAAGGTATATTGTATCGATTATGAATCGGATCTGTTGACAGAAGTTTAGACCTATAGCTTAGTGTTCAATAGTTTGTGAATTCGATCCCCATTTCTGACATGGCTATTTCGATCAAATTAGCCCTTGCGTGCCAAAAGTGATTTTAGAGGAAATACTGATTCTTTTAAATTTAACCAGATGTGGACAAGGAACAGTAAATGTCCCTTATTTTTATTTGCTTTTGCTTAGCTGGTCGTGTTTTACGAAGTAAACACTAGTTCACATGCGAATACTTGAATAGCAAAAACGAATCAGCCAACTCGAGCCAAGAATGGATAGAGAACAGCAAATAGGCATCCTTATTTTTGTTTTTGTTTGCCTGGCTATCTTTTACTTTGAATATTTTAATTAATTCAAGCGTTCACATGAATTGAATAATTAATATGGTAAAGGAGTTTTGAAACACATGAATTAGGCATTATCAATGTTGAAAAAAGAGTTAAATGCTTTGTATATCAATAAAATATGGCCACCATTTAGAAATTAGTATTGTTTACGAGTGATGAAAATTATCTGGATATATCTGTGCGACTTCGAAAAATGTTCTTAAAATTGTTTTGGTTATAAAACAGTTATAAAAATCTTATAGTTCTTATTCTAAAATAGTATATTTTAAACATATTTGATGGCGTATTGTGAGGCTGTTGAACGTATCTTCTTGCCCATAAGAAGGGTTTTTCATTGATGGTCATGAAATAGAGGAAAAAATTCTGAAAGAGCTTCCAGTTATTTACTCCTACAATTATGCAAGCCGAAATGTAACACCAGTCTCCATTGTTAAACATAAGCTTTAATCTATTTCCCGGAGTCAAAAGAAAACATTTTCCATTAGAAATTTTTCTTCTCTTCTTAGATATTTAACTTCTAAAATTATTCTTTAAACATTTTTAAAGATAAAGCCAGGTTTCTTATCTATTCAAGCGTTTTTCGATTTGAAGAGTTGTAAGTACGTATAATCACATCGTTTAACAACCATTTCGCCATTTTCCCATGGAATTCATCTGAATCAATACATACCGAATTCTTGACAAGCAAAATATTCCTAATTATTAAAATAAAGTCGATCAAAGTTTTTCCTTTGAAAAGAAATATTTTATTTCAAAATATGGTAAAGAAAATTTTCTTTGATTGACCTACAAGCAACCAATATTTAGTTCAGAATCGCAGAATCACATCCATGAATCACTTGAATTCTGATGTGATCCGAAAATTAGGGTGAACTTTTCGCAGTATTTTTAAACCTTTATTGAATTTAATATTTTTAGTAATTTTTAATAAATTAAAAGAGTTCTTTAATGAGCTTATAGCTGCCAACGTTTAATGTATTGAATTGTAAATATTGAAGTCTTACAGTATTGTGCTTAATATATCCCTTTTTAAAATTTATTAGTAATTAATATTAATGTTTGAATTGTTTTGATTGTGGTAGAAAATGAGCATTTTTCAATTTATTACATCGCTTTGTATTAATTTTCACAAAATGATAAACAGAAAACCAATGATGTAAAATACTTATTCTTTGTACAGAATAACATATTTATTAATTTCTGTTGCTTCGAATCAATTACTTAGTATTCTTTAATATTGTATAACACTGTTTAAGACTATAGCTAAGTAAAAATTACCAAATTAATTAATTTAAAATCAATAATTTGCATGCATTGTTTAAAAGATTAAAACGTATAGCTTAAAAATATGAAATCTTTGTTATTTTTCCCTTAACACATTTGTTTTCCTTATTAACTATAAAGCGTTTGCTTCTTTTGTTATTGTTGAGATCCTGAGTATGCCACTTTATTGCGATTCTCATTGGTTTAAAATATCCATGACGTCAAATAACGTTTCATCCATGTCACATCGTATTGAGACGACGTTGTAAATCCAACTTGTCAACGAATTTGCTGTCTGCTTTCAAATAACATTCTTCGAGCGGCAGCAAACAAGGCGAAATTCACAATCGAATGTCTGAGAATACTGTAGAAGTTCATTTGTTAATAAAACGATTTCTTATATAAGAGTGCAAAACATCGGTTTGAGAAGCAGTTTTTCATTTATTCAAGCAATTAATGCCTGGAAAATAAAACAGCAGAAAAAGCAAAATGAAACAGACATAACAAAATATTCACTTTATGGATATTTTAAATCGACAAGAATGATTTAAATTTTTAAAAATTTCATTAATTAGTTGAATTGTATAAACTAATAATTGCAATATTCGTAAACAATCTCTTTTGAATCTTAACACTATGGCCTTGCTTAAGGGAACATTAAAATTTTTTTAATTTTTATTTATTTATTTTTTGTAAAAGCGTCAAATTATCTTTATTTTAAATACTTACTGATAAATTGTTGTCTGTAGACACTAATCTGAAGTAATCAGTTACTTTACTACATTAACAGGTGGCCAGCTTTCACGAACCATTGTTCCAAAAGTGCTAGAATTTGCGGCTTTGAAAAATAACGATATTTACTGTTCTTTAAGAACATTTATTAATTACTTCGCATTATTCATAGCACCGTATTACACTACGAAATGAAATCTTGTATGTAAATGGATTTAAAACAAATCGAATGAGGCATGGAATGCTTAAAAATTACCTTTAGTCACAAAGTTATTTAATATTGATGTCTTTCTATCCGCTTTCAAATGCACTTCTAATCGGTGGTGATTGATTAAGTTGATAACACATTTGTTTCAGTGGAAAATTTTTTTCAAAAGAATAATCTTAATTACACTGTGGGAATGTTGTAAGAATTAAAATCACAGATGCTTTTTATACTTTTCCCTACCACCAGCCAACATGCATCGATGACAATTTTATAGGGGGGTTTAGAGAATCATGTGCCACACCCATTTTTGAGCGAACGGAATTCGAGATCGACGTATATTGCGGCATATATAACTATAGTGAATTCAAATTGCGTTATATACGGTTTAAATTAAATTCAAACGCCTTAATTAAAGTTTCGATTAAAAATATTTTGTGTGCTTTAAGTTAGCAAAAAAGCACCATTTTGACGTAGATTTTTCATTTTATTTCGCGTAGTTACTCTCATTTTATTCCTAATTTACATCCTAACTTATTTCATTTTTGTGTCTTATATTCTTAGACAATATGCAACTTTCACTTTATGATCGTTTAGATAGTTGTAATTTTACCACCTCTTATACAACATTTTATCAATGATTTTATCGCCGATAGTGCGGAGTCCAATATCTTGCACAGTTTGTCCATAGTGGGATCTTGTACCATTAAACACTATAAATCAGTTCAATTCTAAATAAAAGCTATTTGGACGCATAGAATAAGGAATTTATGTAGATTAAATCCTGTGTAAAATATAAACCACAGTGCTTCAAAAAATTTTAAAAATTTTTTACAGGTTACTTAATCTATGAAAATTTAACAGAGTGGTTGAAACATGTATATAGTTTGTTTATATTGTATCGCTATTGTTCTGCAATTTTTCCAGCATCTTGCTTTAAATCATTTGAAACAAAGCGAGGAATCGAAAGATGGGAGGGGGGAGATGGCATTCCAAACTTTATTTTTAATTAAAAGTCAACTGCATACACATCAAATAAGAATATGATATGCCTCCTTTGTTCCATTTAAATGTCAGAATCACGCATTTTAACGACGGGTCTTAGATTAGAAACAATTTTAAAATGACAAAAGTCTTTTGTTACAACATGCCTTGCACAAACATGCACGGATAAACTCATTTCAGGAATAAATGCCAAACAGTAAACAAACTGCTCGCGAAGTAAAACATAAAATACGGCATTATTCACGGGAAAATAATCCGAACCATCTTGTGAAGGGTTGAGGATAGAAGGGGTGGGGGTACCAAGAAAAGGATGTTTTTCACTATTTATTTAATATGAGAGGATGAAAGCGTTACCGCTGAGCGCGAGATATTAAGACGATGGAATCTCCACCGTCTCATATTATTCTACAGAAATAAATAGCTCCTTTTGATAAAATTAAGTTTCCAGAGATTTACGCATTGTTTTCGAAACTCGCTTTGGCAACAGTTGCAAAATGAATTGGGAAAGGCGTAATCTTATATGCAACTTATGTCCGTCTCCGAGCAATAATTGTTACTTTGAATAAATCTTGAATCTTACATTTTTTTTTTTTTTTTTGCTTTAAACAGTTAAAATTTAGTTCGTTTTTTTTACAGTTTACATTTTATATCCTAACATTTTGTATTTTAATCTTTAAATAGAATAATCAGATATCATGGAAAACTTCCCTTTTTCAAATACTCTTCGAGAAGAGAATTAAAAATCTTTCTTTTATGTGTGTTACGTTTTTATACTTTCTTGATATTTTGTTTCGCTAATTTGGAAAATACGCATAATTTTTATAAGACTTCAACGTAGGTATTTTTTAAATAAAAAATTAAGAGTAACGTTAAAATTCGAAGCAAAAAATATTATCTTTTAAATGCTGAATTGTTTCAGAGCACTTTTTCAAATTGTAACAGTCGTAGCTTTTTTGTTTTATCTTTCTTTCTTTCCCTCTTATCTCAATTAGGCAAACAAATAAAAAGTACACTTAAGAATTTTCGTTAAGAGATTTTTAAAAAAAATATTTTTTTAACAGCTAATTAAAAAAAATTTATTTAGTTCTCTATTTGAAGTAGAAAGCGACGGTAAATATATTCAAGCTGGTTGACATTTTTTATTCTTAAATTTTTCAGAAAAAGTTAAATTTTTGAGAATTAACTTAGAAGTGTTTTTTTTTTCTTTTAACCAAGTCACTCATAGAAATAGTAAATGCATATTTATTTATAACGTTTTTTTTTCTTTTCTTATTGAAATATTCTCTTTTCCCATTATTTAAAAAATATGTAACTTTTTATAAGATCATTTTAAAAATATGAGTTTCATATTTTTTAATGGTCTGCATTATTAAAAAATAAATATTAGCGTGTTAAAATGCTCACATATTCTTAAATAATATTTTATATCATGAAAATTTAAAAATTCTTGCATTCAAATCGCGTAAATATCAGTAAAAGACTTCTAAAGTTTTTAATTTAAATTATATCTTTATGATTTTTTGTAACTAACTTAATCTTGTGTGGGGGGGGGAGTTAATCTTTAAATTCAGCTTATATTGTAGTCTTTGGTAATTGAATGTATTTCAATTACTTGATTTAATCTAAAGAACAATGGAGGGGATGCTTTGTAAATAAATGTAATATTTGTATATTACTATTATATCTTCGATTTTAACTCTAACGTCCCCAGATTCTTATTTTTGATGGCCTCTCGTCGTTCTACCCCATTTCATGTAGTTACTTATAGGTAGTTTGAAATGTACTTTAGTCTGTAGATCCCTCTAGCAATAGCTCTGGTGAAGAAAAAAATTAACCGTAGCGTGGTAAATGTCTCAAATCAGACCTACAGATTTTTTTTTAAAAATCTGAAGCAAATTATATATCTTTATTGTGCATTAGTGAGTACAAATGGAATATTTATGACAAATTTCATTATCTTTAGAAGCAATTTCTTTGTGAGTGTGATGAACGAATTTTTCATGACACACACACAATGTGTTTTAAAATATAATTAATAATGATACTAAGATTTTGAATTAATTTAAGTCTATATATTGATTCATTTTAAGTGAAATTATTCTATTTTTTCAAAAAGTTTGCTGATATTTGTTTTTGGTTTGATATAATTATTTACATTTCATTTTAATTAGGTTTGTTTTAATTATATTGACTTATTATTTATTATATTGTTTTAATTATATTGAATTATATTTCATCAAGATTATCGAAACTGTGAAAAAATTCAGGATTAATATCACACCTTTTGATTTATTGATATTTGTTTTTTATTGTTATGAATTCAAGTATTTTGCTTTTATAATGCCTTATAATTTTTTTTCTTTCATTGCAGCTACCAGGCTATGGTTTTGGTATTGCTGTGAGTGGGGGTAAAGACAACCCCAATTTTGCGAACGGTGATCCTTCCATTGCTATATCTGATGTCCTGAAAGCAGGACCAGCTGAAGGAAAACTGCGGTAATAAATCTTTATATTTTCTTTCTAACTTTAGTACAAGTAAAAATGCGTTGGCGTTAGCTATATTAGGCAAAAAGTTAATTGCGTAATATTTTTGAGTTTTTTTGATATATTTATATTACTAATTTCTGCGTGTACGTGTCATATAATATATCTTGAATTTATGTAGATATATTATATATGATGATAATGTGAAAATATAATATATCTAATTATTTATGTAGATATATTATATATTATGGAGTGAAATTTTTTTACAGGTTTAAATATTTTCGTATTCTTACATTTCTTCAATGATCTATATCCTTAAAAATGAAACATGTCACAAATGGGTGATGGTGTCATAATGGGAGACAAAATAGTTACACAATACAATGATCGAAAACTGTAACCTCTATTAATTATTTTGACTCGTTTTATCCATATTCATACATTTTTTGGGATTTTGGTGGTAAATTGGCTTCACAGGAATTTGTTAAATTTTACCATCAGCCAAAACACAGAAATAACCTTTGAAGTTGTCTCTAATCATTCGAGGGACACGCATTACATACATTATTAATAGCTATTCATTTATCACGCACAGGGATATATATTCTCCTAAATCAAACTACTGATATATGTTTTATTTACATTAAATTTACTAAGTAATCTTACCTCAACCTTGTGAATGCATTACATTCTGAATTAACAGCCGAGCAGTTAACGGCGTAATATCACTATTTTGAGTACTGTTCCCACCTTGTTAGTGGATTTTTGTAGTGATTCGAAATTTTCTTTAAGCTCTATAGCTTATATGTGCTCGGTGGAATGTGCCTTTGTAAGAAAAAATCCTTAATAGAATTATTATATAAAAAATTAACTAAACACATTTTACTGTTTCATATACATTATTTTTCTTTCAATCCTTTCATATCTTAGCGGTTTTTATTGTGTAAATACCTCATCTTCGACACATTTTAATGCGTATTTCATAAACATACATTAACCGAAAAATATCTGAATAAGAAACATAAATATTTTTATTTTAACGAACCTATAAATTCGATGAAGTAAGTTGTCCCAGTTTAATTCATCGTGGCCTGTTGACAGGATTGCAGATTTTTTGAGTTTCTTGCATGCAAGGCTGTCTGTGCGAGTGCTGAGAAATTTTCCAAGTTTCCATCCTTGCAACAGGTGAATATTGCTCACTGAGAATGACATGATTCTTCTGTAAGAAAAACATCGTGTATGTTGAAAAAATAAAGATATATTAAAACAAAATGCATAGCTTGAGCGATTTACTATATTAAGGCAGGCTATCCACATTCGTGTCATTCACTTTAATAAATTACAATTTTGTTTGCCTTAGAAAATATGGTTTTGAATTTAGTATATGCACTTGATAGTAATAAATTGTAGTGGTCAAAATATGCAATCAGAAAATCACTCTACATTGAATATAATTCATTGTTGTTTACTAATGACACTTGGACAAGCCAAGCTCGCTATGCTAGGCGATTGGGAGCGTCTTTCGTTTTAATCAGAGATGAATGTGAAAGTACGACTTTGCTCTACACACATGCCATAGGTGCCCGTTTATAGGGTAGGCAACCATTCACACCTCATTCACACAAGGAAAGGACAAAGACAGGATAGAGAGAGAAAGTGCATCCATGCCCGAGCCGGGATTCGAACCCAGGACCTCCTTATCCGTAGTCAGGCACTTATAATTCATAATTTTTAATACCTAAGTGAGTATTTTAAGGTGAACAAGTATTATTTTGAAAGGTTTTAAATTTTGGCATCTTTCACTTTGTTGTTTCATATTTTTGCTTTCAATCTTAAATTTCGACCTGAATTGCTATTCACCAATAATTTAATACTCAAGTTCAGTAGCTCATAAATCATCTTTATATTGTAAACATTCATTAATTCATCGTAGCATTCATATTAAATTATGTGTCTTGCAAAAAATAACTAGAGTACAATAAAAAAATGTTCTTATTACTTTGAAAATGCTTCATGAAAATACTTATTTAACTTAATGTAGTTTTTTCATATGCTTAAATTTTTTATTTTCAAAATTTTATGTTAGATATTACTCTTGTGTGTGTTTTTCTTTTAATATAGCACATAACCACAAGAAGTTCTTTCAATTTTTTTATTTGCATAAAAATGTTAATTTGGCTAGCGGAAATAGCATTATATTATATTACATATATAAAACTAAATAATTGGTTTTGCTTTACAATTTCGCCTTTTTCTTTTGTCAATTTAAAATTATTTTTGTTATCACTTTTAATTTTAATATTCATTTCTTAAATAGAATTGAGCAAATTGGAAAATGTCTTGATCTGAAAAGGAGGCCTATTTCTTTTCACTTCGATTCATACATAGATCGAGAAATTAATCAGGAATTAAAGAATAATGACTCGATTCTTTACAGTCAAAAATTAACCTCGTGTTTCTTTTAAACTAATGCTCTAAGACATTAAATTTTAAATCGTAATTCTCTTAAGATAAAAAATTTATTTGACAATGCTCAATTTTTAAATCCTTTAAAATTTAACTTTGGAATTGGCAATATCTTTTGTTAACCCCATTATTTTTGATAAAAAGTAATGTATTTTTCCATGATGGTGGTTCATTTATCGTGAATGTAATGCAATACCGTGTTTCTACTTTAATCCATCTTCAACTCGCTTTTTATCAGAAACACAAACTCACTTAGCTTTTTTTAAATTGTATCATTTATTTTATCCCATTTCTGCAATCATCTACTTTTACTTTTTTATATAATCCTCCGATACTTTTTTACTGGCCTTTGAAAGACAAGTGGTATAGAAGACAGAATTGCATTAATGGAATTTTTGTTTTAAAATTTAAATGATATTCTATCCGTGCCGCCGATTATCTGCAAGTCATCTGAGAAGCTTCGAGAAATTTCATTAATTTCTCGATTAAAATTTTTTGTCGTTCCATAAAATTTTCGATCTTAAAATCTTGTGGTATTAATTCTCTCTCTTTAAAAGCTCTTCACTTGCTTTGATAAAATTTAATTTTCTATATTTTTAAATTTTCCTTTAATTACAAATAGCTCTGAAAATCATCTAATTTCATGACTGAACTTAAAAAGATCGCTATGTCTTTCCTTTTTTATTTTTTTCCAACATGTTTTTAAATTTCTCGCCAAGATTGGTTCTTTTTTGAAAACTTCTAGCGACTTTCCCAGTTAAAGATGTAACAAATATTTTCTTGTTTTTTTCATGCCCAAGATTGATGAAATAAATTTAATGGATTAGCTTCCAATTTCTTTAATTAATTTTTTGTTCGTGATATTTTACAAATGTTACTTCAATTTGGTTCATATTTTTTGTTTTTAAATCCCAATCATTTTTTTCCCAATTTCATTGTAGAATTGTATTT
This sequence comes from Latrodectus hesperus, assembly GCA_037975125.1. Taxonomy (NCBI): domain Eukaryota; kingdom Metazoa; phylum Arthropoda; class Arachnida; order Araneae; family Theridiidae; genus Latrodectus; species Latrodectus hesperus. The sequence continues at coordinate 93,751,229 of CM075851.1, forward strand.
AAAGTTTGATTTACAACATTTTATCAATAATTTTGTTGCTCACATATTATAAAAGATATACTTTATGGTGTCTTTTGGTGGAATTTTTGTGTTGTTTTGAGCCTTCAACTTTTTAAAATATTAATATTTCTCTAGCGAAGAAATCTCTTAGTAACCTATTGTTTCCCAAAATGGAAATTTTCAGAAATCAAATAACAAGAATTTTTTTTAGTTAAAATTTATTTTTCTCTACTTAAATAGTTCTTCAATTTAAATCTCTACTTAAAAAGTTCTTCCATCAGTTCAAAAAGGAAATGACATAATTATATTTAATTTATTACGTATACCATGGAAATTATCAGCTCTTATGCTAAGACCAGCTTATTTGTTAACTACATTTTTTGATATTATTGTTCCACTACGTGACATTTTTAAATATTGTTAAATTTTTCATAAAAGTTTGACATTGTTAAGTAAAACTACCTTTTTGGAGTAAACATAGTATAAAAAAATTTGATATGACTGATCTACATTTAATTTATATCATGTATCTTAGTGTATCGCACACACACATCTTGATCAAATGTTATAATTGTATTAGATTACTTCCTAGCTTATAACATTTAATATTCAATAGACACATTGGCTAACATGTTATAAAATTTAAAAAAAAATTTCAGAAATATTTCTTATAATGTCTGTTATATAAATGTCACCGATCAGCATCTCTTTTATATATACTTTTTAAATATGAGTTTAAAACAAAAATTTATAGTCTTCTATTTCTTTAAATGTGCTTTATAATTTTATATGAAAAAAATATGATCTCATTGATTGGTTAAATGTTAGGATATAAGTTCATAAGATATATATTTAATTGCTCAAAATATAGAAAATAAATATTTTATGAAGCAAGAAAATTACATTTGTCTTTACCTTTATACATTACAAAAATTTTTGAAGTTAAGACCCTTATTAAAACGCATGTGCATTATTAAAAATAAAATTTTGAAATAATGAGAAAATATAAATCTCATAATAAATTTAACATGAAAATTTTATTTTATTATGTACACTTAATTGCTTAACCAATATACACACTAAATATATAATTGCCTAGTTGAGATAGACGCGTCACAATTTTGCTACCGGAAAGTATTACGTTCTTTACACGACCCAGCTCGTAACCGCTATGTACTCCAAGTGAAATGGATGCTTCTGCAGGCCAAATCTGTAAATCATTTGTTTGGTCCTCGCTTCTAAATTATGCGGAACACCTTTTGGGGTGACAAACGGACTCCCACTGGATGCTCTCTGTTAAGTAGTATGTAAGTACAAACTGTTATATCTCTTGCTTTAGTGGAAATGATGACCTTAGCGAAAAATACGTTTTTAAATTAACAAAAAATTAAAATTCAATCAGTTTACATGAAAAAACGGAGTTTTAGGTGGTACTACAACATAATATTTTTTTAAATAGTCCTCGAAGCACTTAGTGGTGCAGTAATCAAAGAATGAGTGTTCTGCATTTATTTAGCATTTATATATATGATAGCAATCTTATCTAGTATTCATCTATGATGTGTTAATGTATTAGCGTAAAATATTTTAAGAATTCATTGATTTGTTGTAGTACTATTTGCATTTTAACATTTAATCATGTTTCCCTTAGAATCAATGATCGAGTCATCAGTGCGAACGGAATATCATTGGAAAATGTCGATTATGAAACAGCCGTGCAAGTCCTCAGAGAATGCGGACCTACTGTTAATTTGGTATGTGAATTGTTATTTTTGGGGTTTTGAGTTTATTAATGTTCCACATTTATTAATAGCATTATGTGTAAGATGTGATATAATTAATTAATTAATTTATTTATTTATTTATTTTTTGCTGATAAAAAATATACTCTAACTTTTGTTATATATAAAAATATTAATGTTACTTTCATTTATTCAATGAAAATTTCTGTTATCCGTAGCTTTCCATTAATATTTTACTTCATTTTTTTTCTGCTAATAAGTTTTTACAATGAGTTTTGAATTTTTTCAGAAACTTTTGAAAAACATTCGAGAGAAATAATAATTTTGTTTATAGGCTTAAGATTCAATTTTATATAAGAAAATAATTAATATATAGATGTAAATTCTTCTCCTTTTTTTAATTGAATGTGAACATTTTCTTTAAAATATCAAGTACCAAATTTAAGAGTTTTGTTATGTTTATTCATATAATATTTATTAAAATCCTTTATTAATTTTTTTTTAAAATTAAGATAATATTCATATTATCTGCGCAAGAATTTAATGACACATCTTTACAAGTAGTAATTACATTTTCAAGTTGTCTCAAAAGTTGTTTCTCTGTGGAAATAATATGGATTTTTACATTCAAACCGAAATATTTAATCGAAATTTATCTTCTAGCTTTATTTGTTCCTGTTATTAAAATTCTTTAGATACAATTTCTTACTTTTCTCGATTCCAATATATTTATGGCCCTGCTTGTGCCGTTGGAAACAAAAGAGAAAATAATCACTTCTTCAGCATTGCGTGGTCGTCGTAATCCTCTTATGCTCACGATCTTCTGCTAGGCCAAAATTTTCTCAAAGGAATTCTTATTTCTTGGAGAATTCATTACAGAATGCTTGCTCGCTGGTCCCTTGCAGTTCAGTAATTGAACACAGTTTTATGCCCCGTCTTCGTTCAGTTACCATCCTTAGTTCTTGAAGTTGCATGAGGAACTCTCTTGACAGTACTTTTCCTTTTTTCCTAATTTATTTAGCAGCGCTCACAGGCTTGTTGAACTGTTTCATGTTCTGCAGGGAATTTGTGTTTATAGCAGAAATCTTGCTTTATGTGTAATCTGTCTTCCATTCCAGTTATAGTACGCCTACGCAATCAAAGTTTGGCTCACAATTAAAATGTGAAATCTATGAATGAAATTGCTTTTATTTAAATTTTATTCCTTCATAGATGACTATTTTCAAATCTACATGGGGTAATGTTGCTTAATTTGAGAGCTCATTTCGCGTGAATTTTTTTTAAGAAGAATTTAAGGATTTTTATATTTTGTAAAGTATGAAAATTAAACAGAATTTAACATTTCACCAGAATATATTTAATATATTTGATGGTTGTAGAATTCTGTAATCTACAGAGGATGTTTCCGTTTAATTAGCAGCTGAATGGTTAGCACTCTGGTCTTTAATTCAACACCTCATGGGTTTACTCAACTCCTTCTGAGTTTTGTTCGACACCTCGTAAGTTTTTATAAATATATAGTATTCCTTTTGCTGTGTTGAGAAAAAATTATGATTGATGTTGGATTTCTGTTTTATATATTCTAAAAAATATGCATATACTTATTTTAGTTTTCTTCACGGCGACATATTCACATTGAAAATTCCATTTAAAATGTCAGAAGCGTTATTTAAGAAAGCAATTTTAAGTGTTTTTAGATATATCCACTTAAAAAATACTTACTATTTTAGCCTAGTAGCTCATGGATCTATTAAAATTGAAAATCGGAATATATTCTTTTGTTATTCTCTGCTTTTAAAAATTTCTGCCAGTCTCCTGATTCTGGATTAAGCTTGACTCTAGATGATTATCTAACTTTTGATACTTTTAAGAATATCTTGAGCTGAGAAAGATTTTAAGGTACATTGATTCATTGTGATGAAGAACATAATGATTATCCTGCTTGATGAGAGGATATTAGATGATTGTGTACAATAAACAAATTAATTTTGTTTAGAATATGTATTAACAAAATATTATCTGAGATAATCATACTTAGAAATACTATTGAAATTAGCTACTGCATAGTTAATAACTAATTAGCTAGCTTTTAATGTATTTAGTTTATATAGTTTATAATTATTTTGTATTGTTTGTGATATATACTTTTTTTAAAAAAATGCATTATTTCTACTTGATTCGTTTTAACTTTTCTGATACATTGTTTTCGCTAAAAAAATTTAAATGATTTTATACACTTTAGTTTATTGGAAATATTAAACATGAACTTATGAATGTAATTGCCTTTTTTTTAAACGCAGCTTTTTATTAATTGTCGCTTAAAAAGGGCACATTTTAACTGTCTTCCTTTTTGATCGTTACTTGTAAGTAAAAGAGTGGAGATAAAAGGAAAAAAATGATTTTATTGAAAAGCATCTTGTTATCTTCTTTCAGACAATGGACATAAAATTCTGACAAGTTTTACTGTGTGGTGGACCTGTTTTAAACTTCGCTTCCGGTTTCAGTTTCCCGCGAGATACTATTATAGACCTTTATAAAATGCATTATTTTTAACACCCTACGGCGTCGGCCATAAAACCTGCCAGAATTTCCAACTATCTATTGGGAATTTCAGTATCAAAACCCTCTTTGGAACATGAGCCTTCAACATAGAAATAATAAATGGTTAAAAACTATTTTTCACGTTTTACGCCCTTTCTTGGTGTTAGAAAGTCGTTAATCAATATAAAATATATCGTGTTTTACCTAGTTTGGCAAATGATCCGACAGGTCATTAAAATTTATTGTTTAATGCGGCCTATGTTTCATAGACAACACTATATTATGTTTTACAGATTATTACTATATTTTATATACACGTTAAAATTTAATAAGGGAATTAAGTAATATAAGTTAATGGAATAAAACTGGTATAAATCACAAAATTGAGTTTAACATGATTGTAACATCAAAAGCTCTCTTTAGTGTTCTGAAACTTTATTTTCGCATTAATACATTTTTACGTCGTAAGTCTTTACATCGGGTAATATATTGTTTTTGTGACTTTTGTCATGAGTAAGCTTAAATTAAACCTGTGGAATGTTTGTAAATTTCATTTTATTTCGAATGAAAGGAACCTTAATATTCTCGATTTGTGAAATGGATATTAATTTTACAATGCGAAATAATAATTATTTTTCAGTTATATAATTTGATTCAAAAGCATTGTCTTTATTATTCAAATAAAGTTATATATTTTATTTAAAAACTGCGAATTTTAGCTGTCTTTTCCCCCCATAATTACCTTTATAAACAATGTATAAATAAAAACACGTTAAAGATCAGCCATTTGAATTCAATTGGTTTTATTTAGTTCTAATTCTCATTCAAATTATCCTGAGTTCTTGATTCGTTTTGAGCATTAAATAAAAAAGTAAAAAATATGTTTGGAAAATGTTCTACCATTTCAGTAGTTTCACGACGCTTAATTTTCTGTTTTACACCAATTACATATAAAATTACAATTTAAAATTTTTACACAAAAAATAATATCGGCAAGTATAATAAAAAATAAAATCAATTTTCGAGTAAAAAAAATTAGATGATTAAGGATAAAGAGTAGATAATGTAGATTTATGATTTTCCAGTAATTTCTCGCATCTTTTTAATTTTCGTTCAGTGGTGAATATTCTATACAAAGTAGAATAAAAATAACATGACATTTTACTAAATGTATCAAATTAAATCTTGCCAATATTTACAATTTTTAAACATAAAAGGATTGTTTTTTATTATCTTTTATATTCATATATTAAACAATCAATATTGATCTTTTGAAATGTATCTTTCATGGTATATTTCAAAAGACCAACATTGAAGTATCTCATAGTATCATTTTTCATATTCTAAGGTCAACTTAAATTTTCACCAATTACATCATTAAATATTTCTCCGAATAACATTCTTTCAGCGTAACTTCTAATAATGATTGAGACATTATACATAACAGGAATCTATTTTCATTTAGCTTATCAATTGTTCTTCACAAATATAACAGTTGTCTCTTGAGATGTAATTTCCAACTAATTAGATTTGCCACTGTGGCCCATTATCTTAGCTTGTAATAAATCAAAAGTGATTCGTTCGATGTTATTCGAAATTTTTTTGTTTGCGCTTTCCAATGAGATATTCTGTTACGAAAAAAGTTTTTTTTTTTTGCTTTGAAGGAATTTAATGGTTATATTGTAATCTATATATCCCTCTAGTATGCTAAGGATTCTACCGAAAATAAAATTGGTTATTCTAAATTTTGGCATGTGCGATTTCCACTTATGTATAGTCGCATCCCATTTTTTTTTTAAATTGTCTTAAAACTATTGTTGAAGTGTATGATAAAACTCTAGAGATAAGTTAGATGTGTCATTCGAAATACGCATGTTTTGCATCTATTACGATAGTTTCGAAATTCAGATTCTTACAAATCCAAACTGTGTGTGATACGCGGCGAAAAAATAAAAGAATGAGAATACGCGCAATATATTTGATTTGATCTACTTCGTAATGGCGTATATGCATGGATATTTTACAGCTGTTTCTCACCATTTTACTGCGTGTTTTATTCCAATATAAAAAAAAAGTTTAAAGCCTTCATATTAAAGCTTCAATCAGGACAGGATGTTCATTAAAAATTTTAATTATATTTGTTCCTTCAATTAACGTTTTAATTCAAATTGATGAAATAATAGTTTTAGAAAAATGGTTTTTTAAGAGTTATTTTTGGTGAGATTAATGTAATTATTTCAGGTTAAAATTAATAGGAAATTTACATTCATTTTGGTAAAAGTGTTTAATATTAAAAAACCAGAATTTTTGCTTCAGAACTCCTTTTATGTTTGTGCCGAGCTGGCAGCCGAATGGTTAGCGCTCTTGCCTTCGGTTCAACAGTTCGTGGGTTCAAATCCCACCTTGGGTATGGATGTTTGGAGTGGTTCGGAATCCACTTTAAACCGTAGGTCCCGGTCTAATTAGCCTTCGCGTGTGCAAAAAATGACCGTTGAGCGACAAACAAACCAAACCTTTTATGTTTGTAAATTTTGTATTTACTTATGTATTATTAATCAATTTTATATCGATAAAAATAATTTCATCTTCTTACTCACACAAATATGTTATCATGAATTCCTCTAAATAATCATGCAAACTTGTCATTAAATAAACCATGCGATTTGTTTTTTGTGATATTTTGTCACATTGCTATGAAAATCTGTTTAAAATCTGTGTGTATTTATTTCAATCTGTCGGATCATTATTTATTTGATCTGTTTGCATTTTCTACATTTTTCTCGTGTATCTCCATTTTTCTCTGTAAACAAATTTGCATTTAAAATTTTAACATTTTCCTTTTGAATTTTAAATAATTTGTGCTGTACCTTATGTATTATGACTGTCTAGTTGAATCACACCTGGTGTTTGTGTAGAAAACCGAATTCCTTTTCCTGTTTATTTAAAGTTTATAAACCTTTAACAGTGAAATCTGTTTTATACGAGTTTATTTTTATAGTTTTACTTACTGTTATTATTAAAGATCCACTTTTTTAATTTGCAATGTTTTATCTGTCATTAGCAAATATTTGATTAGATGTTTTTTTAAACTTAAACATAAGAATTGAACTCGTAGAAATTGGGAGTTTTTTTACAGACTTTAATTTTTGGTTTTAATGATTCTATTCATTAAAATTTGCCACTGGAATCATTACACTGTCAACGATTATTGCGAGCTATTTTAATATTAACGATATCACATGCAATTCAAAATTAAAGTTTTTTAATCAATAATTGTACTTTTTGTACATGTCGTTTTAAATATTTGTTTTTAATTGAATAAATATATTTTATTTACGAACAAAGATATTTATACAAAAAAGCTGTATAATTACTTGAAATAACTGGTAAACAATTCGTTAACGAAATGAATTAAAACAAATTTTTTATAAGTCTTAATGTATCACATTTCCATCAAAATCTGAACGCAATTTAATTTCTTCTATTGCATACAGTTCATCAAAAAGTTGAACGAAGTTAATTGCTACAGTCTAATTTGAACAACGAAAAAAAAAATCGTTGATGAAAATAGCTGCTTTGGAATTAAACGGATATAATTAAAAATGACAATTATGGAAGGAGATTCAGTGACGATGCCACAGGAAATCAACATTTCATCGACAGACCGCAATGAAATGTTCAATTTCATTTATAGGAAGTAATTAATTATCGGATTAATGTATAGTGAAATTTATGTAAAAAATCTCATTCATTTAATAATTATGACGGAATTAATTAAAGCAGGATTCATTTTAAATCCTGATGACGGAATGTCGCTATAAATGTTTAATGTGCGCGAAATACAAGCTTTTTCATAATATTATTTTAATTAGTGAGTGTATTATTTTCCTTATTTTATTAATTTTTGGGTTTCATTTCATTACTAAACCAGCATATCAAATTCATATTTAATTGGGAACAAATTACAAAAAAAATAGTTTTTCGGATTACCAATTAAATCAATTCTTAATGACCATTGCTCGACGATGAAAGAAAAATTCTCCTAACCCTCCCTAATTTTCTTTTTCTTTTTGGTGAATGAAAGATAAAACTATTCTTATGTAGAAATCTCGTTCATTCTAAGTTCAATTCTTCTTGGCGTTGAAGAATTATTTCTTTTCATAAGTTGTTGGCTATGAAATATTATCTTTCATTACATAAATTTTTGGGTACCTTATAAAATATTAACACATATTGTGACGTTAAAAGCAATAGTGATAACCGTTATTATTATTCTAGATGGGATTTTTGGGGATTCTTTTGGGAATTTTCGGAAGTTGCAATTCCCAAGAATTTTTGGGACTGCAACACTAATCCAAATGTATGACTCTATCACTTGAATATGCTTAAAATATTACAGACACATTTTTTGTTATAGCTTAAATATTTGTATTCATACAGCTAATCATTCTATTTATTAAACAGCAAATCTAATATGATCTTTTTTGTGAACCATTAATATTTCTTAATTGTTGTGTTGTATTTTAATATTCAGTACTAAAGAACGTATTGTAAGATGCGTGCACAAAAAAAAATTATGTTAAAAAGAAATATGTTATCCACACTATTGATTTAGAAAACAAAATCGTCATGATTTTTGTGGAATGAGAAAATTTATATTTATAAAATTCTCATACATTTAGTTAAAATAAATTATTAAATTTATGTAATAATGGAAATTTATTCATGTCTTCTGTACCTTAAAAAATAACGTAATGAATGGAAATGAATACAAGAAATTTGCTTACTACAAATTTGGAAAGTTGTTAAATTTGCGATACATAAATATGAAAAAAAAATTTGTTAATAGTTAATACAGTATGTTTTTCAATTGCCTGTCTTGAACACTCCTATATTATTATTTTTCATAGTGACACCGCGTTAACAATGAGACATTAATGTTTGTTATTGTTTATAGTGTCATATAAAATAGAAAAATATCGATATCAATTTTAAAAGATTGATTAATTGGTATAAAATAAGTTTATATGTATTAAAATAATCATCTTTCTTATTAATCAAACTTATTTAAACATAGTTTGATTTCCATTAAAACACATATGAATATTTGAAATCATCATCAAAAAGGCTAGAAAATTAAAGGTAAAATATCTGTCGTGCTGTTGTTCTGGGTACATAAGATATCTAAGTATACTTTAAACAATACGCAACTTTTTTGTAAGTATATTCTAAGTAATTACGAACATCCAAGTTCAAAATGGAAATTGAGCCACTAAAGATCAGGGTTGTAACTGTTAATTAAAAGCAAAATAAAGCTATATTTTTGCAAAGAAAAATATAGGTGTGTTTTAGTTTTCTTAAACGAATTTAAAATTTAGGAAATTTTTTAAAAATAGAAGAGCTGGGAAGAGTTTCATCATCCCTTATAAACGTTATAAAAGAAATTAACAGTAAAAACGTATTAAAAATGCATTACATCTGCTTTCAGATGAATGTTTATTATATTAATAGACTAAATATTATACATTGTTAAACATATATACAATGGTTGTTATTAATTATCTTGTAAATTTTTCATAATGCTTTAATTAATACAATCTGTATTCAAAATAAGTCGTATATATTATATAGGTATTACTAAAATTGATGACTTATCAATGTATTCGTAACTGCATCAATATTTAAAACTACAAATTGATTAATTATTAATAAAGTTAATTCTATATAAATTTAATAAAATTAATTCAATTCATTCTACAAAATAAGTTTTCAAACAAAATTCATTACATTTATTTCATTATTTTTAAGTTATAGTATATTTACAAGTGGTACATAGCATAATTTCCCCATTAAATAAACCAGAAACTTTTTTTAATGTTTCTGATTTCAGATTTGCTTATATAGGATATTTGAAATTGTATAGCAATAATAACGTATACACGTTATTATTAAGCAATAATTATTTACTATAATATATTAATATGCGATTCAGATTACACGTACCAATTTAAGTATCAAAATATGGTAATTATAGAAAAATACTTCCTTAAGATTATAAGTATTATTCTCTTTTCCACTGATAAAACTTTCAATGATGTAACTTTTATCTTATTTAATATTTAATTTTCTGTTGTAATTATTAGTAATTTGAAACCAGTTTTGGCTCATTAAGGAGTTATAAATAATTCTTATTTAGAATATTTTCTAGAGAAACACAGGTAACCCATAAGGAGAAGGAAATCTTTAATAAGATAATGAATTTGAAATTAACTCTATTAAATTTCAGAGCATTTTTCGTTACCATATTTTGTTTTAAAACTTATTTTGCAGAATTCTCAATTTTTCAGAAAGGAATTATTTGGTCAATATCTTAATCTTGTTCAATGAAATGGTTATCTAGAATGTTAGTGTAACACACCATTGCATTTCTGTATATGTTTGTGTCGTTCGTTTATAATTATAATAGCTAATTCATATTATTAGTAAATTAAAAGAATATCGAAATTTGATTTTTCATCTGTATCGGGTTTGTGTTTTGACAGCCGAGGAAAACACAAATGCTCATTTCTTATCTTGGCAGAAAATAATTGTTCATTCTCAATTTCTTCTGATATTAAAAATGCTTATTGTATTGTAATTTAAAACAATTTTTGTTGTGAACGAAACATTGTACTATGTCGAAGAGAAAGTGCTATGAAGTAAATATTGATTTTAATCTCAAATATTAGTAGCAAATAATAGTAGTAGATTTTAATTTCAAATATGTTACATTTATACGTCATATATCAAAGAAATAAGAGTTACGTTAATGTTAATTTTTTAAGGTATCCGAACACGTTCGGAGCAATGTTTTTGAAATACACTGCATATATACATTGTAACCATTTTTTCTTACTTAATTTTAGAAAACATTAATATTGAGCTACTAATGTTAGATATGTACCATTATTAGTCTTCAGAAATGTTAAATTTGTATACAATTTTAAGCACTTTTTAAAAAACTTAAAAAATGCTACATCAAAAACTATTAAACGTATTTAAAAAAATTAATGCCAAATAATCTATATTTTGTGATCTAGAGCATGCACTAAAATTTTAAGTTTTTGTTACATAAAAAATAAAAAAATTACGGCCAGTTGAATATTTATACTGGAATTTTAGCTAAATTTTCTATGCCATTATTCGTATAACAGGCCATAATTTGGGAAATATTTAAATGATTAAAATTCTTTTAGTACATTCTCTAGAAAACAATATACAGATCAAGCTCATGAAATTTCATAGTGGTATTATGAAAATATTTTGAGTTATCATTTTTGAAGCGTGCAAATTATAGGCAAAAACCAGTTCTGAGAAAATCGCATTTAAAGATTAAAGTATTGTGTCTTTATAAGAAATTCTCATATTTGCTGATTAATATTTTATTTGATTTCTGGAAAAGTAATTATTTTATGTATCTTTTAAAGCTTACTAAATTTATATTTGAAAATTAAACACTGTTTAAACTATTTTTTAAACTCATTCTGGCTTTTTACGCCCACTTCCGTTGCTTTAAATGTCCACTTTTGGTTTTTTAATCTTTACGAAATCCTTCACATCTCGGTATCTAATTAACGTAGACAAAAATAAGCCTGTTTTGGAAAACTATTTAAATTTCTTATTTAACGAAAGAATAAAAAAAAAAAATTTATCATTTTTGGTCGAAATTGACGTTTTTAACGTGTACTGGTACCTTAAAACGTTTAAGATGAATTAGACCTAGAAATAAAATTTAATTAAAAATAATTGATGTGATTTATTACTAAATTGGGACAAGCTTTTTAGACCTACAGAAATTTTGACAGAAAAGAGGGGAGATGAAAGCATACTCTTTATTATCAGAGCAGTAAAACTGAAGAGATGTTATTAGTACAGGAAGACTCTTGATTTTGTATGCATTTTTGTTTAAATTTATGCCAAATTTAATTTATACTTAATTATAAAGTAAAAAAATTTTAAAAAATGAATAGCATTGATTAATAGATCATTTACTGAGCTCGAAAGCATTATCTTAATTTTCGCTTTAATTTATCCAGTTTACTGGAGAATTGCTGATGGTGCATTGCTATTTCAGTAAGAGGGTCTATTCCTTGTTTAAGATAAAGAAAAGTATATTTATAAAAATGTAAAGTTTTTGCCTCATGAGTGATTTTCAAAGCTTATTAAAATAATCAAAACTACCCCATTCAATAAATGGGGCTTCAAATAACTGATAGAGTAATCATTGTCTGGAAAAAATCAATACCTTTCCTTTAAATTTAATCTATATTATATTTGGTTAATTTTATTCCTTATAAGATTATTCATTTGTTCGCATCGCGCGCACTTCATATTTGCAAACGTTGAATACCTCTCTTTTGCAGTGTAATTCTAACTCGAAGTAAAAATGTTAACACGGAACAGCATTTTTTGCTATTTCTAAAAATTGAATTCTTGTTAATTATGGTAGATGGTCAAATTCCCTACACAGTGTTTGATTAATTGTTCACGTTTGCGAAAACTTTATTATCAACTTCATTTAACCTATTGGTGTAAATCTCTTTGAAATTATCACATTTCTTTCATGTTTTAATGGTGAGTGAGATATAACTTTTGAAGAGAATATTGTTTTCCATTCCCCATATAACTCCATCTTAATTAGCATTGAATGTTTCTGTTGTACTCATTATCGATATAACATGTGCGCTTCTCACTTTTTTTAATATAAACAAATTATATCGAAAACTCTGCTTAATTTAATAGGTTTTCAATTTAACAGCAACTTTCAACAACTACATAAATTTTAAGTGGCTTTGTCAACATAACCATTCATTTCCCTCTTTATCGGATGCTTTATGACAAAAAATAAAAATCTATAAGACTATAAATACATATGTTATAACTTAAAATCTTAGGTATCCCATGATATTTTCTTGTTTTTTTTGCCGCTATACAGAAGCTAAACTAAGTATCAGGGTTACCAGAAATTAAATTTTATTGCCAAACCAATAACCCAATTGTACACCGAACCTTTATATTTATATGTATATAAAGTACATCGTGTGTTTATCATACGCACAGGAATCTAGTGAAGTTAAAATATATTCGAAAAAATGCCATATTACTTGGAAAATGTATGTAATTTATCATGTTTTATATGAAAGTGACAAGCAACTATTAAGTAAATCATTAATTTTACTTCTTTTATAGCTTATTAAACGAAGAGTTGTTTTACCTGCTAATACCAATGGTCCTCAAACGCTTAAAGTAACTTTAACAAAGAACAAAAAGAAAGAAGGTATAAAAATTATAAATTAAATTATTTTACAATAAAGAGTTACCCTATAACATTGTAATTGATAAATTTTTATTTTGGTTTCTTTTTTTTCTAGATTTTGGAATTGTCTTGGGGTGCTGGATATATATCAAAGAAATTACAAACAAAGCACTGTTAACCAAAGAAGAGTCCGTTCATGAGGGTGACATCATAACTAAGGTAAATATTTTCAGATTTTTATTTTAATGTCTGAAATACCCACCATTTTATTATATCATTTTTATACCATTGTGTACAAAATAAAAATAGATAAATTTAATCAAGTTTCACTATAATTGTTTTAATTAAACAAAATTATGATATCAATTTTTCTTTTACTTTATAATTCATATTTTGATTATAAAATCGGTAAAATTCTTTTAAATTTAGACAATTATAAATAAATTTAATATAATTTTAACTTATATTTATATATGAATATAATTTGTTTTGAAAAATTTTGATTTAAAACTGGATTAGGATCTTTGGTATTTAAGTGAAACTTTATAAAACTGTTTGAGACATTTATGTTACTGTCAAAGTATGAAATGCAAAATTTTGTAGAACATCTAGCCTGAATTTGGCTGGCAAAGTGGAAAGAATTTATATTTCATGCTTTTCCTAAGCTTTCGATCTATATCAAATGACAAACCGATTTTATGTGTAATAACCTCTGATTCATTTCTAATATCACGCAGCTTTTAATCCTCCATTGTGTTTCAAAATTTGCCATTTGCGTTTTATGTTTTGTTTGGGAGTGCCAAAATGTGTGACTATACTTTAAATTTGTTTAACATAACATTAGTTAAAATTTCCTGCATGGAAATGGAAAAGCTAATATAGTTCTGAAAAAGGAATCGGTCTGTAAACATGCCAAAACAATAAATGATGAATCGTTTATGCCTATATTTAACTATTGGACATGAAGGTTGTGATACAATATGTAAACGAACTTTCGTATGTAGTTCTAACTAAATGCAATAACATTTCACATCATGATACTGAATGATAATCCATCTTTTAAGTCTTGTTTTAAAATAATATTTTAAACATTAAAGGACTTGAAATTTATGATTTTCTTTTATTTGATTCCTATTGTCTGGTACACTCTGTTGATTTACAATCTTAGCCATATGGAAAATACAATTCTGCCATGATTTGTTTAAATCATGTCTCAAAATTTATGATTCTGAAAGCACTAGTATCAATAAACATTGAAAATATATCCCACATTTTTTCATACCTTTCCTTAATAGTATTCACCATTCATGTAAATGCTTGATATTGTAAGTGTAAGTATGTATTGTATTAACTCCCTATTTCATACTTTGACTAAACTCCAATTATTTAGAATATCAACATTTTTTTCATTGTCAGTAACAAATCGATATTTTTAAAAATGAGTATTTATATTATGAAAATCAGTATGAATAAAAATTATAATCAAATGAAAGGAATTTGAAACTCTTATTTTCTAATCAGTTTATTATTAATTTAAATAATTACTACAAGATTAAATGTATCAAAGAAGTTTTGAATTTAATAAATTTTCTGCAAAGAATAGTTCAAATAAAACTGGTTACTAATTTCTGGTATAATTAAATGATATTGATGAATAAAAAACCAATGCATTTGTTTTATATTATGTATATTTATGTGTATGACAATGTTTTCACAGATTAATAGTAATAGTACAGAAGGCATTACTTTAAAAGAAGCGAAGAAACTGATTGATAATTCCAAAGAAAAACTTCATCTGGTTGTTCGTAGAGACGGAAGTAAAACTACTGAAAGCCAAGAACATTGGTCCAATTCAAATAGATTTATATCAGAGGCTAACATTCCTACAAGTAAAGGTAAGGAATGTAATATATTTGTATAATTCTGAAGAAAGAATTATTAAGTAATCATATATTTTTTGATTACTATAATATATAAAATAGCTGTTTGATTTTATTTAAATAATTTTTAAGAGTTTGAATATAATTATTCATTTTACAGTAAGAAGAGATAAAAATATTTATTCTGATTTGCATTCTCTTAATATTTCAATTTAACTTTTTAGAAATAGTTTAAAAGTTGAAAACGAAATAAACATTTTTAGTACGATTCTATTATATCTCTGTACGATAATGATCTGGAAGAAAGAAATCTCATTTATTGTCCTAAATATTTGTGTCATGATTGTTAAAAAAAGTTTGCATTTTTAGAAACTACTAAAAAATAACGGAACAAACATTTTATTTACATTTTATAAACTAAATAAGCATTTATTGACTAAACTTATTTAAATGCCAAAGTTTATTTCAGACAGAAACTGCTTAACAGTTGCTTCGATGATCGATTGCGGGGTATAATGGAACTGTACCACATATTTTATACATTTTACATGTAGTTTTATTAATACTTTTATGTTTTTTTATATTGTAATATGCTTAAACTTAATTTTATATTTTTGCCCCTATATGCATTATTTTCTCCTTTAAACTGAAAATTTTTGTCTTCATTTTTAAAAACGACTATATTTCCTTTTCCATAAAATTTTGTAGAGGAATTCTTAATTTCAGAAACATGCACACTTTTTCAATGTAAAATATTAATTTTATATTAATACATTTTTAATTAGCTTATTTTAGAAGCATTTCGAAAATCCTTTCGTTCTATTTTCATTAAATTTTTGCTGTGTTCTAAATTTTTATATTTGTTACTAGATATGACTTTGTCTCCAAGTATTGTAGATATTTCCTCATCTCGATCACTTTGGAGTAATCAGAATGTTTATGTCCAGTCACCAACTAGAGGCAAGGAATTTGTATTTCTGTTTGAATTATATTTAATTTTGCATTATAGTTTTAATATCTTAAATATATACATATTCGATGCATTTTATTTTGCTATAACGCTGATGGCATTTTTTTAACATTTTAGCATTTTAATTTTGTTTACTAAAAATAATTTCATTCTTAAAAGTTTCCTTAAATAATATACAACTCTTGTTTAAATGGATGATAAGCTAGCAGTTTTTGTTTGCATAAAACAATGTCTACTGAAGCGAACTTATCTTTGTTATATTTGAAGTTAAGTAACAAATAAAACCATAGAGCTTAAAAATAAGGAGTTCTTTTCACAATGTTTATTTTTATTTATAATATCAGCGAACTTACATGAATATTTTTGATATTTTATTAATGAAGACTTTATGCATAAGAGAGCTTTGAAATTAAGAAATATTTTAATATTATAGTATTAGCAAATTGTTCAACAAAGTATTATGGGCATTTTCATCTAGATGTCCTTAAATTCAAAACTCTTACTTTGCTTAGCATAGTCCACAAAATCTTTACTGAAGATCCCCATAACATAAATATTTTATGTTTCAATAGTTGTCTAACAATGCCAAGTAAACACCTGAATGGTTAGGTTTTGGTCTTCACTTCAAATTATAATTTATAATTCAAAAGTTTGTGATTTCCCCCTCTGATTTGTAGTTTGTAATGATTCGGAATCCCTTTTTTAAGCTGTTGACCCAGTCCAATAAGCCCTTTTGTTCAAAAGTAGCCATTGAATGGCAAACAAACTGAGTTGAATCTAATTGCACTAGATTATATAGAGTTTGACTCAACTGACCAAAATTCACTTTCTCAAAATTGGTAAGCTATAAAATTTAATGATTCCGATCATTCGGGAATGACATGAGCAATAGAATGGTGGTGTGCTATTAAAAGATTATATTACTGAAAGATTAGATTGAAAGATATTGCAGTCTCACATAAAAAACATGTTGTAATTTTTTTTCCTTGATTTCATGTAATGCATAAAATCACATGCATTATAATTCATAATCAATAGAAGTTTAATTAATTTTATTAATCCATTACATCTACTAAATAAACTGAATTGGTTTTAGTATCACAATAGATGTTGACATAAATTCATTGTCTTTCAAAATGTTTCCCTCATAGTCTTCTGGATATTTGTGCAATTTTAGTTCATTTAGAGATTTCTTGATGTTATTTCATGAAACTTCCTTTTTACTATATTATGACTCTTATCATAATTTTAGATTTTGAGAATTCAAAAGTTTTTGTGGAAAATATAGTGTTTATTAAATGAAATATCATAATACTATGATTAATCCTTTGAGTAATTTTTAATGCTATCAGTAAAAATAATTTATGTTTTTAGATTACTTTATTTTAATAAAAATAATAATGGCAATATGTTTATATCTTGCATTTTAATTTGAAATTTTCTTTCAGATTTCAAATCTTCAATGACAAAATTAGGAGATAAGAATAATCTAACGAGGTACCGTTATAAAAATTATGAACTTTATACAAATATATTATAACATGGCTATTAATTTCAATATTTATTCATTATTACCAGACAAAAAATTTTTAAATCAAATCTTATTTAAATTTCATTTTGTTGTCATGAATAATAAAATAGCTATGCCTTAATATTAAAAATGTCTGCAAATTTTTTTGTCATATAACTTAGATTTTTATAAATTCTTTTTTTTTCTTTTTTTGTATATTACAATAACGTTTTAATAACTAGTTTTTTAATTAATGTTCAACTTATTTTGTTCTATGTTAATTTTTGTTTGTCAAAATAAATTTTAAAGAATTAAAATAGTATTTCAAAAAGTGCTCATTAAGTTCATTATTTTTAGATCTTCAAGTTTACGGTATATAAAACTATATTTTTTATATACTTTTCTTCTTATTTATTAAAATATATTTATAAACCAAATAAAATATTTAAATTTTTGAACCTTTGATTTCAGACTTATGATTTTATTTGAATTTCTAATCTTCTTTATTTCAATTAAATGTCTAAAAGTAATAAAGTTAATTGGAACTTTTTTAAATTGCGGAAACTATCTTAATGTGAAAGATATATTAATTAATTTACTCTTATTGAAAAACAGTATTTTAAAAATAGATTATATGTATTATAAATTATCAATTAAATAAATAAGATTTTTTTATTCTAGTTCTCATTAGTGAAAAATTAATTGTTTGGAAATTACTTACCAAAGTAAAAAAAGTTATTTGGTAGATTTTAATTCTCTTTGGAAAAAAATAACACTATAAAATAAGTTTCAACGTCAGTCTCTTTAATTTTTGGAAGAATAGTATTGTATTTCCAATACTTTTTAAAGTAATTATTTTCATATTAAATTCTCTTTATATTACAAGTTTTCTAACATGAACTAACAATTCATCTCTTTAAGTCTTAGACCATTCATGTTTTTTTTTTTTTAAACTAAATTTTTTTCTTGAGTAACTAATGGCTATCTTGCATCTTTCTAATATGCTTAAAAATTTTTTTAAAAAATCATTTAAATGTATGATAAAACTTAATCTAGTCATTAAACATTCTCTATGGATTAAAAGTCTATTAAATTGTTCATTTTCTTATCATACAAATTACATATTTGATTGCTATCAAAACATATCTAATAAATAAACCTTGGTACCTTTATTCAATTACTACATCATTTTAGTAAAAAGTTATTTTTATGTTTTTCTTCTTTTCTTGACTTTTGTTTTTCTTGATTTTTTTTTTTCAAAATTTGTTACACATTATGATATGGATTACATCACAAGTGAAATAAAAAACTTTAATTACATGTTAATTAATTCGCTTATATATGAAAATAATGGGAATCCTATTCCCATATTCAAAAGAAATTGTATATTTTCCTTTTATGTACTTTAAATTCATTCAAATGATCAATTGTAAAGTGAAATATATTAGCAAATAATTGACTAATTTTAGCCTTTTTTTAACATCATGAAAAATACATCTTTAAATTTTTTCCAAAATATTTTCTTTATTGTTACTGTTTGAGTGAAATATTGTGACATTTGAAGATCATCACTTTTATACATTTTTAATAATAATAGTATATATTTTATAAGTTCATTGTTTAATGTATATAATATTAATATTAATATGAATTTTTAAATATAATTATAACTAACAAAATATGAAAGCAATAGGTTATGAAGGTATTTAACTACAGACACTGATTATATTATTGTAAAAAAATAAATCCTTTCAACAAATGAGTTAAATAATTCAGAACATAATTCTAATTTTTTTAATATCATAGACTTTTGTTATTGAATTGAAAATGGTGTCAACTATGTTTTATTTTTGTATCTTAATTATGTTTGGATTCATTTACATACTAAATTAAGCTGAAGTCAATGCAATTAATTTGTCAGTACAGCTAAATGTATAACATTTTACACATAGGTCTCAAGGAAATTGGAATCATAATTTAACAGATAGTATGCAAAGTCCACCAGATAATCTCAATCATATGCAGTTAAATACTCTCAGCCCAAATCGTGTAGAAGACATTTATGTTCCACCTAGACCACCTTTACCACAAGGTAAGAAGGAGCTGTTTTAGAATTTTTATGTCAGCATAATTATTGTTTTGCAATAAAAAAAGGGATAGCTCTAAATCCATTATGGTTAATTCATTGTTTTAGTAACACAATTGTCATATTTTTATAATATATTTTGTATGATAAAAAATAAAAATATTGCTTATTTGTTGTTCTTTATCTTACTGTAACTTTGCATTATAAAATCTTACTTTCATTATTTATTATTCAAGTTTTATGACATCATCAAAACAGGAATTGAAATTATTTATTACACAAAGCATGTTTTATTATTTAATCGATTTTAATTATATTTTTAATTTTAAACATTCAAAACGATGTCAAATATCTAACTTTGGATTATATGCTAAAAAATCAAATAACGTTTATTATTTTTTCTATAAAATTGCTTTTTGTTGAAATTTTACTGAAATTATTTAATATTGAAGTTTGATTGCTTACCTTTCCCCTTCTTCTGTGTTCATTTATTCTTTATTTATTAAATAATTTTTATATGTATCATACGTTCATAAAATGTTGTATTAATCATTTAGCAAATTGTTTTGGATATGTGATATAACAAAATTTTCATTAAGTTGAATAACAAAAACATGTTAAAATATTGATTTAATTTAGGTATATATAAAAAATATATGAATATTTCTTGTAAAGTCTGTAATATTTTTATTAAAAATATGTCATTAATTATGTTAGTTTCTTTGTATTTTGTTTCAAATACAAAAAATTATGCATGTTTGTTCAAATATTGCCAAACATATGTTGATATCAAACTTAACTATTGGATTTTAATGTGTCAGAAACTAAATATATTAACCAACTACTCTGTACATTAAGAAAATTATTTCTAGATTATTTGACGAAACTAAAAATAAAAAATCCAAATTTTTCTCTTTATTTTGATTAGAAATACATTAACAGTTAATATTTGCAAATTTTGGAAAACTAATTTTAATTATATTTGTTACAAGAATTAAATTTTAGTTACATGATTCACAATCAAAAGTGAAATATCATTTATCAAAAGTTGAGTAACTTAACAATGCAATTCTCCAAAATACATATATTTATAGAAAACGTTTAGTTAGGAGTAGATCCTTTAGAATTATTCTAAACTTTATGATAAGAATTTCATAAATGTAATTATTGGAAAACAAACGCATGATATAGAAGAAAACATTATGCAATATCAAGTAAAAATCATTTTAACTTCTGATTGCAGGAATAGTTAATTATCATTAAATAAAAATACATTCAGTTATCTAGAAAAAATCCTTTAATCTGTGGATGAAGTTCAAATATTTTGTTAAAAATGTTCCTACCACATTATAAATTTAATCATAGTAATAGGTTTAATATTTTGTTTTAACTCTACAAACTTGTGAAAATTTAGAATGATAAGTATTTTAATATTCTTTCAGTTTAAAAGTGTTTCAAACATATTTTGAAATGTTACCAATGTTTGTAAAGTTTATTTAGTAAATTGTATATTTTTTATATATTAGATGGTCGAATAGATAATTATGATCCAGGTTTTCGACGATCCTCCACACCGTAAGTTTTTCTCTTTAAATGTAAAAGAAAAATTCATTTATGTGTTTTATTTTAAATATTTGAACTTTTTTAGCGTATAAATTTTCCTTATGTTTCATATTAAAATATTTAAGCACCTTTTCATTTCATAAAAACATTTAACTTTTATTTTAATTTAAATCGTCAACTTTAGTGTAATATCTAATGAATAATCTGTTACTTTATAATGCAGAAAATAAAAATTATTAAAAAATCTGTAATATTTTTTTTCAAATAAATATTAGTGATTTTAAACTATTTTGTAACCTTTCATTTTTTTATGTAATAATAAGGTGACTGAAAAATGTATGGAATTTTAAATGAAAAAAATCTTTTTTTTCATTTCCAAACTATAATAATAGTTGATTAAAAACTTAGGCTAACTTTTTGTTTTTCCTATTACAATATTTTTGTTTTTGATAGTATTTCTCTGTCAGAATTCTTTTTACTTGTAAATCTATGTTAAAATATGCACATCACTTTTAATGTAAATAAACAACATATTTAATTAATATTTCTAATTCAGTCATTTAGTTATGTGTTTAATAAATATTGTGAATTTATAGATATGATTGCATATTTAAATAATTTTTAACTAATTTGTTCCTTCCATTAATTTTATTTTCAATTTCTTCTTTAGGCCGGATCCTCGTTTCATTTCTTTTCAAAAAGATGGTACTGTTGGTATTCGCTTAACTGGGGGTAATGAAGTTGGCATTTTTGTGACTGGAGTTCAACATGGTACACCTGCTTATTTACAAGGTTTACAATCTGGAGACAAAATTTTGAAAGTGAGTCATAGTTAGCTATTAATCAATATGACAATTAAATTATCTTAACCAACTCTTATGAGATATAATATTTTTCCTTCTAAAGGTTAATGACATTGATATGAGAGGCTTTACAAAAGAAGAAGCTGTTGCATTGTTAGTTGGAATACAAGATCAAGTTAACCTCATAGTTCAGTATAGAAAAGATGGTAAGGCACTACAAGTAATTTCTTGCTGAAGTTTGTGCTTTATTCCTAGAAATGTTTCACAACTAAAATGTTATTAACACTTTTCTTTAAATTTTAATTTACTCGTGCATTTAAAAATGACATACAATTAACATTGAAGACTTAAAAAGTCAAAAACTAATATCAGTTGATAATAAACATAAATAAGTCTGAATTGAATTGTTGGGAAATATATTAGTGATTTTATTATTCATTACAAATTTATCTATTGTATTTTAATATTATGCAAAATCTTTCATCAAATGAACATGACTTGAATGTCTGGAGTTATATATTTGGTTGTATTCACAAAACAATTTTAAGGCACTAAATCAGGAAATTTATAATTCATTTTAAAATTAATTATGTTTTCTGAAATTATTAAACAGTTTCTGAAAAGTTTTAAATTACTATTTGAAACATTATTGATAAATCGGTAAAAAATTACCATGTATATGTAGGATTAAAAGAAATCTCTCTACTATTAGAATATAATTACTAAAAATTGTATTTGTCAGGACTGTTTTATCAATGACAAAATATGGACTAATATATTAAATATCAACTTCTTCTAATTCTGCAGTTTGTTTCTAGAATAATAAAATGCTTGTTTTTCATTTTGACTAACCATGTATTTCTAATTCTGCACCTAATACTGTGGACAAGAGCATTGTTGTGAGAAATTAAAACTAAATATTCTATCTCCAACAGTTCTTAAAAATTATACTCTCCAATTTGGTTCTATTGATATTTGTTGATAATTTTGCTTACTGTGAAAAATTTTGGATAGGTAAGCATTAAAAATCACTTACTAGTTATTAAACTTTTTCATATCTGTGATCATAACCACATTGTATGCATAAGCTGAAGAAAGTTTAAAGTATTCAATACATATTTTGGGTATGTAATAAACTATTGTGTTCGGCAATGTCAGCATCTGATCTTATAACTAAAATGAATTAAAGTTTGTTAGTGTTTTGAGTCTGAAAATATACTTCCATTTTAAAATTTAATTATCCATTTGCTGTTTACTAAAAAACTTATATTAATTTCAATAAATTTTATAAAAAAGTGAAAAGGAATTTTTTTGTTGTTGGTCACTATCTTTAACTGCTTTTATCACAAACCTTAATCATGAAGTGCAAAGTCTCTAAAGGTTTCCCAAAATGAGCTTTCATCCAAAATATTCAAATGTCTATGGATAGTCTTACATTAAGACAAAAATTATAGTTCATGTTTTAATACATAAAAGATAATATCTTACATTTTTAAAATTTTACTAATATATACATTAAATGTGTTTATATTTCAGTTAATTTAAGTTTTATTACTCAGTACTAAAGTTGCTTAAATAAATTGAGGAATTTTAATTATTTCAAAATAAAATTTGGTGACTAATTTTGATAATTATATTATTAAGGATCAAATATTTGATTAATATTTTATAATATCGTTAATACTATAGGTAGTAGTTTTCAGTTATAAGTAACATTAGAAATTTTCCTTTGCTTTGTTTATTAGTATGTCATAACTATTAAACAAAAAGCGTGTAAAACACTTTCATATATTTTATGTCTTATAAATTTTATTTCTTTTAGAATATGAAGATGTTATAAATAATCAAAAAGGGGATTCACTTTATATAAGGTATGCTACTTTTTAATGTGCTTTTTGTGTTATTTTACTTAGCATTTTATATTCTTTTTATTTAATTATTTGAAAATTCTACTGCTAATAAAATTGTTTTCCTATCACTCTTATTTTTTCCTTGGAATTTAAATATTTTATGTTTATTGTAATGATATTTATGATTTATGTTAGGTGTATCTTTGTGTATTTTAAAATATAAATTCTCATAAATTTTACAGAACTCATTTTAGTCATGAGAGTACTGGGAAAGGTGAGCTTAGTTTTCGAAAAGGTGAAGTTTTTCATGTTGTGGATACTTTACACAACGGAAAACCAGGCTCTTGGCTTGTGTATAGATTAGGTAGAAGTGGCCAAGAAATGCAGCGTGGTATTATTCCCAATAACGCTAGGTATTTTTCATTATTTTTTACAGAAAGTTAAAATTGCTGAAAATCAAATATAGTATCTTAAATATATAAAATATTATTTTATATTAAGAATTTTTACTCTCTTGGAGAATATTAAGTATTTTTCTCTCATAATCTAAATATTTTATTTTGGAATAATACTTGTATTGTATCCCTATTTTTATATATATAAAAAAAAATTCATATCAAATACTAATGATTGTCATCAGCTTCATTTTAATTATTCTTTTATTAGAGCAAAAGAATTAGCTCAATCTCAACATGTAACTACAAAAAAGGAAGGTGAGGAGAATAGCAGGGGTAGTTTCTTCCGTCGAAGAGCTAGGCGATCTAAATCATTATGTAAAGATCATTGGGAAGACATTGTTCTTGGTAAAATTTTCATTATAGTTTCTACATCTCATTACATTTAATAATTTTCAAAAGTTTGTGTTTCATCATTTTTTTATTTCTTAGTATTTGCAATATATATATATATATATATATATATATATATATATATATATATTTCAGTATTGTAACAATGCATTTGATAGTAAAATTCTATTGAATATCCTGTAAACCTGCTA